>JAVTVJ010001633.1:0-316698 GCA_034509425.1 Eopsaltria australis
ATGGCACTTGGTAAAAGCACAACTTGAACACAACTGAGACCTGTAGGAAAATAAGAAAGGGGAAATTCAGGAGGAAGAATTCAATTTCACTCCGTCTGCAGTTCAGATCTGACCTGAGGTGTCAAACAGGCTGTGTAACAGAATCCACAACAATTCAACAGACTCTCTATAGACAGAAGGGGTCCACAGTGGAGAGAGATTGAAAAATTAATTCCATCTGCCTGTAAGAGGAAGCAAATGTCACTGAGTTAGGGAAAGCAGAGAAGGGGTCATTACTGAGGACTCGCTGTACACTGTCTAACCTGTGCACATCAGAACAAGAAACACAGACAGAGATGCAGCCAGATTTTTCCTTCTCTCTGAGTAAGAACATGTTTTGTAAACAAATACACAGCACCTTGCATATGCTGTTTAATTTAGATCCTGTCAGTTTTCTTATCACAAACCCCTGCTTTCTTGTGGCTTTTAATGATGCCTTTTGCAAACTGCTTGGACACCCTCTCCCAGGCCGAGCAGCTGCAGCAGGTTGGCTGACTCCCTGTCCCCAAAAATTGGGATACACGAGATGTGCCTCTGTGGGGAGAGCATAATCCATGTGGGATTGCAGAGTGCCTTCTAGCAGTGCATCAGAGAATCACAGAATAGGGAACAGAATCATGGAATAGAACTGGGTTAGAAGACACTTTTAAACATCATTTGGTTCCAAATCCCCTGCCATGGGCAGGGAACCTTCCATTTTCCCAGGTTGCTCAAAGCCCTGTCCAAGCTGGCATGAACTCTTCCAGGGACGGGGCATCCACAACTTCTCTGGGTAACCTGTGACAGGGCCTCACCACTCTCACTGTAATGAATTCCTTGCTAATATCTAATCTAAACCTACCCTCTCTCAGTTTAAAGCCATCCTATCCTCTTTCAGTTTAAAACTATTCCCCCTTGTCCTGTCACTTCATGCCCTTGCTACAAGACCCTCTCCAGCTCCCTTGCAGACTCCCTTCAGGTCCTGGAAGGTACTCCAAGGTCTCCTTGACACCTTCTCTTCTCCAGGCATCCTCAGCCCACCTCTGGACAACTGTATCCCCAGGAGTGCTGTGTCCATGGCCAAACCAGAGCCCAAGCCAGGGACCCCAAAGAGCAAATCACCCAGGGAAAAATCAAACATCAAACGCAGGGTGGGAGTCTGAGCCAGCTCCACCACCAGCCCCCCACAGACACCCAACTGCAGCATCCTGCTTCTCCCTCTGGGGATGTCCAAAGGCACCTTCCTTCCTTTGTCAGCCAGTGGCACAGGGATCCTCAGCCCCACCTCTCAAGACTGGGTTTCTAGGCATCTAAATTATAGATACAAATTGGGACCTTAAATTAGGCAGGCTCAATCCCACACCTGGTACTTATATGTTATGAGACAGCCTTTCATTATACTATCGTGTATTTTCTCTTTATTCTCCCTGAAGGATTGTTGCTTTATTTGGGATGCAGGGTGGCCAATTGCTGGCAATGTATCGTGGCTGAGTAACTTAGGAGGGTGATGCCCACGGACTTGCTGAGTCTGAGAAGTGTGTAAAAAACGTGGCAGAAAGGTACAGGAAGAAAAAGAAGTGGGCTTAGGCTTAACACAAGTGCAGACAGTTAAACAGAGAACTGAACAAGGGCTCCTGTCTTAAACAAGCTCAAAATTGGGATTTTTTTTCATGCCATGTCAGGATGGAAAGACAAGTCCCTGGAAAGTGCCGCTGTCTGATAATTCAAACACTCCTTCCTTCCCCTGAGCATAGCAGTCACTATTTCAGTGTAAGCTTGGACTTTAACTTTGCTGGTAATGCTGAAAAATTTCCAAGCAAAAAAAATCAGTTCCCAATGCAGAAGTTATTAATCTGAAAATGTCAGCAATGGCTATTTCAGCCAATTACATATTCCCTCAGCCCCCTTCCAAACGTGGAAATTTCTCTACATTGTCCTTTCTCCACAAAACCCCCCAGTTTTCTCTAAGCATCATTTTTCTGAGCATGACACACACTCTCACTGATGTTAAGTTTTCCTGGTCAGGTATTGTGGGACATCACGGGAGTGACCTGGGCTCTGCCCCTTCCTCTGCCATTATTTGGCACCAGGCACCTCACTTAATCTGCATCTCTCACCTTTCTCCAGGCTAAAATCAAGAGAAAATCCTGGAATTAGGTCTGGCATAGTACTGAATACTGAAGTCTCTCTTGGTAGCATTTCAACTACATACTGTGTTGTGTAATGCTTTGAAAAATCAAGTTCTAGGTGTTTCCAATAATGTAGTTAAATTGAATGGACATTTTTGACCTTAAAATCTCTTGTACTGCAGCTCCTCATCTATAAAGTGTTGGTAAAAGCATCTTCTCTTCTGATAGAGGTGTTTATAAAGCTGACATTTGTGAAGGTCCCTGATAATATATCGTAGGGAGAACATTAAAAGCACCCATGAGGCAATTTATAATTCTGCCTTCAAAGCAGTATTTCAATAGTACTCAGTAATAGTGTGCAGCACTTTATACATGGGTTTTTTTTGGTTTGCAATTCATATTTGATTTTCCGGTGTCAGTCAAACAAGAAAGTATAAAAGTTTTTCTTGGTGACATCTTTCTGTATTCAAATGAGAACCAAACTAGCAAGGAAATTACATGATTCTAATTATGCTTTGTGCATATAAATCAGCTGTGAAATAATTTGAAACTCTTGTGTGTTTGGGATCTTTATCAATGAGGCAGAATAATTACCAACAAGCCTCCATTAAGACTCACTTTAAAAAGAAATGGTTATTAAATATGAACACAATTCTGCACTTCAAAGTCAAAATTACTCCCCAGTGGACTGGGCAGATATCAAGGCTTGTGTGCATCAATGTGCATCTCTCAAAAAAAATTAAATTATAATTATTTTGTGTTTAAAATAGGAATTTCCCCCTTTACCTTTTATCAGGGCAAGAGATTGCTCTGACCTAGAAACAAAGTTAAGCTTGATCAAATGCAACATGGCAGTCAAATAGCCAGTCTAAATGCAATGTCAATAAACATAAAACAAGCATTGATACAATTCTCAATAATGCAGGTTCTCAATAAGCATGGAATATTTTACTCTCCCAAGTAGCAAGCTGTGTATAGATCAAGCAATAAAAGACATCAGTTTCTCTCTTCGATCTGGTCCAGTGAACACCAATAATAGATCTCACAAGACGGGCGAAGAAAAGTCTATTGCTGAACATCAGCAACCAAATGTTAAATTAAAAGTTCCCATAAACAGATCTGGAAGGTAAATAATGTCCTCTTGCTGAGCTCTGTCCAGCAAAGAAACTCACTGCCCTTTCCAAAGAAGGCAAAGAACCCACTCCTGATTTTACACTTGATGAAACAAGTACCTGGGGGTGAAGTCACTTGCCCCAGCTGGGTCAGGGAGCTCCCTCACTGCTGCACATCTCTGTTTGCATATGTTGGCCATAATCCATCCTCTGAGGTGACCCACAGTGTCCCCACATAGTGACACAAGTGCCCATCAGTGCTGGGAGGCACTGCAAGCCCTGCTCCCACAGACTCTCTGTGGACACACAGCCAGGCACCAGGCAGAAGCTTTAAAAGTGTTTTAATCTGATTCTGTCTGAAGGTCTTACAATTAGCCACCCATTTCATAGGTGAGCAACAGACCCACAAAGAGCAGTGCAGCTCGAGTGGCACCCAAGGGCAAATCTTGCTCCTGCCTTTGGGAAGGGACTGTCCCTGTGGTTTCTCCAGGTGGGTTGTCCCCACACTCACAGCAGCAGCATCAAGGCTGGGCTCTGCTGAGGGGTTTGCTGCCCTGGGAAGGCAAAGCTGCAGGTGCAGGACACACCTTGGTTCTGCAGAGACATCAGAGGGAGGACCTGGGTGTGCTCCTGGCTCAGAGAGCCGGGCATCCCTCTGAGAAAGCGCTGCCACAGCTCCCTCTGCGGGCCCTGCCCTCCGATGGTTGAGAGCATCCTCCCTTCTCAGCCTGCATGGCCAGAAGCAGAGAGAGGCTGAGCAGGGGTGGAGAGAGTGCTGGATGCAGGGGTTCATGGGCAGATACATGCGTGCAGAACCCTGTGATGTCCCTGGGATAACAAGTTTGGAGGATAATAACATTTGATCCTGTGAGGTTCTAGGATTTATCACTTGGTGAGGAATTGGCAGCTCACTTTCAGGATGGAACCTATTTATAGGAAGCAGAGAAAGGTGACTTGGAAAAATGCTTAATCATTCCACTTAACTATTACCCAAATAATTATTCAATGTCTTTCTCCCCACTGGAGCAGTTTGATCCCTCCTGGCCTGCTGGGGAGGCAGCTGCCACATCTTGGCCCTGGAAGACTTGGGACAAATCCAGCCCTTGTTCCAAACACAAACCATGCTGCAGGCGCAGAAATCAGTATTTCACAGCACACCCAAGTCATTGTATCACCTTCCTGGGCCCTTCTCTGTGCCACAACCATCTCTGCTCTCACCTGCAATGAGTTTCAGCTGAGCCCCTGTATTGCAGATGCATGCCTCTTCCAGTCCCCACGAGGGAAAGTCTCCCCAAAACCACCTTGGGGTATTTTCAGAGTTCAAGCAGCATGGATGGCTGCAAACAGAGCTTCTCACCAGAACTGGCTGGATGTTAGACGGAAGATTATAAAGCCAGAACTTTTTTTTCCATGAGATTATTGCTCAGCTCTGACAATAAAAACGTGCCTGATTGCCCACAGTGGAGTTGTTCTCACACAAAACATCATGCTCATGCTTTCTGTAGAAAAGACATAACTATTGTAAAGGTGGAAAATGGAAGTAGTTATAAATGTATATTTGAAATCAAATACAGGTGCAGGTTAAAACTTCCTTGTAGACAAGGACAAGGGATGTCCTTGTAGACATCCCATGCGTTTGAAGGGATGGGAGAAAGACAGGACACACTGTCAAGCTAAAGCCACCAGAGCCAGGATGTCACCTTTCTGCTGCAGTGTGATGTGTGCATCAGAGGAATCCAAGGTGGTCCCATTCTCTTTAGATCAAACTGTCCCCCACTGCTGTGGTGAGAATCTTGCTGTGCAGACACGCTCCACAGCCTCCCACAGCACTGACAGCTCTGCCACTGCCTGTGGCTGCACTCCTGTGACGTGCCAGCTCCCCAGCCAGCCCAGCAGGCAAGAAGGGATTTGGAGCAGACAGCCTCACACAGCCTCGTGCCCCAGGCACCCTCACCCTGTGCGGGGATGCTGGGTCTCCTGAGGACACGGATGCTGAATGCTGGATGCTGGATGCTGGATGCTGGATGCTGGATGCTGGATGCTGGCTCAGCCTCCCCTGCTGTGACACTCACTGGCCTGACAGGGCTCCCTCAGCCCACAGGTGATGGTGAAACCTCTGCACAGTTCAGCTTTAAAGACTTTCAGTTCAGAGGTATCTTAACATTCCTAACGCAAAGGAGGTCTCGCTGCTCTGGCACTTGCAACACTTCCATTTCAAGCACTTAATTTCATTACTGAACCTCGCCCAAGGGTCTTCTCGTCTGTATTCTCTGCCTTGCAAGGATTGATCTGAGATCTACCTTCCTATCTTCTCGCAAATGTAATTGAGGCTTGAAACAACCAGGTTTAGCCTATTTAGAAGCATTAATGTTCTGTGAGGATGGAAGCTCCATTACTTTAACATCCCGCGGCTGAAATTCCCTTGTAGCTGTTTATTGACCTATAAAGATGTGACATAAATGCATCCTTGACATGAAGAAAATGGTGAGGCAGGTATGACATTTCCCCCCCAGGCAGCCACTGCAGCTTCAATTATCTTATCTGCAGGAAAAGTGGCTACAGAAACCTAATCACTGCTTCATTTACTTACAGCCAGCCAAAACCAGACCACTCAGCAACTGTACCTGGCACCCTGTCCCTGGACACTCCCCCACCAAGGGCTGGAAGTGATGATCAGATGTGCTGACAACCTTTGCACCTCTAAGAAGGGAATAAACAGGTTGCACGGTCATTTCTGACAAACTGGTATAATTTCTAACCAAGGAACTCTGCCACAAAATAAAACGTTTGGGGGAAAAAGCCACACCACCACTTCCACCAAAACCACTGGCCCTAAAAGGTCAATAATGTTTCTTTTGGACCTGAATTAACTTGCAGTCTAATACTCCATACAAGCCCTGACATGAATGCAGAGATTGTATTGATCAGCCAAATTCGAAAGGGTAATAGAAATAGGGGAATTTACATTTGGGCAGTAGTTAAAGCAAAGAGCTGTAGGAGAAAGCAGAGACATAGAGACACTCTCCCTCCCCCTTACATACCCCTCTTCTAATTACATTTAGCTAATCCGTTCAATTAACATTGATGAATTTTATGATGAAAAGCATAATGAATCCATTAAACACAAAACAAGTATTGGCATAAATCCTTTTCACCCCAGGAAGTGAATTATATCAGAAGAGCTACAGTAATTTACTAATAAAGTGATCTAATGATGAAAAGGAGCCATTCATTTTGTGGCCAGTTAAAATCCAGGCTGGCAGGGGCTGGATCAGATGGTGATGCTGAGGGACTTGCTCCACTCCCAAGCTGCAGCAATTGGAAGCAGAATTGGGCCAACCTCACACGTCACTTGCTGCTACCTAATAATAATAATAGTAATAATAATAATAATGTTACACCGACGCTGTCAGGATTTTTCATCTCCCCGCTCCTGCTAGACTCCTCTATAAAAAGCCAATTTGTTAAGCAGTTAGTCACTGCTTTATAATTCATAGACTCTCACGAAAGTTTTAATGAGAAACCACAAAAGCACTAAGAGGGAAGTAGGGGCTGAGACAACTATTTGTAAGGCAGCAAATATCCTGCAAGCACGGCCTCATCTTGTGACGTGTGCGCTACATTTCTATCATGTGCACGCTGAATTTATGTGTCATGCATTCCCTTAACAAGACCATTCATACAACTATGATAAATAGGGGCATAATCTGTGGCGATTTCCACCCTCCTGTGTGCCAGCAGAAGTCTCTTAGCAACCGTTGTTAGGGGCAACGCCAGCATCCAGCATCTTTCCGTGGAATTCAGCGGCAATCAAGCCTCCACCGGCTTACGAGGGAGGCTCCAGCTATACCTCAGAGAAAACAGAGCCTCCCTTCCCCCTTCCACAAATCCACACTACTGAGAGACACTCGCTGCACAGAGCGTGAGGCCCAGCAATTATTAGAAATTACCAGTTTAGCAAAATCCAAGTGGCCGTTCTGGACACGACGTGTGCCTCCTCTCCTGTCACACTACAGGGCTATTAGCCTGTTCTCCAAGATCACAATAGCCTTGTCCTCTCCCCAGCCTGCTTAAAATTCACGGCAATGTCTTTAAATGAGGCTAGGGAACCTCTGTAATGTACTACAAAGAAATCTCTTTACTAGTCCCCTGTCGAGATGTGTCAGGGATGCACTTCCAGAGCCATGTGCCATGTGTCTGCCTGTAAGGTACAGCCATGATCTTAATGCTCCTTTAATATTTTATTCTGACTGTAGCCTAATGCCATCTAATTGCTGAGTATCCCCTGCAAGAGGAGTTGCTACAATTCATCTGTTTTTCCAGGATGCCATTTTTATTGTCAGTGGGAACAGAGTCCTTCTAAACCAGGATTCTCTAGATCATGCCAGAATGCTGAAGGGTCTTCTGGATTAAAGGAGAAAAGAACCCAAACATGTAAAGTCCAATCAAAAAAGTGATGAGGCTTTTATGCCAATCAAGCCAAAGTGTGTTTTGAGCACCGCCAGCTTTAATGATGACATCTGTGATACGGGCTGAGAAGGGCATTGGGCTTCCTCTTCCCCGGGGATTATATGAATATTTCATCTCAAATCAATTACTGAGTTGCTATTCCCACTGCTCCCCTTAAGGCTGTCAGCCAACTCACTTTAAACCTCCTATTCTGAGGCAGTTGACATGTCAGCCTTAGAGCAAATCCAAAAACCACACATACAAAGCCCTCTCTAGTCTGAAATTTGGCATCAGAAGGGCTTACCCTGAAATGACATCATAATGTTTTGATGAATGGAAAACTTCTTTTAAAAAATCCTCTGCAATTTTCACATATACCTTTTCCCTCATTTGCATTTAAATTAGTTCATTAGGTGGCAGGCCATTTTCCTCATGTTTTATTTGTCTTCCAGGAGTAATTTCTTCCCTCCCTCTTTCTAACTTGCAAAACTGGCAAGTTTCACCCAAACCCCAAGTTGGACCATTATTCAGATTCAAACCAAAAGAGCCAGGACTGTCAAAGTTGTGGACAGAATTCTCTTCATTGTAAGAAGTTGCACAGATATCAGATCAGTACAAGAGATGAAATATTATTTGCCATAATACTTAGGCACCACTGGTTGATTTATGGTTGATTTAGATTTGAATTTCCTTGTTTATCCTACAGTTGAATCATTGTTGTTCCCTCCCATGAGAGCTGGTCAGGAATTTCAAGCTTATATTTGCCAGACAGGGAATTATTCAGCTTGGAATTAGCATCACTTGCTCAGTCTTGTTTGATTAAGTATCCTTCTGTTCCTCTCAGCCTTCAGTCCTGATCAGATCCTTAGGACGCAGCAGTGAGTCTGAAATCGCCTCTTCACAGCTTTCAGAGACTTTTTGGCAAGAAAGTTTCTCAACTGCTTTTAGAGCCTTGTAACACAGACACTACAGACTAACCCTGAGCCAGGTCCTTGACCCTTTCTCATAGTCAGTGAAACAAATGAGAGCCACCAGTCACCCTCAGGATGAGTTGGATTTAAAGGGAGATGGTGGGGCCTTCTGACATTCAGGCCTCAAAATTTACACAAAACTCTCCACCACCCTTACTGCGAAGAGGAAAAGTAAGACTATGAAGTAGAAGAAGAAGAAAAAAATCTCAGCTGTATCGTGACATTCTACAAACAATTTAATGTCAGGCACAGCCATCTGGAAAATGGGCGAGTCCTTCTTTTCTTATAATGCTTTGCTTCACTTAAGAATCCCAAGTCTTTTGGGATGTCTCTGTACATCCCATCCCTGGACAGATCTCCCCTGGAAAGGATTTCCACATAAAGCTCTCACAGACCCCTGGGCTGAGCTCAGCCCCTCACAGTAACTCAGGCCCCTGTGCAGAGGAGGGCAAGGAATTACCCAAGAAAAGACATATTGCTTCAGCAGGATACTAAAAACATCGACATGTGAGGTGATGGGAACAGCAGAAGCAATGCATTAACCCCTTTTCTCCTGAACACCATGAGCAAGTGAAAGGAGCAGGGAAAGGCATGGTCTTCACTTCAGAGAGATCCAACACCTGGTTATTTATAGGGTGATCACAGATTTGTTCAGCCTTAATTCCAAGGCAATTCAAATCCTGTGGAAAGAATGCAGTGGAAAGAAGGGGAAAAAATCAAGAAGAGAGAGAGGAGTGAAAAAAGAAAAATAAAATACTAGGTCTAAGAAAGAGCATAGTCCATGAAAAATTATCTCTTATCAACACAATGAGATGATGAAAGACAGAGATAATAAATGGCAAAGGAGCTCAGCGCAGAAAGAGGCATTTAACCAGCTTGGCACTGCAGTGCCCTGTCTCAGCTGGATGAGGCTGCTTCACCCCAGCACACAGGTCACAGAACCTTGTCTCTGAATGTCAACAGGATCCTCAAGGTTTTAAAATTTCATTTACTTTTAATTGCTCTTGGCAATTAGGTACACCTGCAGATTGAATTAAACTTTAAGAATGGTTTTTCTGATGTTTCATAAGTTTGAGAAGACAGTAATTAATAGAGCAAATATTAGACTTACAAGCGCTCTCAGTGCTAACTGCTACTGCATCTTTGGGACCTTTTTTATGTGGATGTTCATTTTATAAGGCCATGTGCACTCACAGATGTATTTGAATTCTTGCATTGGACATGAAAAAGCAGCCTTCATGAGAATCCTGCTTGTAGGTTTGCATTAGCTGTAGAACAGATACAATTTCTTTTGTGACTGGAACTAATGCAATCTGCAAGAAAATCAATGCAAGTTCACAGGGAAATAAGCAGACAGTTAGCAGAGCGTGGTGCAGTCTAACAGAGACATGGTCTGCTAACACTGAAACATGCTCAGCAGTCATGCTTTTGATCTTGCTTCCTTCATATTACAGCCAAGCCTTTCAGACTACCAGGAGTGCATCACACAGCTTCCAAACATATCAATCTTGCACTCACTTTTGCTGTCTCCTCTGGTATTTGCATTATGAAGACTGATCAGGTTATTCAGTGCTGGTTCCAGAAGTGAGTGTTCTCCACTCTCACTTGGATTATCAATGTGAAATACATAGTGGCAGGACTAGAGACTAATTATTTTTAAATGGATTTTTTTTCCTCTTTTACAAAGGTCCTGGCTCTATTTACTCCATGCCTCTGATCAAAGATGCATTAAAGCATCTTCCTATCTACAAATGAGAACTTCATTCAGGCATGGTGTTTGTGTGTGAGTCCTAGTGCTTCTTTTTCTGCTCATTTCTAATGCAGTATTTGGTTCTTTGGTTTTTTGTTTGGGGGTTTATTTTATGTTATTTTATTTTATTTTATTTTATTTTATTTTATTTTATTTTATTTTATTTTACTTTTATTTTTGAAAAGGCTCTTAAGCAATCACACTTTATGATGCCAAATCTGTATGGAAGGAGGAAAAAGTAACAGGTCCTAAATCATCAGGGCAACGCTGGAAGAAATTCATGTCCCAGAAGAGGATAAAAAAAAAGTGAAAATAAATAGTGAAGGAATTACACAATTTATTTACATGCATCATTTGCATCATTGCAGAGCTAAACACAGTGATGGAAAGACGTAAGAATGGAGCAATACACAGAGAGGAAGATTGACTACTCAAGAAAAAAAGCGTATATCTGACACAAAGGGATTCCCTCTGCATGTGGGGCCATGTGTGAAAAACCCAGAAATAAAAAAATACATCATGGTTCTTTCAAAATGCTTATATTTGTGTTAATCTGTAAAACACAATATATCAAAATCTGTTGCTTTATTTGGTAAATGAAGAAGCAACAGCAAACATTTGGTATAAATGGATACTTGTAGGTCAAGAATAATTTTTGCCTAGGACCACCACAGATACATACATTATTAAAGGTATTTTCCTCTCAGCTGGAAAACCCTTTCCAGCTTGCTAATAATTTTCTTGAGATTTCTAATTCAGGCTGAAATTTCCATTCTGGATGATTATTCCTTTCTCCTCCTAAATTCAGTCAAAAGCCAGAGTTGTTTATTGTAGTAAGGTTGGGCAGTGAGGGGGGTGTAGTGAAGGCATTTTTCAACACTTGCAGCACTCTGCAGGACTGTACAAACCTCAGGCCATGTGGCAACTACTTGAAAGTTGTCAATTGGTACATCATAATCACACTGCAGAATTTTGCTCTCCCATGAAGATCTGCCCAGTCAGTTAAGCTGTGAATGTCTGCAAAAAAATTTAACATTTGTCCAGCACAGGCTTCCCCTGGGGTCACTGCTGGCTTTGGGCACAGCCCTGCTCTGGTGCGGGGTCCTTCAGGCACTGCAGGTGGACCCCTGCCCTGGCACCTGGAACAGCTCCTGCCCCTCCTTCTGGGCTGACCTGGGTGTCTGCAGGGCTGTTCCTGTCATATATTCTCGCTCCCCAATCCAGCTGCAGTTTCTTTTCCCCCCTTTTAATCACATTATGCCAGAGGAGCCATCTCTGTTGCAGATGGGCTCAGCTTTGGCCAGTGTTGGGCCTGTCTTGGAGCTGGCTGACTTTGGCTCTGTGGGACACAGGGAAAGCTTCCAGGAGCTTCTCACAGAAGCCACCCCTGTAACCCCCCACTACCAAAACCTTGCCACACAAACCCAGCAAAGAAGCAAACACCCCCAGGGCAGCAAGACAGCAGGACACAACCATGCAGGCTGCTTGCTGCAGTTGCACAAGGAAGTCCCTAACTTCCAGGTGAGTGACTGTGCTGCTTAGTACTATTCATTCTTTTTCTTTTTTTATTTTTTCTAATTGCTTTATTAAAAGTCAAAGAGCAAGGGAGTTTCTTGAGGCAATGGGAAAATTTCTCATAGAAATCTCCCAGGATTTGTTGCAGGAAGCTGTATTTAGTACTGTGATTGCTGAAGAGTGATAACAGGTCAACAGCAGGGCAAGAATCGGGGAACGTGGGTCCTGGCACAGAGGATTTGCTGCCAAGTGCCTGTGCTGCACCTCTGGTGGCTGGGACAGCAGCAGACTCAAGCAGGCATTTGATGGTGTGGGTGTAGCACAATATCCACTAAACCCAAAGCTCCTTGGCTTGGTGAGACAGAGCCACAGCACCAAGGGCTGCTCAAAAGGGATCCCATGTTAGGCCCTCAGCAGTCACATCCCTGTAGCACCAAGTGGTGGGTCTGCTTGGATCTCTCTAAAACACAAAACATGAGGAGTTTCTTTAAGTGTGAAGTGCAAGTGGAGAAACACTTGGCAAGATTTGTGCAGAACACAAGTGGAGGCTAACACAAAAACCCAACTCCCCTTATCCCTTGAGGTCTCACTACCAAGGTGCAGAGTGGAGGAGCCCTTATCCTGTGAGAGCAGAACATGACAGGCTGATCAATTCCTCCCAGCAGCTACAAGAACTGCAGTGAAGAGGAAGCTGACATTGAACACTGTAACAGCACACACTTCTTAAAAATAAAAATTAAAAAAAAAAAAAGTTTTTTTCTCTCCAGTTGGAACTACAGTTGAATAAGCAGTTTGTAAAGTAAAATAAGACAAGAACTGAGGTCCATCAGACCTCACCAGAGCAGCCTGCTCCAGGATATTTGGATTATGGGCACTGCACAGGAGGTTCACTGTCAGCTCAGCATCCCCTCAGGCTTCATACCTTCATGAGCAAGTGGCCAGTGTGCAGACACCTTCTGTCATCTTTCTTATTCTGGGCACCAACCATGATCAATAGTGATGTATTGAGGGCATGTGGATTTTCCTGGGAGTGCAGAAGTGTCGGATTTGAGTCCCAAAACAGGATAAATTTACTCTCACAGAATTACCTGACAAAACTTTAAACTAGGTGCAGATGGAAGATGATATCAGCAAGGCCAGTTTCATAAATATCTACCAAGTCTATAACTGGGGGGGATTTATGTCTCCCATGAGATCCCACAGTTTCATTATTATCAGTACAAAATTGGTCAGCACCAGACAGCCAAGCTTTGAACTTGACCTGTATTACACCTTTCACAACAGAGCAGCCATAATCTCCAGCCAGCAACACCTG
The DNA here is from genome assembly GCA_034509425.1 of Eopsaltria australis. Lineage (NCBI taxonomy): Eukaryota > Metazoa > Chordata > Aves > Passeriformes > Petroicidae > Eopsaltria > Eopsaltria australis. Next base: position 13,260 of record JAVTVJ010001633.1, read on the forward strand.
GGTGCATAGGAAAGGGAAAAATAACCGATTTTAGTTCTTATCTATGGAGTAGATAAGGTGCACTAAAGCAGGTAAAAATCTCAAGCACAAAAAACAAATGGCTACAGGAGCAAGCAGATACAGATGTCCTTAATTGGCCACAGTATTTTGAGTAAACCCATTTGCACAGCTAACACTGCAGCCTGAAGACAGTGGCAGCTGCTGATTTGGGTTCTGGTCACCAAACTGGAAGCCTTCATCCCCAAGGAAAGGAGTAAAACGTGCTCTCTGTGACACACAGCCACAGTCTCCTTGCCAACAGCACGGGCAGGCAGCACGGCTGTGCTGGGGGGTCTCATGCTGCAGGTCATTGGTGAGAGCCTGGATGGGGATGCAGGCAGCTCCTGCCATCAGAGGAGCTCCCAACAAACAGGCACATCTGTCTCCCTGGCTGAGGCTGTAAATTCTGTCATGAAATACAGATGACCTTTAGCAAATGTGTCTTCTCTGTATCCATAACGTCAGTCACAGCAAACCTCTGTTGGGTTGTGGGATCGTGTTGGTCTCCAGCTATTACAGTAATAAACGTGATTAATTGCAGCTATAAAAAGCAATTTCATTCTGGCTGCTAACCTCATGAAAGAAAAAAAAAAATTAAATAAACCAAAGAATGAACTGGAGTACGACATTTTTACATCCATATTGGTTTATCTCCTGGCTTTGGACTGGGACTCTGATGGCTTGTGATGGGAATGACATTTGCTTTTGCATGGTCAGTATTTGCCATCACTGCTCTGTAGGATGGAGGTGCCACAGGTACTTTCATTTGCAAGGAGGAGGGAATTGCTGCATCTCTCCAAGACTGTTTCAGCCATTAACACTGATGACTTAACCATTTTGTTATGTACAAGAGCAACAGGAGTCCTTTGCCATATCATGTAAAAGCCAACCTTGCAACCTCTGCTGACTGAGTGGAGTTGCAAGGGCAGGGCTGAAAATAATCCTAATTTTACATCATCTAAAACACAGGTTCTTTAGAGGAGTCTGTTGCTGAGGCTCAGGGAATATAATGTAATGAATATACATCTGATAGGAACTACTTGGAGAACACAACCCTGTGTAAAGTCCAATTGTCAGAAAACTTCAACTAAACTGAACATCAAACAAGGTATTTGCTATTTTCTTTTCTTTGTAGTCTTTTAATCATCAGCAGAACATGATTTATCTCTTTGATCATCTTGAAAAATTCTCTTAACATAAATGATTTTACTCAAGAGTTTTTTGATTTAGCAGAAACTGCTGTAACAATATCCAGTGGCTGAAAGCTGAGGCTTGCAATATAAATCGAGATGCATATTTTTAACAAGGATAATTAGCTATTGGAGCAATTTGCCCAAGGATGAAGTGGCTTCTCCAATAACTATGGCCTTTAAACAGCATTAGATTTTTCTGAAGGATTTGACACTTCAACGTCCAAAGTTCAGAGTGAAGATAGGATCTAGAAGCTAACGTGTATGGTTTATGCTGGAGTAATTTCCCATGACCTATGTGTCTTTCCACTGAAAACAGAATTTTCCCCACGCTTTTTGTAGTTTTTACAGCTCCATTTACCAAATCCTGGATGGCATTCTCTTAACTTTCCAAACAAAGCTGTATTTATCATGTCTTAAATTAAAGGGAAACTTCAATAGATACTTCATACAAATATTCAAGCTGCATAAATCAACTCAAAGAGAAGACTGGGTGTTTATCAGCAAGAAAACATAAGCTGTAGGAGCATGCTTTGTACCTTCTTTTCTTTGTGCTTCTCTTGTAAAACACTAAGGATGTCCTAGGATGTGAAGTAATTAGGCGGATAGTTTATTGCAGCCAAATAAATGCCACATACTCCTTCCTCTCTGGACAGCTTGTAAGTCACCATTTATTTCCTCACTACAACTGGTTTATCTGCAAAAGCTGCATTGCCCTGATATGGAAGTTGTAAAAATATTTAAATATCAGAATTCATTCTGATTCTGGTTCTTTGAGCCAGGGGAGTTGAACCTGCACGGTGCCTCCCCAGCCTGGAGCTGTGGTCTGTACTCAGCCCTGCACACAGCCCCCAGCTCCAGTGAGAGGGGTCCCACTCTTTTGCCCCATCCCACACTGATCCCTTTCCTCTCTCATCCTTCTCTTGATAGCCCTGAAAGGTTTTCCAAGCCTTCAAGAACATCACCTCTCTTCACCCAAAGAGCTCAAAGTCATGGAAACAATTAATCATCCATAAGAAGTTTTTTTTTTTGCAACTATTTAGTCCCATAGAAAAGACCTTTAAAAATAAAAAATCCTGACACAAAACCCTAAAAGAAACAAAGAAGGGGATCTTTCAAATTACTGAAGTCCAAAATGTGGTTTTTTATGTAGGCTTTCCTATTTCATCCCCCCAAGCACTTAGAAATTCAAAACCAACGTGCCAAGGTGAGTTGCTATTTTCATGCTTTCTCATATCCCTGTTTTCAGGCTGTGCTGCCATTTGACTTTCTTCAGCCTTTACCTATGCTTGTCAGCTTGTGAGCATTAAAAACTCAACCCTAAGCACAGAATGATCCGTTCTTCACCGTTGATGACAACTAACACATAACATCCCCACAGTAAAACAGCTTTATTATAACAGCTGTATTGTGGGCCTGTCTTTTTATCTCAGTCTCCTCAGGGTAATTGAGAAGTGAAGTCAATTAAGGCACAGTGCTAAGATAGATGTTGGTTTTGGACCCTGTTTATATCAGAGTGACCTCACACTTCAATTATTTATCCGCGTTATCGCAGTATTTACGAGCAGCTGGCATGGAGCAGCTGCCATGCTGCTACAGCACCAGGAAGACTCCTTTCCTGTGTGTTTCCTCACTTTAAGGATTTACAGCCTGAGACAGACAGACAGACAGGCAGAGTGGAGGAAGCAAGAGGCAGATAAGCCATTTTCCAGCAGTGAGCTGCCAGAACTGCCAGCTGTCCTGTGTCAGCCCACAGCACAAGTCCCACCTCACCTGGCACTGCCTGGTCTGCACATCCCATCCCCATCAGGCACAGCCGCTTCCTCCAACACAGTTTGATGAACTGCCATGATTTTTTGCCAGTGAAAAGAGGGCTTTGGAAATGTCAGACCTGGAGGCTGTTGCTTCTCATTTGGAAAAGCAAGGACAGACCTTCCTGAGCCTCTAATGCACCTGAGATGTCCCTCCTGCAGCCAGGTGATGTGAGGGCTGCTCTCCACCTCCTGCCACGGGCCACCTCTCTGCTGTCAGGAGCAAGGGCTCTGGAGAACCACCTGAGCATCAGGGAGCCCCAGAAGTGCTGAGAAGGACACATGGGGCAGAGCTCCTGGGATCTCCATTGCTCTTCAGGCAGCAGGGAGGATGAATAAGGCAGGGAGGATGACGAGGAAAAGCAGGGAGGATGAGGTCAGGCTCATCCTTAACCTCAACCACCCAGGCTGAGCTGGAAGGAACTGAACAAGACATGAACAAGTCTCTGGAGGAAGTGCATTTGTTTCTCTTGTTTGGTGGGGGATGGTGAGCACAAAGACAGCGTATACAATAGCGTGTGTATGAATATTTCTCCCCCACTCTCCAGGCAGCTGAAGTGGAACACACTGAGAATTGCTGTGTTAAAGTCTCTGTAAAGTGTCACTCACTGCTTGCTAAAGGTCACTGTCACTGCAGCAGCTGGTTGGATCCCCTGCGTGGTTGTGCTGCTCTGCATGGAGAGAAGTTCCAGCCACAAAGAAGGAATTTCACTTTCCAAGGCCTTTCCAATGCAGAAGTGCTCATCTTTTGCCTTGTCAATACCTGCCTTTGCAATTTACTCCACACAGGATCACTGTCAGCCTCATTTTCTTTGCTTTTACATCCATGCAACTGGGAAAACAACTTCAGTACAAAAGGTAACTGTGTAAAGACAGAATAGAAAGGCTACTAAAGGCACGAGCAGGCTTTGAATAGGCTCCACCTCAGAAACCTTTCTGGCTGTATTGTTGGAATATTGCTACATTTATTTTTTTCAAAGATTTTTTTTTTCCCCCATCCAGTTTATTCCACTTGAATTCTGATCAGGTTGGGCTTGCTCTAATGCAAACTAATAAGGATGATTTGAGTCTCTGTAGCAGAACAATTTGGCAGTAGGGGACAGGGTAGGTTTCTCTGACAGATGCAAATATTTACACCAGATAGCAAACATGTCACAGGGTCGAGCAGCAGAGCAGCTGCCACACCAGCATAAAGCCACATAATGTTCTCTATGGCTCCAGGTTCACATAATTGATTGAATCAGCAGATAATCAGTTACACTAAACACCCACTAAATCTTCTCTTTGTCAGCGAAGATGCAGCTTCTCATGGAGAGGGGCATTTGAAGGATGAGACAAAGCTATTTCCCAGAGTCATGTGTAAACACAAATGTCATGATTTAAAATGTGCATTGCACACGTTTAAACCAGCCCCTATGGCCTATGGCACCAGCCAGGGTACTCACAGCCTGATTTTCCCCACGCATTTCATTGAAGAGAAGACATTTTTGTAGCACAAGGTTGGAAAAGGATGTTCCCAGCTGAGACACCTGATCCAAGCTGGCTGCCTGGGCTCCCTGTTCTCTTAATGGGAACAGGAGTGTTCAGGTCATGAACCACCTCATCCTATTTTCGCTAAATTGGGATGAGATGAGTCAGGTCCTCGAAACATCTGTTTCTCTCCTCTGGTAATACAAGGTGTTGAGACAAATAGCACACATGCAAGCACATATACTGTAGAGACTACATAGGGTCAGGTGCTCTCCCTGCTCAGCATCCAAATGAGCCTCCCCAGGCACTGGTAGCAAAAACCTGCCAAGCTGCCAGCTTTGTTCAAAATAGTGAGCTTTTGTAGAAATCTGTCTTGCTCCTTAACTCATTTTCCAAGTCTTCCAAGTCATTCCACCTGGTTGTCCAAGTTTCTGCTCTTATCTAGCCCACATTTCTGCTAAAAATTATCACACCCATGCTAAACCCCTGAATGTCTTTGATAAGCCTTCATCCTGGCTTACATATCCCAAGAATTCATTCCTGCCATGTTGTCCATAGCAACAGTTATTGATTTGTCAGGGAAAATTTTTTTTTTTCATTGTTGTTTCCTGACAGCTGCCAAGCAGCAGACAACTTGTGGTCCTGTGGAATGAGATTCCTGGGGCAAAAACCAGTATTTAAGAGACACCTGGAAGACTTTCAAGAACCCTACAATACACAGACAACACATGTTAACAACCAGCCCAAGGCTTAGTGTAACACTGATGAATCCAGACCAGTTTATAGAAGGTTGTACAGTTGAGCAGTTTTGCTCTGACATTTTTTGGGAGATGCTTCTTCAGAAGAAGGCATTGAGTCAAATGGCACATTTGGGGCACTCCCAGACAAAGACACTACTTTTCTTCCAGCTCTGGAGCTTATTTAAGTGCTGGGATTTTGTTTCACCTCTTGAAACAGCTCTGCCCAAACTGTAAAAATGGAACAGAGAAAACTCCTTCAAAATGAATAGACCTCTGAAAGGGAAGGATTGGTGAGAGGACTGTGGGTTTTTTCCAGGTTGGAGAAGGGTGCTGAATTCAAACTTTGAATGCTGATCAAGGAGATCACATCCATGCACAGCCATGCACTTGTACCCAGAAGCTTTTCTTTATATTTATACATACACCCAAGTCTTCACTCCTCTTCAATATTTATTTGTCTCCTGTTGAAGAGAAACATTCCTCTGAAAGCCAGTATCTGTGTGAGCTCAGATGGAAGGAAAAGGGGATGAAAGAGTCACAGCTGGCAAGTTCACAGATAACAGGAGGCCTAGAGGTTGCTTTGAACCCATATCTCTGTCTCCACAACTGTTTGCCTTACCTGCAAAATCCCCTATAGTAAGAAAAATACACTCTGAGATCAACTGAGGGCATTTCACTGACTCTGAGGCAAACCTGTGTTTAGAGTCTTGAGGACAGCTTTGCAGGATGCTGCTCCCCTTTAAAATACAACAGCCTGCCCATTTTTGATGAAAGTTTCCTCCTTGGAGAGCTAAGGGATGAAAAACAATCCAAACTGTGCAGTCCCTTGTGGTGCTGCAGTGGGAGAGGGTGGCAGCTGATGCTGGCCCACGTTTGTCTTTTGCTGGAAGATCATTTGAGTGTTTCCAGTAGGAACAATAGTGTAAAATGACACTATGCTTAAAAAAAGACAAACCCCAGAGTTTAACCATGAATAAGTCACAAGCAAAGGAGCTTATTTCAAATTCATAGAGGTAAATGAAAGGGAGGGAGGGAAAAATCTGCTTTTATGCAATAGCTTCATATCTCTCTCAGGTGTAAAACCCCAGTGACTTCAATGGAATTGCACCAGGGATAGATTTGGTCCCATATATTTGCCTTTAAGAGTTTCTCTGCCCCAAAGAAATAGGCTGTCCTTGGGGAAGTGATACCAGCACTGATGTGCACAGTAGGGGAGGGTTGATACCTTGCTGTGTGAACTAACCAGGTAACATGATGCATTAAAGGTGCAGGAGAGGGCTCTGGAGGAGGCAGGTTTGCAGAGGGATGCTCCATTTTACAGGAGCACTTTGCATGCAGCCCCAGCTGAGAGCTACTCACATTGCCTGCCTCACTACTCCTCCTGCACCTGGAGATGAAACCAGGACACCTAAAATTGAACAGTCTGCAAAACTGAGTCTGGGGCTCAAGTGATTCCAACTTCTGCTCCACGTCTGCTCCTGGTGGGAGGCTGAGACCCCACTGGGACCACAGAGCTGGCGAGAGCATCAAGTAAGGCCAGACTTCCAGTCTTTTTCCAGAGCAATTTGACCCACTCTCTCTGGTGGGTGTTGTCACCCACCTTTCACATGCTCATCTTTTTCTGCTGATAAGTTACTTCACCTATCAAAGTTCCCCTTATTTGGTTTGGTTTTTCCCTTTTCGGGTGTCCAAGACACAGAAGGCGATCTTGGCTTTCAGTTTCAGTACTCAATGTTTAGGATTTGCTGAGAGCTTTAGCTGTAGTTGACTGAGGCATTTTAGGGGAAATGGCAAAGGCAAATGTGTTATGTGCATTTTGTAGCACACAGGAGCCACAGCTGGGATTTGTGTGTACAGGGTCCATGCAGAGGAGTGAGCAACTGTTTCTCCAACAGGCTTGCAAAATAAGATGAGAAAGGTCAATTAATACCAACAAATGCTGAGGAAAAGGAAACAACTGATGTAAATTAGACACAGACCATACAGGCATCCAGTGGCAGAAACAGGATGCAAGCCCTATTCCTGCATCCTCTGCACAAGATCATCCCTTTCCCAGAAGGATCCTCAGACAAAGCATCACTGATTTTGTAGCTCTGTCCAAAATTGCAAGTCTAGTGACAAACCACAGAACTGCAAACAACTGTACCACCAAAAGCAATCTGCTGGTGAGTCTAGGTCTGAAGTCCATCAGATGGTACCAGATAACAGAAGGAAAAAGCTATTTCTTGCTGGAAAAAAAAGGTATTTTAGACTGTGAGTTGGAAAACTAGAAACCTACTGTACAGCAGAAGGAGGATTTGGGTATTGAGTTTAGGCTCTGAATGAGTAAAATTGCTTTCCAGAAGCTGGGGAGTTTTTTCCACTTCACCTTCTAAGACTCCTCTGACTCCATTACACTGCTTGGAAAGAGGGTAAGTCATTACTTAGCTCATAGCTTAGAAAAACACAGGTGAGAGAGAGAGAAGAAAAATTAGAAATCTACACTTATTTCCCTACTAAATTAAGGAGTGAAAGAGTTCTGTAAAGTGATGCACCTAAATCTTTTTGAAGAGAGGAATCAACAACAACAAAATGTGAGGTGAGAGGAGAGATGCCACCCAGGCAAAACAAAAAATGGTTTGCACACTGATTACCTGGTGAAAACACAGCAAGTTGAATTCAATTGTTGCTGCCCCTCTAAAGAATACCTCTGTCTCCATAAAAACATTGAGCTACTTTAATGGTATTGATTTCAGCAGAAGTGTACAAGCCCACTGATGTGGAGACACTCATGTTGCTGTTAAGAGGCTTTATTTCAATAGCAGGGATCTGAAAAGGAGAGTAAGTAACTTTCCTGTATAAATATATTTGGTCTGGAGATTATATTGGTATCAAGATTTAGGTTAAGCATCTCTTATCCAAAAAAAAAGGAGAGAGAGAGGAAAAAAAAGAGAAAAAGCAGTCGACTGAAAGTAGTTAAAACACTATAAAAAAAAAAGTTAAACTATTACAGAATTAGGACTAAATACAGACTTTAAATTAAAAGAAATCTTGCTTTTCAATTCTACAAGCATGAAGATGAAGTTTTCAAACTATGAAAATTCAAGAGGGGAGCTTTTTTCCATCTACATGTCCCAATCTAGTCTCACAACTCCTGACCAAAGTCTCTGCCCATGTAGCAGCCACATCAACCAAGTGCTGGTTTCCTACATTTACACCTGGGAATGGGACCCTCCTGTTTAGAGGAGACTATAAAGATTGATTTCAAGAAGGAAGGTATTCCTTGCTTTGCTGATGAACAGATCAGGCACTCCCCTTTTTAACTCAGACTTTTCCATTGCCTTTGTCCTGTACCTCTCACTCGTGCAAGGGATTTGTCCCATCAGCTGATGAAAACTTTTGGCAGAAGCCAAACCTATTTGTAAGAGGACCAGGCTGGACCAGGCTTCAACACATTTACAGGAGGAGGTTAGTGCTTAACCAGTAAGAGCATATCATTGAGACTTGGTAAAAATAAATAATACATCCCAGAACCAAGATCTCATTTTCAACCCAAGAACCACTAAACTGTTTCATAAGACTCTCTGGGATTATACAAGAAAGATTCAGAATACATCCCAGGGACTCTTCCTTGCAAATAAATAAACCAGATGAACATGCTGTGCCACACTCCAATCCATAAAGAGAACCAGAGGGCAGACTGTAAACAGAAGGAAATTGCAAGAAGGCCGATAAAATGCAATTGTGATCTCATGCCATCAGCTGGACTAGGCAAGAGGGATAAAGTCACAGACTTCTCCCGTATTTATGGTTCCTTATTGTTGTGGAGCTCTCCTCAGAACAAAAACGGCTCTGGGAGGGAGGCGGCCGTGCTCCTTTTGAATGGCAATGTTTAAGAAAGGAGAACCATATGGTTTTCAGTTGGCTCAATTGTGGCAGCCAGGAAACTAATCCACAGATTTATTGGAGCTGGCATACGTAACAGAGTGGCAATGTTCCTTTCATTTGCTGCCAAGAAACCCTCTGTGGTGCAGAGCTCTACCTTGAGCAGCAATTGCTTACTGGGCATATGGGCCTTATTTCTGCAAATGGGAGTGGAAGAGAGTCAATTTGCAAATCAAATTGGAATTTTCTTCCCCCTGCTGCTCCAATTGACTATGCAGACTTTATTCATAGTTAAAGGAGCCTGGGTTTCTGCCTCTTTTTTTTTTTTTTTTTCTCTTGAACTTGTTCTTTTGATTCGGGACATTCAAATGGGAGGAATATGATGAGGAGAGAAGAGACCATTTAAACCCTTGTCACTGACCAGACAGAAGTTATGGCACTAAGTATTTTACCTAATAACCCACTTGCTGAAAGACCTCAAGCTATTATCATTAGAGTTCCTGACATCCTGATTTTTCTTGAAAAGGTCATATGGAAATGTGGAATGGCAGATCAGAGTCAGTAATCTGTCTAAAGTATATATAATCATCTGTTAGGTAGGTTTTTTTTATTTTGGCAGTGAAGCACAATAAAAAAATCCCAAGTATCCTTTGGGCATATTCATAGAAAGGTTTTTAGAGTTCCCATGGGCTTACTTGGAAAAAAAGTATCAAAAGCTTGACTTCTGAAGAGAGACAAGGTGGCAGGGGGTGATTGATAGATGAACTGCCAACCCTCACAAGTGCAAATGGAAATATGATCAGGGTTTGGAATCAGCCCCATTCACCTGGGGAACAGGCAAAGCTGCATCTGAGGTCTGCAGCAAGGCAGGGAGAATTTCAGGGGGAAACAGATGCTACAGCAATGTTAAATGTTTCAAAGATTTCCTATAAGCTAGAGCTACAGACATAAAGAAATTGATATAATTTCTCTGGGAGGCTATACCCAGAAACTTTGTTATTTTTTTTTCAGTAGGTAGAGTGCTGTTTTCTTAACTTCAGCAAAAGTAGAGGATAACAAAGGAAACTGGGAATTGTAAAGATCAGCCATCGATCATGCCACAAACCCATTGTGTTCAGTGTGCTGGGTACCAGACACATCACAGAAAGGCAGGAATGCCCATTCATGGGAAATTCTATTGTACACCTCTGCCAACGTTATCTTTGTGCCCAATTTCCAGGAACATCAGTGAATCCAGTAACAGCAATGACCTATGAATAGAAGAGCTCCATCAGCCCCCAATGATAAGCAGTAGAAACCTGCAATGAATTACTGGAATAAATCATTATGATTTTAAAGGTTAACATTTGCCATCTTTCTCTGCAAAATAATTCCTCTGTGAAATTAAACATTGCTCTCAACACAAAAATGTTATTGAAGAAGTTAAATTGTCTTCTGAAGATTATGTTAAATCTGAAGATGGCATTCAAATCAATAAAGCATGAGTTCAAAGCAGTCAACAAAGACAGTCCAACCTACAGGGACTCCCATAGGTCACACAAGCCTGCTGTGACCTTATTTCAATACATCTCTTATAAAATGGGTCAACAGCACTTCTCTTCAGCAAGTGACTCAGATATCCACAGTGCCCTCCTTTCATTACCTGCTACAGGTAAAAAACCATAAATACATCTTCTGATCCGAACTCAGAGGAATAAAAAATTGATCATATTTATATATCATCATATATATATAGTATATATATTAACAAACATAAATAGGGGCTTGAGTGTAGAGGAGCTCAGTGTTCAATCAGGTGTAAAGGGGTGCTTTGATTTTTGTCTGTCAAAGCTTTCTCATTCAGCATATGCAACAATACAGAACTAATTGCAGAGAAATACCCTGGGTTTCATTATCTTCCTTGAGAAGACCCAACTTTGGGCTGACACCTCAGCAGAAGTCAGCTCCCATTTGTGTGACAGGGAGTGAGAAAGAAGAGAGATGAATTTTCATACCTGAAGAGTCTCATTACTGTGTTGAATTGCCCATAGGTAAAACTGTGTATATTTTTCGTTCTGCCTAGTGAAGAGGCAATAAAGCACATATATGCATGTACAGCAATGAAAAATTAATTACATGCAAATAATTCCCTTTTTTACAGCCCTAACATATTGCTTTGGTACAGTTGGCAGTAAAAATTCCTCACTTTGAAATAAGCATCTACACACACACAAATATATTAGTCCATATATTTGCACCATTGAACTAAAGTGCCATAAAGGAAGAATTCCATCATCCAGCTCATGAAATTAATATCTCTTTGACCACATAACTGATTTTATTTCAAGAGGTATTTTTTGAAAACAAGTATCAGTAACAGTCATAAACCAAGTGTGCCTGAATTTGTCTGCAACTTCTACTATGAACATTAAAAACACTGAATGATAAAAAAATCAGATAGCTGTCAAAGTAACTCTGCTCACTGTGCAGAAAAAGAGAAGCAGAAAATAAGTTATATCTGTACCACATCACTGAAAAGCAGCACATGAGCAAACACTGGCCCACAGCAGCCCTAATACCATGTTCTCCTGTGAAAGATGGAGGATAAAACCAGTCTGATAAATCCACAATAAAAGGGGCCTCTATTCACTTGTGAGAGAAGATACAAATGCTGCACATGTCCTTTGAAACTGCTCATAGGATGATGTGGACAGACAAGAAACCATCACATTCCTGAGTGTCAGTTCACAAACCTTCCCCCTCTGAACTAATCCATTAAATAATTTGGAATTCAAAATCTGTTTCTACTCAAGATCACCATCTAATGAAAGGAAGGAATTGCCTTGCCCACACACCTGGTGGGGGTCTGATTCGGTCTGCTATAGAACCGTCTTTAAAAGAGCCTGTCCTACCCCTTCTCTGCCAACGCCTGGGGTGAAGGAACAATCCCCTTCCTTTTATATGGCACAATCAGGGAGTGGCCCTTTACTGCCCATGCCTGGCCATTGACTCCAGGAGCTGGCTTTGGTGATCCTTGTGGGCCCTTTCCAACTCAGGATATTCCATGATTCTAGGACTCTAATGGGATTCCTGCTGCCCACACCACTCCACTGTGTGATTCCACTCTGTCTGCTGAGAAGTCCATCAGTCATGGAGAATATTGAGTTACTGGGAATGCCCTGCCCAGTACCTGAAAATGAGGATCTGGGGTTTATATATGGGCAATGTTACCACAAGTTTCCATCATGACTGGACATTAGTGAGATGAAGAGGAGGGTGAAGGTTCAGCTCCAGCCCTGCCTCCTGCTTTGGTAATCAGAAGGGACTTCACATTTAAGCAGGCACGGCATTATTCCATCATACACAGCTAGAAATCACTTCTGCTGAGTATTATCTTACAAACAGCTAAGCAAGAAGTATTTAGTGTCAGAGACACAAAATACATTATTTTAATTTCAATCTTTAGTACTCTCAAAAGATGTCAGGTGCTGCTCTTTCAAATGTTACAGTAAGCAGTTTGGTTTGCAGCAGGAAGAAACAATTTTGATATTTCACATAAACAGGTCTATTTTTACAAAGGGGCTCATGTTTTAATCTTTTAAAATGAAAGATGCTTGCAAAAAATCAAATCAAAACAAAACAAGAATAAAAAATCACAAAAAACCCAAACAAAACCTTAAGCTTCCAAAAGCTTTCTCACCATTGCTTACTCCATGTTCAAAATGAAACAGCTCAGTTCTGTCCACAGGATGTGATTGCACTGTCAGTACAAGAAAACAGTTCCTCACAGTACCCTCCAAAGATGTCTTCCACTGCTGGTTGTAATCCATAATCAAAATGAATGACAGACCACACAGCAGGAATTTTGTCTGCAAATCTCTGAAATCAGTGAATGTTTCTTAACACCTCTCATCTATATCACTTTGTCCCCAGCCCTATTTGCTTGCTACAAACAGGCCTGAACACCCTGATTTAACAGATTGCCGAGCTCTCCTGCTCACTTCCCTGTTCATTAATCTTCATAAAATAATCTGGCAATGAAAATTGCTGGAGTTCTCCCCGTACTACCTGCTGCACGCTGGGCTCCAGTGAATAAATGGAGAGTATCTAATATGTGGAGAGAAAGGTTTAACTCTGTATTCTTTTATGCACAGGAATGTCTCCAGCCTCTGTCTCCATGGAATGTAAAGCTCTGCACAGACTGATTTGCTATGCAGGGCACACTCAGCAGGACCAGCTGAAGGCACATTGTGGAGGAGTTAAAACAATAAGGAAAGTTACAGGTAGCACAGCAGTGTGTGGCATAAATCAACCCCTGCCACAGGGTGAAATTCTGCTTTTTCTAGGAAATAGTTGTATTAAACACTTTTCCAAAGGGATTCTCAAGAACTATTAATTTTAGGCCAATGAAAAGAGTATTTCACACAGGCTTTTGCTGCAGCAAAGGCATGTGCAGACTGCAAAGCTTGATTTGAACAAGCTTTCAAGCTCGTTCTATGATGCATTTGGCATGCATGGAGAGTTTCACCCACAGCTTCCACAGGAAGCCCAGAAAGAATCAGATCACTTGATTTGGGGTCCCACATTTCAGAGGGGCAGAACTGCCCCTGCAAGCCCCAGAAGGATGCTCTTGAAAGGGAATCACAGTGTCAGCACTCAGCAGGCTGCCAAAGCTGGCCATGTCACCTTTTCACCTTAGCTCATCATAGGACAGGTGGAACAACCCCAAAAAACACACCAACTGCCTGAGAGTGTTGTCCAAACACTTCTTGAACTCTGTCAGGCTCAGTGCTGTGGCAACTTCCCTGGGAAGCCTGTTCCAGGGCCCAACCACCCTCTGGGTGAAGAAGCTTTTCCTAAAATCCAGCCTAAACCTCCCCTGGCACAACTTCCTGCTGTTCCCTTGGGTGCTGTCACTGATCACCAGGGAGAAGAGACCAGTGCCTGCCCCTCTCCTTCAATTCATGAGCCTGAAATACTCAGATTGGGCCAGTAGAATGTGGCAACACTAGAGATGCAGGGAATGTTCCAACAATATATTATTGCTAAAACTGGCATGTCTTTTGTCCTGGTTTACAGAGAGCAGTCTTCATAGGCTAAGTCAGATACAGATTTTTTTTTGCACAGGAAATATTGCTCTGGGACATAAATTCTATTGACTCCCCGTATTGACAGGAGGTAACAAGAGACTTGAAAAAGCACTGACTAGCAGCTCCTAGCTCAAGAGAAATTACATATTGAACTATATTGGACATGTCCTGGATGGTAGGGAGACAAAGACAACTTGCATGCTATCCATCAGACCACTCACACATGGAAATGGCTGTTATTTATCTTCCCTTTTAACTAGAAATACAACTTCAAATTCATTTTGCCCTAAAATAGTGCATAAAATGGCTGATCCCTGCCCCAAAGCTCTGTGTCTGTCTGTAAGGGGAAGCCAGAGAGGCTCTTTCAGGTGGAGAGAACTAAGCCTGGACAGAACAGAAAGGCTGAGACTTCTGCAAGCACTGCTAAACACAACAGCTCTGGTGCAGCATGAGTGGCATGAGTGAGAAGAGGGAAAGAGAACAGAGGGAAAAGAACAAATGCAATCAAAACTGCCCCTTCCTTTAACAAGGAATAAAACCAAGGTTTGGTTCTTACAGCTTTTCTATAAACTGCTTTGATATGAAATTGCTGATCAATGACAACATCACAGGAAACAGGATCTTTCCTACTGGTGCTCATTGTGGAAGGTGATATTAAGTCATTCAGTTTGCTTTTGTTGACACAGATCTTGCACCTGCACCCAGGCTGAAATCCAGACATCCCATGGTTTTACTTTTAATGATAAACAAAGCTAGGATTCTCCTGCTTGCTCAGGGCAGATCTTAGGCCCATTGATACAGGGACATTTTGCATTTCAAAGCCTTCTGCAAATTATTTTCTTTTTGTTGCCTTTTAAATAAATCACAAGAAACAAATAATTATCATATACCTGACTATTATTCCCTCCCAACACTTCCTCCCTCTAAAACCCACATTTATTCTGCACCTTCTTCAGGGTACACCTTGCCTGTTTGAACAAATTTAATTAGCAAATGTCAATAAGTATAGATGTGCTCACTGCAATAATGCATAATCATTGTGATTTCCTTGGAGCATTTTTTGTGCTTGGTATGAGAAGAATAAAAAGTTTTATTCTCTTAAATGTGAAGATTCTGGGAATGAATCCATTAAAATGGATAAATTACAGATATATGAAAATTTTCTTTATAGGAAACCAGTTTTATGAAATTTGTCTACTCCAGTCTTGCTATTCTTCTATTGTCAAGATATTGTGTAATTTTACACTTGAATTAACAGAGAGTTTAACTTCCATGGCTGTGCTGAGACCAGACCAACAACAAGCATTTTTGGAGGGACCTGCACGTGGAACAAGCAGTTACTGTGTTTTCTCCCCAACCCTGTGAAGCAACAGAAATTCATCGTGCAGAACAAAACAACAGAGACGGCAGAAGAAAAGAACTTACAAAAGAAGAAAGCAAAAGCAGAGACACTCAAAGCTCTGAGCAGAAGAGAGATTAAACAAGGTATTTTGCAGCTAAATGATAGATTGGAGAGCACTCTACTTGGGGTTCAAACCAAGTGATGCACACACAAAAAACTCTTGTGGCACCAAAGAGGATCGAACACAAACTGTCAAAACATGCCCAATGAAGGAAGCAGGGGAAGTCAACGAAACATTCAAAGGTTTCTCTCTCTAGATCCAGACTCTCCTGTGCCTCTGTCTGCTGAGCAGAAAAGAGGGGTGGTTATGGAGTCCTGGAAGCAGTGGCAAGCACAGTGGATCAATCTTTCCATGAGCACTTGTAGCATATTCTGGAGGGATTTTTTTGCAATCCAGATTCGCAGAGAGCAACTCAACCAGATCTCAATGCCACCTTTTATGAACAGATGGTGGCAGAGGGTTTCTACCCCCTGAAAAAAGGATGTTCCCTCATGTCAAATAGTGCACTACAGTGGGGTATTTAAAATTCTTTTCACCCATTCAGCACCCATCAGGGCCTTGGAGAAGATGGAGAGGGTTAACAGGCTGCCAGACAGGTTTGTCTCTGGGCATGGACTAAAATAAGCAGAACCCCAGATGGGTGAACTGGGGATTTGTGGTGTTCTAGTAACAAAAACACCAGCAAATGTCTTGTCCCCAAAGCAGGGCTTGGGCATTCCATGTCCTGAGTCTGGGGGAGGAAAGAAGCAAAGGCTCAGGGTATGAATGAGAGCTGCATTTCAACAAAAGCACTTTGATATCAAATATCACAGACCAGGGGAAATAAAAAATTTTCAGAAGAGAGAAAAGGAAATAGCAGAAAGGGCAGAAGAGAGCAGAGGAAGAGGTGAAGTGAATTTTATGGCTGAAAAGCATCTTTAAGGGACTTCCCTGACCTGCCATTTATTAGGCAGCACGAGGCAGGGCAATAGAACTTACTCCTGCTGTTTCAACCTACACCCACTGCCCAGGGAATGCACCTCATTTCAAAGGTTGCTGGCAAATGCCAAGCTCCCCTTTAAGAGAGGCCACTGAGTTTCAGGAGAATATCAGCAGCATGGAACCAGTTCAGACCCCCTCAGAGGGGCCCTAATCCTCCTCCCATGGGATCTGATACGCTGTCTCTTGGACCATGGCCTGCTTATTTCATCCTTGCTGCTTTACAATGAGTATTGCAGCAGCAGCTCAGCCCTTCATCGAGCTGATGAACCTTAGAGACATTTTGTCCATTGCACAGATCAAAAAATATATTCTCCAGTAAAAAAAAACTGATTTGGCACTAAAACAGCAGCACCTCACCCTTCAAACAACAGTCTGAAAATCTACCCATCTGTGCCTTCATCCCTGTCCCAGATTTACTGCAGTTAAGATGGACAAAAGTGCTGCAGGTTGTCCTGTGATTTGCAGAACTTTTCAGATGAAAAACTAAAAAAACCCCAAATTTCTTCACTTAATGGTAGGGACAGGAGATCAGAATATGGTCACTTTACATTCAAAAGAAAGAGAAACAAAATCACAAGTTTCCCAAGAAGTGCTGCTACTAACACTGCTAATCTCTCCCATAGGTCACAGCCAAGTCTGGACTGTGCATTTATTTATTTTTCATGTTTATTTTCATGTTTTTTATTATCCCAGCCAAGACTGTTCATTTTCAGGAATGAAAAACAGGTAACCACAGGAAAAACACTAATTAAATAGAAACACAGCATTTGAGAGGTTGGCAGAAAAGTCTGCTGTTTGCAAAAAAGGAATTTGCATTTTCATATATTTTTTGAATAAAAATTACTCATTATTCTAGTTGAACATTGATAACTTTGGTATTTCCTGCAAGCCTGCAATCAAAATTGTTTGGTTTTTTTTTCTCCTCTACAAAAATCCAAGATTTTTTCACCGTAGTTGACAGAGGGCTCTCTTTCTTAGAGAAAAATCAGCTCTTAGTTCCATAACTAACAAGGTCAGAAGTCTTGTCAGGTGCATGTCAAGAGAGTTGCATAAGATGCAAAGTACTCATGCTGCTCTAGGGTAGCTGAGGACATGAATTAAGTTCTTGAAGGGGAAAAAATTACACTTTGAAATTGCAGCAATGATATACTCAAGCTGTCTATAAATTAAGACACCTTCTCACAACTCACAGATAGAACAAATCTTTTAACAAGTGTTAAAAATTAATAGGGAGAGGAGAGAAGGAGATCAAAGGTAAGGTAGATGCTTCAGAAAATTGTCAAGGTATCGACAGAAGAAATCTTCAGCTTTAGTTCGTAAGAAGAGACCAGAAAAGCATTCCCCCTTTGGTGGAATGAAATGGCTTTAAATCAAATAGAAGAGAATCTGAAATCAAATGTGTATAAGGAAAGGAGTCTTTTAATTCTCCTTCTCGGGAAAACTTGTTTGACCTGAAATCAAGAGTTGTAAACTGATGATTCATTTCCTCACCCAAACTCAGAATCGTGGAATGGTTTGGGTTGGAAGGGATGACTAAACACCATCTATTTCCAAACCCTCTGCCCTGGCCAGGGACACCTTTCACTAGACCAGGTTGTTTAAAATCCCATCCCACCTGGCCTTGAGCTTTCAGGGATGGGGCATCTGCAACTGCTCTGGGAATTCTCTTCCAGGGTTTCGTCACTGCAAAAAAATTGTTCCTAATATCCAATCTAAACCTGTCTTCTTTCAGCCTGAAGCCACTTCCCCTTGTCCTATCACTGCATACCTTTTTAAATAGGCCAGCTTTCCTGTAGACTCCCTTTAGATGCTGGGAGGTGCTCTAAGTTCTCCTCAAAGCCATTTTTTCAAAGCTAATCTCCAACAACCCTCAGAAACACAAGGATGTGCAAAAAAACCTCGACATTGCAACTCCATATCATGTAACACCAAACACAGAGAGACATCTTGGTGACAACTGTGGAGACTTCAGAGTTTATTCCTTGCTGAGGCAGGGATTAATGCAGAACTCAAACACACACACAGTCCCACAGAAGTCCAGATGTTTGGTGTCAGTATGAGCCTAAATGAAAGTGTCTAAGGTGCCGTCTAAGGTGGCCATCTGGGCTCACACTGTAGCTGGAGAGAATCAGATCTCCCCATTGGGAAGTTTGTCCCATTTTTAGACAAATGTCTAAAATAGTGAATCAGTCTCCCTCTACTGCTCTTCCCTCCCATAGGCAGAGTCCTCCACCAGACTGAAGCTGAAGTTGTAACTACAGAGAGCCTGACACTGGAAGAGAGGAATCTCTCCCCACACAAATTGCTTGCCCTTTGATCATTGCAAAGATCCAAAATTCGAGTATAGCTCAGGCACATCCTCATCTCTGTTCCCTGGCAACAAGATAGGACACAGAGCTTGCATTTAGCCCTGCAGCCTGTGCATGCACAGCTAGCAGAGACCCACGCAGCCTGTGACAAGCCTTGCAGTACACAGACATGCCAGAGAAAGATAAGGGCAGGTCACAGAACATATCTATAATTGCGTCAAGGGTAAAAGAAAAAGTAAAAAAAGGAAAAAAGTTGGTTCATCTTAATCTTTCACAGCTGTTGGTACAGCAGATAGATTTTATTTTAGGTCGATCCTGCCAACAAGTATCATTTTTATTTCAGTGAGCAGAATGAAGATAATTAAGCTTCCAAAAAGCCAGTATTTGGTAAAAATAGCCATGGCTTTACTTAGCAGCGCACAGGATTTTAAAAGAAATTCTTCAGCTTCCATCTTCCAGCCAAAGGGCACTTTTTTCATTTTTTTCTACCAGAGTTTTAGGCTTTTCTCTATTTCGACATCACTAGAGAAAAGGAAAGAACAGGGAGCTAAGGGTTGTCCAACATCTTTTGAGATGTATTGAGGGAGGAAGGGTTACTGTCTCCCTCCATGCAAATACCAGAATATACTGCATTGCCTGTGTTTCTTGGACAGTTTGACACAGTCTTGTTCCACTGAATCACTTCAGATTTACACCAGCACTAAAAGGGAGGGGGAGAGGGAAGTCAGACATCGTAAATCTTCCCCCTGAATGACACTTTGAAGGGCTCGTAAATCACTTTGAAACTAAGACCTAGAATCACAATACAGATGACCTGAAAATGGCTTATATGCCCCTTAAAGCCTCTTCTCCTTCCCTAAGATATCGTTTGCTTTAGTAGAAGACATTAACTCTTCCTGCAAAGCTGGTATCAATGGACTCACAAAGGCATTTAGAAGCCGAAGTGCCATTGACTGCAAGGCTAACACCTCCAGGATATTTACTTAATACAGCCAACTACTGTCAAAGGAACAATATTTCCATGAGTTGTACAATGATTTAACAGCCTGTTTTTCTTGGAGCTACAAGGGAATAAAGTTTCTAAATCATTTGTGAAAGCATCAGCCTTTTTAGTTCATTATTTATACCGCATAAAAGAAGCAAGTTGGCAGTCCATGATCTGGCCCTGCAAAGACACAGCTGTGAGCGTGAAGAGTGATGCTCATTTTCACCCACCCAGAGGCTCTGCCAGGGTCCCTGAGCAAGGGACAAGATAAAGCTGTGTTTTACTCAGTGCAGGCTATCCCCATTTCCCATTGTGTTGGAGGCAGAGTAATAAACCAGGTGTAATTCCAGCCTGCCCTAGCACACGCTTTTCATACAATATCAGATTCTCTGCCCATTTACCACACACACCTTCCCTTCAGCTGACAGCTCACACTGAGAAGAAAGTGAAGGCAACACCTCAGCAAAGTGGATTCTCCAGATCTCCATTTCCCAGCTTGTGTGAGTCTCACTGGGCTGCAGTAAGGATGTTGATAATCCCACTCAGCACCACACTCAGCAGCACTGTTAGACCTCAGGTTTGAATATGCTTTGGGGCAGAATTCAAAGTCTTCTCTAGACTGAGTCTTTGGCATCCAGAGAGGTCATATGGATACCATTATGGAAAAACAGAAATATGCAGAACCTCTTTCAACAGAACACAACATAAAGCAGTGCAGTAATAATGTCCTGTTTTAATGAGTTAATGGTGAAGAAAGAGCTTCCAGTCTGGTAATCTTATCAATGACAGGATCTATGTCACCTAAGATTACAATCCTCAGCACAGGGCTGAGCATCTAAGCAAATTGGCCGAGACTCCCATCATGGCTTTTGCAGTCTAGAACAGAGTTTAGGGTGCAACTCATCTACTCAAACCTTGGCTGCACTGATGAGAGTCTGTATTTGAATAGCTCTATTTCTGCTATTAAGGGATCCTAGGCTCATTTAGGTTTATACCCTATAAGCAGTGCAGCATTTCAGACAATTCCCAACTAAGTGTTCCAAACAGCTAAAGATTTTGGTTTGTTACTTTGTAAAGAAAAGAATTAGACTGATCCAGCTTGAGTGGCCCAGTATACTATTGAGATGAGGAAAAGGTTAAGTTCTCAAACACAGATCTCAACTGCATAAGCACAACTGGCTTAAACCCCAGGAAAACCCACCAGCTCACAAACACCACGCCATGACCCCAGACAGCACAGCAATATATTCCCACACAAGCACTGAAACTTGTGAGCTCGAAATGAGGCTGGAAGTATCCATTATCCCTGACTCAGGCAGGAGGCTGACACACTATACCTGACCAGATGTCATATGCAAGCTCAGGAGTTTTATCTAGTGATGGTGATAAAATTACTGATCTGCTGGTGACAACTTTATTGGTTCTTTAAATTGCATTACCCATTACCCTACTGAAATATAAAAACTAATAGTTTCAGCTCCAACACAACACACCATTATACGGTAATTCAGATACTGAGAGCAGAACTAATTATACACTGAATTTTGCAGCAGAAACATTGGCTTGAGACAATGTTTCAAGGCAGGTGTGGGCAGTTACAAAATGCTTCCAGAAACCTGAACAAAGACTTTTGCAGAGGATTATAAAACTAAGTCTTTGAAGAGCAGAAGTAACATGTTAGCTGTGTCCTGTCCTCAAACCATATTACTGCCTTGTCACTTACTTAGCGATGGATTAAAGTGCTTTGTCCTGGAATCCTATTAGTGGCTCACACCAACGCAACACGAATTCTGTGTCTTGGAGGTGCAGTGGTGAGGCTCTGTCCTACTTGTAGCATTGGCAGAGGTGGCAGGAAAAAATGGTTTAAAAAGTACAATGAAGTTAGAACAGCTCAGCACAATTTTTAAAGCATGTGACAATTGCTGCCATTTTTCTGACACATATTTACAGATTACTAATAGCCTCTGTTTCCAAAGATAATAAACACACACACACACATCTGAAAGTGCTAATAATGCCAGGAAAGAGGGCAGTGAGGGTAACATGTACTGTTCACCAAGGCTGGGCTGTGTCTTTGGACACAAGCTTCATCCATTCTCCCCAGAGATAGGTTAGCATTCAGCTGCCCTGCTCTAGTGGGGGACTAAGCCTTAGAAACATCACTCCATTCATTGCTTTTTCTCTTAGGTGTAAATTGCATTTTTTCCCTGCATTCCATAATTTCCCATCCCACTCACTCCTACATATAGTAGGATAAGAAAACAGTGGAAAAGCTGTCTTTATTCCCTAAGTCTCACCTGTGGCAGATCTCCCTGTGTGGTGACAGAGAACCAGGATACAATGTCATCCTGAGTTATTGCAAGAGATGTGCATCAATACTGACCTGTCAGAATGGTTCTGGTAGAGACTTGAACTTCAGCCCAGACTTCAAGGCAAGATTGGCACAGAAATGCACAATAGAACCACCAGTGCCTGGGAAAATGTGAATTAGAGCCAGCTAACCCAGACCTTGGAAGATGTCCTCGAAGCCTGTGGGTTTATGCTCAAGAGAAAGTCTGAGGTTTCTTAACTCCCCTTTTACGAGACAATAACCCTCTGAACACAGCCCATGTTCCCCTCACACAGGGTTGGAGGTCCATTTGAGCTTCCTTTAAAACTTTATAGCTGCTACCCCAGAGGTGCAGAGGTGGCCTTTTGGTCCTGGGTCACAGCCACCTGACAAAAGTGAATGGATACCTTGGGTATCCCAAGGCATCTCAAGTGGATCTGGATGCCTGTGACCAGGTTGCTGACTCTCACTCACTGCACATTAATCACACCATCAGTGGGGTTCAGCTCTGACTACAGAAGTTTTCTCCTGCTTGGAGCATCTCTCAGCTCCACTGTCTGAATCCCCGCTGATGGTGGTAACACAAAGCTGTGCTGCACATACAAATATCCTAATGCAGAGTCTGAAACCATGAGCTGCCCCTTACAAGACATGGGTCCCAGCCTCAGTGACTGAAAGGGATCTCTGACAATTGATCTTTCCAGTTTCTTTAGATGTTTGTATTCTGCAGAAGCATATATGGAGGTTGGCCTAACAAGCAGTCATTTTTTTCCCACAAGTTGTTTACACTCTTTCAAAATAACATTGAATCTAATGCAAACCAGAGGTGTGTCCAGGTGGTCTGAGAAGTTTTTGCTTACTGAACTGCCCAAAGCAATCCATACACTACAGTTTCTGCATAGCAAGTGCAGTAGGCTGGCAGCTGACCTGACCATGCACATCCAGGGCCATGGACACATCCACCTACAAATCCAAACCAGGCTCTTCTTCCAAGGATGCCTCAGGAGGAACAGAAGGGTGAAGTCCTTTGTGTCTCATCATATCAATTCCTCCAAAACAGGGCAAACCTTACCTCTTCTGAAGAAAAAAAGCACCTTTCCTACAGCAAAATGGAGCATCTTGCTGACTGTCACTAGAATAAGCATCTTACTGAGGTTGCCTATGAAGCTCAATTCCTTTGAGAGTGTCTGTATAAAAAATCTGCTTAAAATCACTGAAGAAATGCTATTCTGCATTCCTTGTTTGCACTGCTGGTATTATTTCTCTGATTTATATTTGTCAGGATAGATTTTTTTTTAAAAAAAGCCCCCAAGAATCATGTCAATTCTGATGGTGTTTTTCTATCTGCAGACACCCTGATTACTATTTAATTTTAACCAGAAAATAGTTTATACAGTACCTTTCTCAATATCATTGTGTAAGAGTCAAAGCAGACAATATTTCGTAGCTTGGCTGTCTGCCATGACAACTTTCCTGATCCAGTTTCCATTTATTAATATTTATTGTTGCAGATTTTTAGCCTTTTCACAGCAGAATACAGTGTTACAAGGAGATTGAAAGTGTCATAAGAGACAAAGGCAACATTATGAGGAGCAAAACGGCTCTAAATTCCCAAGCCAAATTCTCTATTGTACATAGCAGAAAACTGATGCAGTTGCATTTCTCAAGTAATAGCATCAGCACTTAAAGTCCCAAGTGTCATCTTTTTATTTCAGCTGTAGAATAGTGTTTGTAGAGGTCCTAAAGAAGACTATCTGGGGATAAACATTTCCTCTGTTTGTCTGATAATATAAACTTCAAAGAGGCTGGACCTAACTGAATCATCAAGATCTGCTGATCCGTCTTGTTGAGCTTTTTCTCTAAGTATTAAAATTCACATTCTTTATTTCAATGAAACTTCTTCTCTTCCTAATTATTCATTGGCCATCATCTTTGTATGCATGTGCCCACACACCAGACTAGCCAGGTTCCTAGTAAACCAGAGACATGATGAAGCCTGAGGACACATTTTGGACAGATGACATCTTTATGACCAGTAAATACTGGAGTTACCAGTCAGACACTGGATTGCCTAAGTTATTCATAAGGACAAACTGCACTGCTGCACTGATGCTGAGCCTTGTACTGCAGCAAGAAATGCTAGAACTGAGACAGTGCTGCAAGGGCAGTTTGTGTTTCTGTAGGATCACACCTCCACAAAAACCTGTCAGGAAGAGCTCAGGAACTGAACCTCAACATCACCAAGGTTGGATCCATCTCTTTTGGCTTTAACCCAGACCCCTACATTCCCTTTGTGGTGAATGAAAGGGAAGTGGATACTTGAAAGCCACAATCTGTCCAATTTCAGTTACTTTCTCCAAAACAGTTCAGTGCCCTAGACACAGCAATTTTCCTTTTATGGCTTTTGCTGGAAAGCAGATGACCAGTCCAGATGAATTCAAACCTATGAACAACTTGCCTACGCAGAGTTAAGAGATGTTTCATTGTCTGAAAAAGCAATTGAAGGAAAAAAAAATATTTTTTTTTCCCTTGTAAGAAGTTCTGAGGACCTTTTGCTATGACAGGGGCTTGGCATCTTTTCTTTCATGCTGGTAGGGTGTCTGGAGGCAAGGATGGGTAGCAAAGGAATTCACACTATAAGTTTATAGGTGGACAACTTGCTCCAGGAATGAGTCTTTTAGGAGGTGGGCAATGGCTGTGCTGATCTTGTAACATGAATAAATAATAAAAATCTGAGACAAGCATGCAGTAAAATTCAGGACAGGAGTTCATGACTAAATGTGCATGCTTATTGTTTACTCTAAGCTATAATTCTGTTTAAAAATTAAAGTCTATCTCATTAGCTGGTAAATCACATTTCATTTCCACCTAATTTATGAGTCCTGAGGTGTTTGGACAGGGCTTAACGTGACCAAAAAAAATGCTGTATGCAACATCCTTTCATTTGCTTTTGGTGTGGTACATGAAATAGTCTCTTTATTTTAGAAAGCTTTTTCTTTGTGAATCAACATCATTAGCAATCAAAGAAACAGCTATGAGCATTAAGTGCAAATGTTTGAACTTCTATAATTTGCATATCATTAATAAGCAAGCTGGCAGAGTATGGTCATAAAGTTGACTTTGAAAGTTCCCACTGCTGTTATAGACTAAGTCATGGTAGCAACAGTGAGAGCCTCAATTCTAACTAATTAATGGTTTTAGGGAGCCAGGAGTCCCATCTTCCATGGTGAGTGACAGCCTGGGGCTTGTGCATCATGGAATGAACTTCTGCTCACACAAGGCTTCCTTGGTGAGGAGGCAGAGTTTGAATTCAGTCCAGCAAGAGTTCCCTTTTTAAGCTTTATGCTCATCTTTGTGCATGAGTCAGTTACCTTTATTTCTCCTCTCTCTCATTATTGAATTAGTGGTCTGCCAAAACATCTGGCACACTGGAGATGGCAAAGCTGCCCTGCAAAAAGGACTTTGAGCCCTTTTACAAAACCATGAATATTCTGAGAAGTGAAGGAGACTGCCCAAGGCCATACAGAAAATACATGTCAGTACTTGAAAACAGGTCCTCAAAATTCAAGTCAAGTATCCAGAACCTTAAAAAACAAGGAGTAAGACTGGGGAGCTGTCATTGGATTACTGGTAGATTACCTTGGGGAAGCCAAAGTAAAATACCTCATAGAATGCAGAGACAAGCGAAAAAATCAAGCATCAGACCAAATAAAGCTGGTTACCCTGGCTAGTCAGGTTTCCTATCTCTAAACTTCACAATCTGGACGGTTTTTTTCATCCTCTCAATGAGTTGCAATAATCAGCAGCCTGCTACAAACCAAACTGACAACTGGGAAAAATAACTCTGATCTCTTTGATTAAAAATAATCATTAATGCAGCAGTGAAAGGCTTCATCAGGTGGGAAGGGCTGATGACCCAGGGAGCACAGAGGAGAAGGGCAAGGGAGAGAAATGCAGAGCAGCCTCTCCCTGGTCTCCTGATGGGTGCAGCAGGGACACACAGGGCTGTGGCTTGCAGGCAAGAGCAATAACTCTGCCAAATATTGCAATCTATAGCTCACTGACCCCAAATGATTACTGCTCTCCTCTCATGTGTTCAGTTATTTTCTGTCCTGATTCAGCGGGATTCAAGTGGGCAGCCTGAAAGAAACTAAAACTCTTTAGCCCTGCTGGAAAAAATGAACAAAAAGGTGTAATCACAGCCTCCTGCTTCCACTCCGTATTTTTTAATGTAGTGCTGGAGAATTTGTTTTAAAATCTCTTTCAGATCTAGCCACAAGAGCATCCACATCACTGGTGCATAGTGAAATGGCCTCATCATTAAGAGAGGAAGTCTGAGACAACATCCCAACAAACCTGCAGACTTGTGCCCCAGCTCAGAAAGGTGCTGAGGGACAGACTGAGCCCCTGAGATCACTCTGGTGCTCCCACTATTTGCAGAAGCACTAAAATCTCTGCTGAAGTCAAGCAATTATTGTGACATTGAAACACTTTTCTTCAAAGACAATAAATCCACAAAAGAACCAGGAGTCACAGGACTCTGCACAGGCAAAATTTTCCTGTTTTAAACCCATTGCCTCTTGTTCTATGCCTACATGTCCTTGCAAAAAGTTTCTCTCCAGATCTCTTGTAGGCTCCAAAATATAAGATTTGATTTATTCCAATCAATAAATGGTTCTTAATCCATGGGTTTTCTCACTTTTACCCTTCCAATTCTCTCCCCAGTCCCACATGTTAGACCATGACAGTCCTCTAGGCTTGCTGGTCTTCCCTTCTGTTCCAGCATGATCCCACAGGTACCATTCAGCTACAACCACTATCATCCTCAAGCCAGCACCTCAGCTTAGCCCAAGGCCAGAAAGTGACTGTGAACAGATTTTTAATTGTTCAAATTATTTATTGCATGAAGCAAAGTTTTATATAAATATTTCACACTGGCAATTTTCAAGTATGTCACTACTCTCCACTGAATCTGCTCTATCCAGAAGGTGTCACCTATGCTGGCCCCTAAAAATCATGAAAATAACACTGGTCTCTTCCCAACACAAGGTTGATGGTTTGCGGTTTAATATTATCTCCTGTTTTTACTGCAGGCAGCAGCATGCCCTGTAGTTGAGACTGCAAACCAGATGAGTTTCAACTCTGTTCAGCTACACAAACACATGCACACGTTCCTCCAGCAGTCAGCAGCAAAAGCAGAACAGACTCAACTTCTATGAGCATCAAACGTAGCCTGCATACCCAAGGCACATAAAAATGTTTGGCACAGTTCAAAAATTTATAGCAACCCTTCTAGTGCGAGATGCATCACAGCAAAATCTTGGTTTGACTAAGTGCTTGATATTCTCATGCAGCCATTACTGCTAACAAGATTCATAAGTCACATTCCTGTAACATATGCAACTTTAAAGGGGACCATTTGCTTCGTATTTAAATCTTCCTATAAATTTCCCCAGAGAAAAACCTGCAATGGAGAAGCCATCCTTACCAGTCTAAGGAGACAAATGTCCAAGTTATAGTGATCTAAAAGATTTGGACTTGCGGATGTAAAGAAAACATTAATTTTTTTTACCATGTTTGCGAAGTTTCTGGGAGAATAAAGTTCCTGCCTCTAGCAAGAACCCAGGTGCCACAGGTGTGCAAGCACAGCAGCAGGAGGGTAAGATAGAGGTGCATAATCTGGGTGAGGGAATAAGGTTTAGCTGATCCCAGCTTATTATTGGGATGTGGAAGGGAGATAGCAGAGAATTCCTGGCAGGAGGAGCAAATCCACCCACCACTGCCAGGGATGCCTCATCCTGTGCTAAAAACTTAGGTATACCTTCAAAATATGATATTTCTGGGTTTTTCAGATGATTGCATGGATAGTGCAATGGGGAATGATAAGACCACCTTAACTGCTGGATTTAAAGCAGCTGAGGTTACTGTTCTTCAGCAGGCACCCAGGAGTTAGATTTTATCTGCTGCAAAGCAAAGAAAAATCAAATCA
This sequence comes from Eopsaltria australis, assembly GCA_034509425.1. Classification (NCBI taxonomy): domain Eukaryota; kingdom Metazoa; phylum Chordata; class Aves; order Passeriformes; family Petroicidae; genus Eopsaltria; species Eopsaltria australis. The sequence goes on from JAVTVJ010001633.1 coordinate 41,439, forward strand.
CACAGACTGTGAAAGAAGAGCACTGAGAGCAGAAGGGGAGCATCCACAGGGCCAGAGACTGAAACTCAGCTGGGATGCAGGTAACACCTAACTGGTCTGATCCTTTGGATGGCAAAGTTCATCCCACAGAATCCCCTTCCAATTCCCTGCAAGCTTAATTTTCAGCTACAGTTATCTTGATTTCTGTCCTGTGAAGGATTTTCTCCCCCACAACTAGAAGAGATTATTTTTAAGAAAGACAGAGACCTGCTAGGACAAGCGAGCCATCGATTTCTGCTTCTCACCAAAGCCCTTCAAACTCCTAAGGGAAAACTCTGAAGGGAAACCTTCCCCAAAATAGGGGAACAGAATATTAATGTGTAGAAGCAAAAATAAAATTTGTTTCAGCGGTGACCCGTGTCTTGAGACACGTTACATTAGGTTTCAGATGAGAATATTGACAAAACCCAACTTAACCCAAAGAGGGATTTAAAGATCTAATAGTACCTCTCTTGTACTCACCAATTTAGAGCTCAGTACAGCTTGTACTTGCTGCTTACCAGCAGGACACCTTCAGATAATTTGATTCTGGCAATAAGACAACCCTTTTTCTAATCACTGCAGCCTCCCCCAGCAGATGTTGTGCTCTGGGAGCCCTCGCTGTGGTTTCTCACGCCGTGGTGCCTTTGTACACGCTGCAGCTCATCCCTGCCACGCACAGCTCCACATGACAAAAATTAAGACACTTTGTGTGAAGCTTTGAATGCTTCTCTGAGGGGAAGCTGCCTTCTTATTTAGACTGACAGGACCAGAATTGAATTGAACTGTAGCAGAAGTGGTTTGGAGGAGAGAAAACTTGTTTCTTCCCACGAGGAAGCCCTTCCAGCCCACTGCCTGGGGGAACGAGGCATTAGTCCCCTAGGGTGGCTCACATATTTTTGGAGGTCCAATGGGAATCACAAGCTATAGCTGGTTAGCACACAAAATAAACTTAGCAGTGCTGCAGAGGGCCAAAACAACTTTAAAGGCTTCTGGTGAATGTGTGTTGTCACCTGCACGTGATGCCTTCAGAGGAATGAGGTGTCACCAGAGCTGCTGATGGGCAGCTGCTGTTTGGAGAGCTGGTAGGTGCCATTAACCTGCCAAACATCCCCACACACACTGCTTTGTGTGAGATTTTGCCCCCAAAGATGGAAATCACCATCATTGGCTCTCCTAAGCCTGTAGGGATGTGAGCTCCCAGGAGGGGCCCATATCGAGGTCTCCCAAAGCACGTTCCCCTCTCCTGCCAGGACCATAAGGAAAGGAAGGACCCACAAGGCAAATCTTTCTGCTTTCCAATAAGTCTCCTGGTTTGGAAAGCACCCAGCTCGGTGACAGGAGTCCTGTGTCCTACACCCCTGCTCCAAGGATGAGTTCTGCACTTTTCCTACACCTGTCCTATACAAACACAAACGTGCTGCAGGAGCTGCAACCAGCACCCTCTGAATTCCCACTCCCAGATGGGTACTGCAGCTCTCCCCTCCACTGCTACAGTCTCTTAGTCCTTCATGCTACTGAAAAGAAAGCAGTTCCATATATTCAAGTAATTTTTAGGAATGGCAAACCTGGTTAGTAACCAGTGAAAATTGATTTTGACCTTTTGATTTGAATAAAAGTCTAAATTTGTCTTTGGAGTTTCATTTTGAAGTATGTGAATAAAACAGTGATAGAATACTCACTTTGTTGACACTGTGTTAACAGGAACTGAGCACTTCATCCAGCCAGTGACTAATATGCAGAACCAATTTCTCTATGGCTGATTTATTTATATGGAGTACAGTGCAATTAGGAGAATAAGCCACACTTCATCCAAGAGAGTGGCAGCAATACAGTGGTATTGCTGAGTTAGCACAGGGAGGTGCTCAACATGCTGCTCACAAGATCTGGGATCCCAGTTTCATGCTGCCTCTGTATCTGTGTAACTTTCAGCTCTGTTTAATCACAGTCCAGTCCACTCTGCACACCCTTCTCTATCATAATGTCTCCCAATTTCTTGTGTGCTCAACCCAAGCACTGCACTACATCTGTGCAGTGAGACTGCAGCTGCAGGGGTGACCTTCTCAGTAAGTATAAGCCAAAACTGAAGATTAATCTTTATGCAATAAACAGCCAAAAGCTTGCTACATGAATGAATGATACTGGAAATAAAATTTAAAAAATAAATAAATAAAATCAAATCACCAAGGACACAAGAGTAACAGTCTGAAATGTCTTCCCTTCACATCTTATCATCTCTTCATGATGAAGAGCACAGTTAGACCTCAACAAGAAGAAATGTGGGTAAAATTACCCATACACTGTGCTGTAGCTGGATTTCTGTTTGTGTTCGTCCCAGAGCACCCATCTAGGCTGTGGCTAAATGACTCGTGGAGAAAAGCAGCTCCTCTCCCTCCTGCAAATGTTCAACAGCATTAACATAGTCAGATTCTCCTGCATTGTCCCTCTGGTTCTCTTTAGCTTGGTGGAATCCTGCAGACAGCAACAGAGATGTGAAAGAAAACTTGAGCAGAACCAGACTAATCTGCAGAGCATTGCACCTCATTTGCTTGAATTTGACTCCACCTCCCCTCCCCAAACCATCCTCTGCATCCCCTGTGCTTTCCTCCTGCTGCACCCCCAGCCCCTCACTTGGTCCTTTGCTCAGGCTGTCACAGGAGTGACACGCTGTGACCATCAGCATGATGTCCTTTATTTACAATTACACTGCTGCCATTAGAGACACTGAAATATGACAGCAAATGTTCAGACTTGGGAAAATACAGGGGATCCTTCTGGATTACACTGAGTTACACTGATTACACCTCTCAAAAAGGGAACAAGTTGCAACAAAATGGGCCTTGGTTTCTCTGGGAGCCCTGAGAGCTGACCCTTCCTGGGAGAAGGAAGCTCTTCACAGGCTTAAGGAAAGATCACTCAAAATGTCACTTGCAGCAAAGCCAGATTCGAGTTCTCTATCACCACTTTTTCTTTCCTTTGAAGGCAAATGCAAAGCCCTGGACAATCATTGCTGCTTCATAGCGAGTTTAACTAATGTGCTTAAAAGCCACTGCTGTCAAAAAGCAGGGCACCAATATCAAATAGAGCCACTAACCTCCTGCCACTGAGGTGACTGGTCACATTTTGCTTTTATTTCAGCATGAGCAGATTCAGGTCTAGAGTATTCTCAGAAGAAGGACCTTAGAAACCAGCCATAGGGTAAAATTAGCACCTGCTGATTGATCAAGATTTTAGTGATTGAATTTTGAACTGGAAAGACAGTGCATAAAAATAAAGAAAAATAGAAAAAGTAGCATATCTCTGTTTTCCCATCTGCTCAGAATTCACTGCTGTGGTTTCTATCTCTGTTTTTTATTAAATAGTCTTTGCCCTAGAGAAAATAGTTCTTTTGATGTTACAGTTGACCTTTTGGTTTTACTCTACATAAAATTTTTCCCCTGAAGAAGGATTCTATCTCTGTAAAAAAACAGGAGGAGAAAACAAAACAACTCTCTTTTTTTTTTTTTTTTTTTTTATTCCTAGCTACAACCTGCATTGGAATCAGTGTACAAAGGTAACCAGATTTTGCATCAGCATTTTATGTTTTCCCAACAAGCTCTCCTATATTAAACCATGATCCTATGGGAATAAGCCACTCCTTTTAAAAACTTGTTTTTTACTTACTCACTAGATTTCTGTAAGATTTTAGCCTAGCTATCTGCAAATTATCTTTTAATGAATCCATCTCCTGAGTATTGAGGATGGTAGTGATATTTCTGTTAGGAACACGTGAGGAGGAAAATTGTCACATGGGTGTTCAGGATCATACTGTATAAACAATTACAGCATTCAATGTCTGCAGAAAATCAAGAGGCAAATCAGCAGTGAATATCAATTATACATCTGCTGCATCACAGAGGCAGATGGCACTTTAATTGTACATCCGAAACATTATGGACAATTTTCCCCAACCCAGCCTCATTGAAATAGTGGCTTTAGCACCTAAAAATATCAAGAGAGGGTATGTGTGCAATGACTCATCTAAGAACTCATTTCAGTTTGAAGATAAATATTCCACCAGTAAACCAATAAGATGCACAGCTCATATGCAGCAAACGTGCTGTCTTGAGCTAGGTACAAACTTTTATTGATGAAAAGCAATGGGGTGACTGAACAGCTCACACCACTCAGCTCAAGAGTGTGAAATTGCCAAAGAGTTTGAAGATCAATGAGACAAATTCTTTTGATTGCATCTGTAGAAATTGGGAATGTCATGGAGATAAGTAGAATAATATGGATTTACACTCTATTCCCAGCATGAACCTAAGAGAAGAAAGCTCAAATCCTTCTCCCTCAGACAGGAATGGTTTTGTGCAATGGGGCAAGTTTTATGGAACTTAAACAGACTCAACTACAGCTACTGACCATGGAAAATCAATTGACACCAGCCTGCATATGAAAGAATGACACTGACAACCCAGAGACTGCTGTGCTAATGCACAAATACAAAATGTGTTGTGAATGCTTACTTAATTAAAGATTATTAAAAATTAAAACTGGTTATCATAAGAGATTACTATATTATTCAATCTGCAAAAGCTTTGGCAATTAAGCCACCCCTGCTTTATTATATGTAGACAGTGATGCAGATTTCAAATAGGATTTGTTCCTTTCTCCCATCATGTACAAAACTGCTGGGTTTTTCAATTTGTCTGCGTGGTCATAGAGTCTTAAAATATTCAGTAACTCTGCAATCAGTTTACATTTCATCATGCAAGTGGATAGCACTCATTTCCTCCTCTTCCCCCCAAATATATTCATGGTTAGCCACAGCAGACACATTTTATTTGAAATGTGAGCATGTATGCATTTTCTTGGAAGAAATTTAGGAAGTTAATCTTAAAACCTGTATTTGGAAGGGGTAATCCCTAAACAGAGAGAAACCAGACAGGAACATTAAAAACAGGATCCATGTCTAAGAAACCAGGCATCTCTGGACTTTGCAGCTAAGGTTTAATTCCTACTGGTGCATCAAAGCTCTCACAGAAACTTCACATGGATGATTCTTTATTTAAATCTTCAAATTTAAGTGGGACATGAAAAAACCAGAAACTCCCCAAACTGACCTAAGCCCTGCCTGTCCAGAGGAGAAGAGTAACACAGCTTTGATGCAAGAACAGCTCAAACTATTCCCATGATACAAAAACCTTTGTGTTGGAAGCAATGTAAGCAGCATGGTCAGTTTATTATTTCTTGCAAGACAGTGAATGATATTAGATCCAGAGGAAGAGAGCTGAAGAGAGGCATTCCATCAGCAGGTGACTCTGAACAAGTAAACCTTTGCTTATATGAGGGTGGTGACAAAAGAAGATTCTGTATTGATCAAGAAGGCAAAATAGGTCTCTTCATACAGATTATTTAATTCCTGACTCCGAACCAAACTTTCAGCATGGGATGAAAAAAACCAAACACTGCGAGGAATATCAGCAGATTAAAAAAATTCCCCATCCTTTTTCTTGTGCCATCACTGTATCTTCTGCAGTCTGTAATTTTGTCTATTTAGAGCTGAAGTGCTTCCTCACAACGTCATTAGAGCCAGCAGTCTCATAATGTTGATTCAAGGGCTTTGGTTTGTGCAAAATACTCACCCTATTTTAAACACATGATTAGAGAAAACAGCATTCAACATAAAACTGTTTTAAGGCAGTAAATAAGTGCTATTGTTACTAATATCTTGTTAAAAGAAAGTACTAAAAAATGTTTCTCATTATTTTTTTGTGCCATTAGCACTTTGTCTTGAAAAAGAAAAAGAATTCTCAACTACACCAGGGGAGGAAATAAATTAGTCCTCTCAACTGTTGTTTTTTAATTTTAGTTTTCAGTTGCAATATGATTCTGCTGCTCTGAGGACTCTGACCTACAGAGCAGTTTGAGGGACAGCACAAACACAAATCTCCCTGTAGCTCCTTCTTGATCTGGGAGTTGGAATCCCCTCCAGAGATGACAGGATAACAAAAAAAAAAAGGCTGTTTTACATGAGAAGGCTGATTTTGGTCCATCACCAAAACCTTGGAAACCCAATCCAAAGCAGAGATAACAGGACACAAACACCACTGGTTCCACATGGTGCAACAACTGCCCCATTTTCCCCACAGTCACCCACCCAGAGTCTGTGCCTTGCTGCTAAAGAAGCCAACACAAGGGATCTGTTGGGTTTTCACTTGGTTGTTGTCCATCCCCCTGGAATGGACAGCACAAACCTCTGTCAATCCTTTGGGAAGGCCAACATTTCAGGCCACATAAAGCTAAATGAAGAACCTCTCAAACATTCCAATTAAATGATTTCTGTTTTCATGAAAGTGGGCAAACTCTAACCCCCCAAAAATGAATGTAAATGCAGACTAATTGGGAATAGCCTTTGCACCCAGATCTCTGAAATGAGACCAGAAGAGAGAAAATGGGTTCTTGAGAAGCTCATACCAACTCTTTTCTATTACAACAGCTTATATAGCAGCAGTAATAATGACCTTCACTAGACATTTCCTTGAGTACTAACGACCTGGGGTTAACGGCCCGAGGTGTAGTTTTATGCAGTCAACTATTGCAGCCAGCAATTAATTACCAGGAAATACAATGTGCTCTGACCACTGCAGCTCAATTAGCCTCATATTATTAAAAAATGAAAAACTTGTCAATCTTATTTACTGTGAAGGTGTCCTGGATTTTATTTCAGTATATTAGACTAAAAAGCCCCTTCAACCTATATCAAGCCAAACATATGTTCTACAGCACTCCTCCACTAACTTTGAGCCAAATTACAAGGAGCCAAAGCTCAGTGTCTTGCAATACGAGGATTATCACAGCCTGCCCACAGACAGAAAAACATTGTGGAGCAAGGCTCTGAGTGAATTCTGCTTCTGCACTAGAAAAGCCTCCCTAAAAAAATGTTTATCTCTCTGGTGGTTGTAAATGGATTGAGAGAAGGGAGAAGAGTGAGGAACACACTGCAGAGAACATCCCTTTGCTGGCAAGAGGTGGGCAGAGTGTGCTGGAGTAAGGACAGGAAGGGGAAGGGCTATCCTGCTTTTAGCAAATTTTGTGGTGCTCCAATATCCCTGCAACAGATTTACAAAGATATTGGGGTAGATTATTTTTGCACCCAGATTTGTGCTCTCCCCGTTTATGTTCATTCATTACATTTTATTGTTTCAGCAAGACTTTTGCAACATGTTTTGAAAACCAAGCACTACAGGCTCAAGTGTCATTGTTCCTGGTCAGTTGTTTGTATTTCAGCACAATCACTAGGGTTTTTTGGGGCCTGCAAAGCTAAGGCTTTTAGTAGAGCTAGCACTAGGAGTTGCTGGCTTTAATTTGGGAATATCCAGCTTCAATCCCATGAAGGATGCTAAAAGCTGATCAAATTGTGCTTGCAGATCCATTCCTCTAAATGTTTCTGGCATTCATGGTGGCTTTTGTTTCCATGAAATGCAGACACTCTGTGGGTGTCTTTGTGCCTGGGAGGCTTCTCAAGAATCAACTGATACCACAGTGCCTTCCAGCAAGGCTTGATCTCAGGCATTGCTGCTGGACAAGTGCCTGCTAACAGGTCTCTGAGCAGGACTCCCTAATGTAAGACCCTTCAAAAAAGCAAGCAGAAGCTTTGATCACATGCTTTGAGAGCTGCAGTTTCAGGCCAGCACAAGAATTCATTTACACAAGAAAATTCTCTTAAAATATCTCTTAAAACAGATGATGGGTTCAGCTTAGTTTGATGCGCAGTGCCATTAAAACCTCTCTGTGAAATGGCTGATTTCAGTGCACTTCTGCAAGTTTCTGTGCTTGTTGATAGTTAAAAGCAGAAAGCATTAAGATGTGGGGGCAAAATGTATGTGTCTGTCTGGAGGAGCCCAGGGAAGTGTTTACCCAAGGTTTGCCAGTGGTGGCAAAGGCAGAAACACACATTCCCTGGCAGACTTTGTGGTGGCTTCAGAGAGCTGGGAGCAGTGTGCTGGCTGGTGAAAGCCCAAACCTCCATCCAGACTCTCTGACTGACCCCCCCATCAGATTTTGGTGAGGGGTGAGCCACCAACTGTGGTGGCTTTTGTTTTCAGCAAGACACAGGACACAAAGCAGCCATCGCTGGCGCTGGCAGGACCGGCCACCGGAGCACAGCAACTTTAGGTGCCACATCACAAAAATCTGCATTTTCATGGGATGTACTGAGGAAGGATCCACATGGGACTTCCCTACATCTCCAAGCCCTGATGTGCTAACCACACCAGCCTGTCAGCAGGCTGCATCATTGCCACGCTGAGAAATTATAAGTACAGTAATTACAGAATTATGACATTCGTAACCAGAAGGAGAAGAATGGGAAAAATTGCAATTGTCCAATGCTACAAGTCCTTCTCATGTATTAATAGCTATTCATAACCTTGCATCTTTATTAGGGCAATTATAGCATTTTTAACATTTTATTTTATTTTAGGGATATCAGTCAAGTTTTCCAATGCATTTTATTTTTGAAAAGCCAAAGTGATATGATTCTTTTATATACTGTCAAAAGGAGTTGACATATTTAGAGATCTTTTCAATTTGTTAGTATGTTACTTTTCTTCTAATTGTAGAAATGCTCCAATTAATCATAATGATCATTTACTCAAGTGCCCACTAATTCTCTTCTACAAATAGCAATGCTCTATAGCATTGGGAAAAAAAAAATAAAATCAATGGCCACATCTCTGATGAGATAATTTTATCAGTCCTTCAGAATGAACAGCTAGAATACACAGCAGAAGCCATATACATAATAAAAAAAGAGATGCTGAACCGGTAATCCCTCTTACTCCTTTTTTAAGGCATAATAATAAATGTGAGAATTCAGATGTGCAAACATTACAGTCAGCTTCTTCGATGGCTTGCTCATGCAGAGGGACAGGGAAAAGAAAATTGATAGCATGCACTAGAGCAGAATTGAAGGATAACAATTTTACAGTTGTGCAGCTCAGATGGCTAAAAGGTGACATCCACCACAGGGAAGCCAAGAGTAATCCCAGGGAGTGTTTAATCTCATTTAGCTGAATTAAATCACTGTATTTGAAGACTTACTGCAAGTTTACAAAGGCAAATAGTAAAGTTCAGAAATAATTCCGTGCTACAGGGGAAATTATCAACAAGAAATGGCTAAATTCCCAGTCCACGGCAGCACGCAGCCACATAGCACCAAGCAGGAATTTGCTGCTCTCATCCCATCCTCCAAAAGAGCAACCAGCATAGCTCAGCTACTGCTGCTCGTGAAGCCCATTAGCAAATTACTGCCTGGCTGGAGCAAGGACAGAGCCAGGGAGGGAGATTGCTGCCAGCACGGATCCTCCCCAGCGACCCCTGGCTGCCGTGGCACATCATCATCCCCGCCCAGACCTTCTGGGAAGGCTGCGGGTGGAGCCTACACACCTGCACGGTGGAAATACCTGTGAAAGCAGCATGGAGAGGGCTGCATAATCACCTCTCCTTGCTGTGCCAGTGTCCCCACAGACCTCATTGTGGGCATGAAGCTGAAGAGGGCCAGATGTCAGCAGCACAGCAGGATCCCTGGGGATGGTGTTATCCATTCCCAGGCAGTGCTGCTCACATCCAGAGCGGTCACACACTGCTCACACCTCACCCTGCCTCAGCATCAGCTGGGAGCTGCATTAACCTCCTCCCCACACCACGGAAAGCAGTGAGTGAGTTCTGTTTCTGTGGAAAGAACATGCCCAGCATTGACCTTCCAGGGCAGTGGGGTCTGTGGATGAGGTTCCAGCGAGGAGGTTTGGATGTTGAGGGCTTTTGCGCACTGTCAACACAGAAATAATTTAAGCCTGAGATGAGAGAGGCAGAAAATGACCTCATCCTTCCACTGTAACCTTGCTGTTCCCAGAGGTTTTAATATGATCCTCCAAGCTGAGCTGTGCTGCTGCAATCTGTCTAGAGGTTTGAGGGGGACAGAACACAGCTTTGTGGGGGGGGAGGGGGCAGTCCTGGGTCTAAATGGGGCTTGGAAGCTTTATGTCATTTTAGTTACCAAATTCATCTTCAGAAGGGCAGACTTCAGACATAAAACACAGCACTTAAACATATGAAATAATTTATGGAATATCTGGAATGTTGTCAAGTCCAACACCTCAGAAGCCAACCAAGCAGAGCATGGTCCTCATAGGGTTTGTTAAGGATACAGTTAAATCTTGGAGTGTGTTTGAAGAGCAATTCTGTAGAGTTCAGTGCTACACTTCAGAAAAATTATCAGATCAAGGAGGTTGACATTGTTTTGAGGATAAATGTAGCTTTGCTTGAGGGATGGAAGGATGATTCAAGAGAACTTTCTTAAAAAGAAGGACTGGAATCACATCAGGAAACTGGGATTTTCAGTGGACAATGACAGATGCCAATTATTTCTGACACAGTTTAGAAACAGAGCAGTTTTCACATCTTTCTGTTGCAGGTGTCTGCCTCCCAGTAGAACAGGGAAACACCAAGGTCAGCAGCCTCAATACTGCACTGGCCACCCAATTTCTCACTCTTCAGCCAGGGCATTGTGAACACCACAGACTGAGATAATGCTCCAAATTCCCTGCTGGCCTTTTTCTCCTTGAACTGTAGAGATAACCAAATCCTGTGTAAGGAAGGTCACTTAGGAAATCTCACATACACCTCTATTCCAGCCTCAGCTTGGATGCAACTCAGACACAAAATAATGAATTTCACCGGGTGAAAGCATCACACAGACCCCTGAAATTAATGTTGCTCCTCCAAACACAAACAGTTACAATTAATTTACAAGTGTATTTATTTTCTAATGTTATATTGTAATTTCTTCAAGGCAAGTATTTCTATATACAGACAGAAAGAGTAAAGCTGGATTATAAATAGGGGAAAACTTCATTTTGATGGAGAGTGTGAGAGCAGCTAGCTGAAGCTTTACTGCAAACAGAGAACTGTGCTTCTCTACCATTTTAAAATAATTTTAGATTCACTAGTAAACATTGAGCTATATATGTTGCTCATTGGAACCTTGTTGTCACTTAACACAGATTAATTAGTACTACTGTTATGACCTAGAGTAGTTTGAAGGTCAGGTCCCTAAGATGTATTTTCACAAGATGCAGTAATGCTGTCTCAGGAGACACCAGGTATTGTAACTCATTGTGCTGATAAAATATGTGCAATCAATATGTCTGCAGCTTTAAAATTTCACAATATTCTAATGAGGTAGACATAAAAACCTATTGGTATTACTCCCATCAGTATTAATGATCTTAACACAGCAGGTGTTATCAGTCCTAACAAGACATGGTATTTGTTACTTCATGCTTAGATGCTCCCCTCTCTCGATTCAGGGAAGCTGAGGAAGCTCTGTTTTAATGATTTGATAATGCTACAGGCAGAGTCACTTTGGGCACAGTTCAGCCCAATTCCCTTCAGGCTGAACCAGGCAACATCCCTCATCTGCTGTGATTTCTGGAGTAAGGTAGAGGCAGGAGTCCTGCAGACCTGGCACATTCCAGAGTCATTTCTAGTACAAGATATTTACCAGAGTGGACAAGTTGCAGTTATATTTGCAGATTGCAGTCTTTGCAAGAAAACAATGTCTTTATTTTAGGAAAATAAATGTTTAAGATTGAAATTCTCCTTCATTGAGCCTTTTCCCTGGTCTGGGGGGGAAAAAAACCAAAAGAATAAGAAAGAATCACTATAAACAGGGGGAAAAAGACACCAGAGTATTGAACTGGCTAGAAAACAATATAAAAATAAAAACTAATTCAATTTAGATTAATTAATTATATAGTCAATATTTTCTTCACTGAAGAGAAGTGGGATCTGTCCACCTAAGACTGCAGGTGTAATGAGATAATGGCTGCACAAGAAATTTAGGAGCTGCTCTGGGCCATGCCAACACTTTGTCCTGGGTAGCATTTACTGGACACAGTAAGTGATGAGCTGTCATCACAGCTGGCACCCTCGAGTGCCACCTGGTCCCATGTGCAGCTCTCTGCTGGGGCTCACTGGTGTTGGATATCCATGTGCTATGGATGGTCCTTCTACAGCAAAGAAACCCCACATCCCAGAGATGTCTGACTTCCTCCATCAACCAGAGAGGATTTTGGGATGAGCAAACTCCTGATTTGGATCACTCACATCAAATTCCAGGAAGGGCAATTAATGGCTCTGTACCTTGGTTTCTTTATTTGCAGCACAAAGTGCTCTGAGGTACCCCATTGAGAGGGAGATATTTTCAGATGCAGTGCTGCCAAATGCTGCTGCTGATCATGTCTCATGAAAAGTGGATGGTTGGATGCACATTCTGCATCCTATTGCAGGGGAAATGCAGTACTGAAATACTCCTCACTGCTAAAAGAAAACTCTCTCACTGGAGAATTCTCATTGAAGTATTAAAATCTACTTCTGTGGACTTCCCAAAGACATCTAATCTTTGAATCTCTGGAGGGTGGCAGTTTTGGAAGAGATGCCATTATAGCTGCTAATTGTGGGATGAATTATGCAAGAATTTATTATTGATTCAAGGGTAGCCTGCTCAGGCATGCAATCAAAGCCAAGGCAGAGCAGAGGGGAAAGGATGAGATTTCCATAGTTAACTAAGCTGATTCACAACCCAAGAAAAACCCAAGGCAAAAGAAGCAGTTTGCAAAGTGCAGAATTTTCCTTAGCAAATCACCTTTTCCACACCCATAACCAACCTCCAGTACCAGACCATCCTGGAGCAGAGCCCCCTGCTACATTAATTCATTCCCAACCCAGAAATACATCTCCACCCCTATCACCCCCCAGCCATCTACAGGGTCAAAGACAGGAACCCCTTTGGCTGTGGACCCCCCACCCAACCCAGCCTATCCCAGTGGGTCTGTGCCTGAGATGAGGAGACCCAAGGAGTCCTGGTTACAGGCCAGAGCTGTAGAAATGCCTGAGACACCTAAAAATAACAACAGAGGCAAGGCCATGTAGCCACAGAAAGACACATTTCAGAAGAGAAAATTTGCTGACAGCTTGGCACTGCACCAAAGTTTGACAAGGTCTGTTCAAGGAGTACAGAGATTGAGGAAAGAGAGGTTTAGCTAGAGAATTCAGTGGGTACTGAAACTAAAAGCATATATAGCCCAAACAGTGACACGGGTTACGGACACTCATCAATTTATTTTTGAAAGAGAAATTAGAAAGAGGTAGTTTAAAAAGCCAGGAAGGCCGGAGGTAAGCAAGAGGAAATAAAATGAGCTTGCACAGCAAGTCAGTCACTGACAAATATAAAACAAACCATGCGGAGGCTTAATAGCATGTTTAGCATTTTGAGTAATGGACATAAAATTTGCTTTTCTCAACTTGACCTTTGTTAACAACCTTAGGCACTGCAGGGCTCTTATCCTGCAGCATTCCCTTTACTAAACTCATCATGTCTCTGAGTGCTAGGGACCATTTCCTAATGCAATCAGAAAAGAGATCAGTAGTAATGACAATAATTATATAAATATGTATATAATGCTTGTATTTCTATGCCTTCTCACGCACATGAGCACACACACATACTACTTATAACAACTCTGCAGCAGAAATGTTACAGTGACATTTAGGTGGAAAAACATCCAGCAGAGATCTTACACTGAAACCATCTCTGATGCTGCTGCACAGAAAATGGCAACAGAAGTACCAGGGAGGTAAAAAAAAATAAAGTCAGTAAAGCTAAGCAACTTTCTAATACCCCACCCAAAGGGTTTATTTTAATTGCAGCAGGACACTGGCATGTTTCTAGAGTCAGCCACGTGTTCTGCTAAATAATCTTCTTTAAAATATTATAAATATGCAGAACTTTCAGAAGTAGGTCAGTGGCTCAACATGTTGTAGCAAATAGCTCGGATAAATCCCAGTCATTACCCTGTGGTCTGCAGTCAGTGGGAGATCTGACACTCTCTGCAGCAAGTCGAATGGCGATTCACTGCATTAGAGGAGCATTCCCCAAGTGATACCACAGCTGAGTCTGGCCACAGCCAACAACACCCCTGTCATCCAGCAGAGAAATCAAGCTCTCCCTCTCATCTGTTAAGTTGTCTCACAATCAGCAAGGGCAAATGCAGGAGAAAGCAGGAGAACGTGAGAATTCAAGACACAGATTGAATGAACAAAATGATCTCTGCTGCTGAGGATAAACCCCGAACGCAAGTGCCAGCTCTGCCGGAAAGGTGACTTCAAAATCCTGCCCTGAGCATTGGTCCAGATGTGCTAAAACCCATCATGGGAGGAATGTCTCCATGCAAGCCCCAGATGAGCCTTTTGCAAAGTTCCCTGGGACCTGTAAAAGCCAAGCACCAGCTCACACAAAATCCTCCTGTGGATTTGGAGCCCTGAATCCACGCTGTGCAGCTCCCCTCGCCCACCCCCCCTTCCCAAATGGATTTCAGCAAGCACTTACCATCAGCAAGCTCAGAGCAGATTCGGGAGCACGCTGCACAGCCATCTCCTGTCTTCCTACATACAAATCCTCCCCACGACTTGGTCAGCCCTCGGCCCTCCGTCACAGCAAAGCATCCACAGAGCCCACAGCTCACTGCAGGGAGAGAAACCCCAAATCAGGGTCGGAGAGCATTTGCAAGAGGAGGAGAGGATGGATGAGGGGGTGGGGAGGAGAGGAGGGAAGGAAATAACCTTCACAGCCAGGGAAAGAAGCTTAAGCTAGGCCAAATTTTACACTAGAGAGAAGAGGAAAATGAAACAGAGAGCCGGCTGGAGAAACAAGATATCGGGAACTGCAGGATATTTAAAGCTCAGGCGCACGCCACCACAGAAAGCAGCAGCAGCACAGGACATGTATCAAACACCTACATGACAGGTTAGGTCCAAGCCATCCTCCCCCTGCCCCAGCTCGCGGACTGTAATTAATTGCTCTTGATTGCCATGGTCCTTACTCCACCTAAATAAATCCTAGGTAGCACAGGAGTGCCGTGCCCCTGACTCTGCATCTTCCTCCCTGCCCTGGTGATGCTAGCGCACAAACCACGTCAAATATCGCCACGTACCGCTTCCAACAGGGTCAAAGCTCTTCTCTCTTCTCGCAAAGCCCCGCTTCCCCTGCTCGGGAGAGCAGACGCCTGCATAACACAGACATGAGCAATGAGAGCAGCCAGAGCCAGGAAGCACCGGGTGCTCACTTGAGAGCAACAATTACCTTTATCATATTCGAGCGAGAGCTGGGTTACTCACTGACCTTTTTCACCTCACCCCCCCATCCCCCCCCGCCCAGAGAAAGTCTCTTCCTCCTCCTCCTCCTCCTCCTCCCCTCCAAATGGACTCAGCTCCCCATGGAGCTAACACACTTCCCAGAAACATGTAATTACACAGGCTGTTGTGTTAGCGCTCTGATCGCGCTGTCTGTACCGCATGGAAACGCAGCCAGGCACCCCCCCCCTCCGCCCCTTTCCCTTCCCTCCCATCCCTTCCCTTCCCGAGGAGAGACGTGCTGCAATCCCCCGCCGAGCTCCCGCCGCTCGGGCTCATCAGCAAAATGGGGCAGCTTAAGACGCAGAGACAAATTAGCCCTGAAAATAAGCCCCCTGTTTAAATGTTAGGTGTAAATGGAAGATGGCTCTTGGAAGCCTTTAAAAATAAACAGAGCATCCTGGTAGGAAGGTCGGTGCTCTAATGCAGGTGTGTCCCGACAGACCTGTCAGACCCCGGTTTTGTGGGGCTCAGAAGCCTCCTGGATTTCGGTGTGTCAGCACTCATATCATCCCTGTGAAGAAGCAGAATTTTGGCTTCATTTCCTGAAATGTTAGGCTCCATCTAATGACAATATCTGTTCATCTTCCAACTCCCACGTGCACAGTCCCCTCCCTCCCCCCATGATTTTGGAACCCAATTAAAAGTTTCAGACAAATTCAAACAGAGTTGAATTCTCTGACACATGTCATTCCTGCAACTTTTATAGAAATTGGCACCGGGATGGAAAAGAGAATCAAATTACTGTCTCCAGTAAGGCAGCAGAAATCCTTCCTTGTGTTCTGGAAGTTACATCTGGCAGGTCAGCTCTGGAGTACTGGTTTGCCCAAACTCTCTTGATCAGCTTTCACTGTGTTTTAGCGAAGGGAACACAGTGACAGGGGGGATTGCAGACATTGCCCTAGGAAGGTCATCCAGGACATCTGTGGCACAGCCATACCTCCCCCTTCCTTTGGGGCATGTGACGGATAGGGAAACTTGGTTTGTTTCATTTAAATCACTGAAATCCACTCCCCTCCACACAAGCTGCATCACCAAGCCTGGGTGGTGATGGCAAGGGCTTCTCTCTCGCAGCACATTTTCCACCAAGAGGTGTGGGAGGGGAAAGCCACTCATCCACAGAGGGGTCACATCTCAAGGGGTAGCATAAACTCATTCATGGATGCACAAGAAGGCATTTTCTGGGGTCCTCCCTCCTTGGTTTTGGGTCACAGACATGAACACTCTAGGAAAGTCCCTCGTCCTACACCTGGAGGTGGAATTTGCTGATTTCTTTCTGAGACCTGACCTTTTTCCCTGCAGTGAATGCAGCTCCTGTGATCACACATGCCAAAAGCCACACTTGTCTCCACTCCTTGTGTGTCAGTCATCTCCACTGAGAGAGAACAGGGACCCAGCTCCTTTAAATCCACAAAGGTACCCAAGCACCAGAGAGCTCTGACCTTCAGCCAGTTGCTTCAACCCACCAAAGAGCTGAGACACTTTCAAGCTGTTTTGTAATCACAGGGCTCATTGTGGCTGTCTGCAGTGGGTCACCCTTTCCTCACAACCATCTGAAACTAGGAGCTGTCTCACAATGTGATCTGCCCCCAACTTCCTAAGAGATTTGTCTTCATCCTTGAAGACAAACAGGTTGTTGGCTCTTGCAAGGAGTGGAGAAACAGGCTACTTAAATGTCTCTTGAAAGGGGAAAATATGCATAATAAAAGATTAAGGTAAGTTTTAAAGTATGTTTTAAAATGTCTCAAGGCATGAGATTATAAAATATGTAGCTAAATCTATTTCAACAGCACCATGACAAATATCCCAAGGCTATTGCATTTCCCCCCTACACTAACCCAATCTGAAGTTCTGTAAGGAGGGGACTGCAGAAATGATGTGTTCAGTAGCTCTTGAGTTTGACAAGTAAGAGCTCTCCTTTGCCAAGAGATTTTAAGGAAATAGCCTATTCCTACATCTTTAGACTCAACTGAAATGAAGAATCTGGAAGTGTGGATGTTTCTTCCATCTCTAGCTCCTGAATTCACTCCACAGTTCAGCAGGGCAAAATTCGTCAAACACCAGGAGCTAGTTACGATTTGTGGTGTCCTTGAGAAAATTCTAGATTTTTCCTGAGCTCTGCAAGTCTCAGAGTAATGATCATCTGTAGGGAGCCATCTGTGTACAAGTACATGATCTATGGCTTCAAGGAATATTTGCAAACTTACCTACGGCTGAGCCATTTTCTACTATTTACGTGAATAAATTTTGTAGCACAAGAGGAAAAACATAGATCATTATTCACTGCGGGTTGTCAAGAGACAAGAAGAAAATGTTGTTAAAGGAACCTGTTGGATAGATGGGTAAAACTACAGACTTGTGGTTTTGTTTCAAGGCCTAAAATTTGGCATTAATGCCACACCTAGTGTGCTGTGCTCAGTTCTGGGTCCCTCAGCTCAGGAAGGACATTGAGGGGCTGGAGGGGGTTCAGAGAAGGGCAGTGGAGCTGGGGAAGGGTTTGGAACATGAGTCCTGTGAGGAGCAGCTGAGGGACCTGAGGATGTTTATCCTTGAGAAGAGGAGGCTCAGGGGTGACCTTATTCTCTACAAGTCCCTGAGATTGTAGAGATTGTAGCCAGGTGGGGGTCAGGCTCTGCTCCTGGCTAGCCAGAGACAGGACGAGAGGACGTGGCCTCAAGCTGTGACAGGAGAGGTTTATATTGAACACTAGGAAGAATTTCTCCACAGAAAAGGTGATTAAACATGGGAATGGGCTCCCCAGGGAGATGGTGGAGTCACCATCCCTGGAGGTGTTTAGGAAGCCTGGATGTGGCTTCCTCAGTGCCATGGTCTGGTTGACAGGGTGGTTGGTCAGAGATTGAGCTCAATGATCTCAAAGGTCTTTTCCAACTTCATCGATTCTGTATTTCTCTGCTCCCTGATTCTGAGACCTTAGCAAAAGGATTGATTAGATGTCTTCTTTTATTCCCCCTGTATTTTAAGATAAACAGCTGCTACAATTGGTCAGCAAAGTAAGGGCTTACAATCACCCAAAGAAAAAATATTACGGCAAACTGTGGATTAATAGGAAAATTGATACCAGCAAGAAGACACAAAGCACTTGCAGACTGGTTTATATATAGACAGATCCTCCAATT
Source organism: Eopsaltria australis (assembly GCA_034509425.1). NCBI lineage: Eukaryota > Metazoa > Chordata > Aves > Passeriformes > Petroicidae > Eopsaltria > Eopsaltria australis. Next base: position 59,831 of record JAVTVJ010001633.1, read on the forward strand.
CCAGTGTTATCACTGGTAGAACTTTGACAGAGATAAATAAGCATAGATATGCAATAACAGGGTGGGTCACCTTTATTAGAGCTGGTGGCTGCTGGGGAGAGAATTTGAGGTTCTGGTAATGCAATGTGGTAGGAAAACCCTCTGCTAGAAGCACATTATGCTGCCTGTTCATGGACATCCAGAAACTGATAGGCACCTGCTGTCCTCAACAGGAGGCTGAGAAGAAGGTGTTACTAAAGGTAAGAATAAAGGCAAGGCAGAGTTCAGAGTTAATTGCAAGACTTGATTCCGTCTGGTACAGAGTTTATATTTCGTATTATTTCCTGAGGTTTTTTTCTTCAAGGAGCAAATGGGAGCTCTAGTTTTCAGTGAAAGTAAGTTTCTCAAGTATTGCTACCATATATGTTTAACCACTCAAAGTCAAAGTTGTCCCTCCAGTCATCTGTGACATTTGTGAGAGAACAAAATCCCATTATGAATTTTTATTTGCTTTCCTGCATCACAGATGTGTGTTTGAGTGAAATGTTGTCTAGTTATATGACAAGTGCTAGGAGGCCACTTATTTCAGCAAAGGCATATGCAGAAAAGAATTATTTTATCAAGAGGAGCCAAAGTCCTTACCTCAATTTATAAGGAGGTAATAAAGCAAGTCCTGCTACTGTTTTGACATGGAAATAGTACTTTAAGGTTGAGAATACTACCATAAGCACTGACATGACTAGAATCACTCCCATTTATAAGTCAATTACAAATCCAAGAAATCAATAGAGAGCCCAACAAACACTGGAACTTGAGATGTATCAATGTTCATGCTGTGCTTGTAAATATTTAACCTTAAATTTAAAGAACAATGAGCTTTCAGTGATGTGAAAAGAATATTTGGTGTGAGAATATGAAAAGCTGTCTGAGTTTATAGAATTTCCTTTACCCATTCATGTGTTCCTTATGCATCTCAACTATTTACTGGAACTTCAATGATTATTTTCAAGTATGTATTAGTCACAGAAATCAAATTTGCATGATGAATGGCCATGGCAGAAGTGCTTCTGCTTTAATCCACAAAGGAGGAACCACTTCATACAATGACCTGCAAGAAAGTAACAAAGCTGGGAAGTCTAAGATGCCTAACCAAACTATAGAGAATTACACAAAAAACCACTCATACAATTCAAACAGACAAATGTGAGGACCTACATTTTGCTTGTAGCATATTCCCAAAGAAGATAAAAGCATGATGCCCACAAGTAAATTATTCATTGTGAATTATTCGCTCAGCTTTAAAAAAAAAGATATCTGGAAGGAACCTACTGAATTTGCTTTTCTCCTTACCTTCCTATGCTCCCTTCCATCGACCCAAATGCTCCAAAAGTCACTTGGCATGCCCCACAAACAGATCCCAACAGGGCTGGGATTGTTCCTTCTGAAAACTCTCTTAGAAGGTTTTGATAATTATAAATGCAGTGATAAGGATGACTCTCCAGCCTGCCAAAGAAATACCATATAGGAAGAGAAATGTCATTCCTGGAGCCAGAAGACTGTCAAATGAAGCCACCTCATGTAGATATCTGAGGGGGAAAGTCTCTGGTCAGCCTCCTCCTCCACCGTCACTCTCTCTTTAGGGTGAACTTAGTGAAGGGTTCCTTATAAAGTATTTGAGAAATTATTCTCCTTCTTCCCTCAGTGAGGAGGTATTACTGAAAATATTGCTAGAAATCTACCCAGGTTAGATGGACACCTAGAATATGACACAGGCTAGGAGAAGGATTGATTTCAAACTCATCTCTAATTTGCTGATTGGCACATTTCCCTTGACTCGCTTTTTTTGGCAACTGTTCACTAAGAAAATAGTGCTGCTCATGAGTGATATAAACCAGAGGCTCTGGCTCCATCCAAGTGCTGAAAGCTTCCCTGATTGAACCTCTCTGAATCATTTTCATTTGTCTGTAGAGCTGTGCAAGCAACCCACAGGCTGCTCATTGCTAAGCAGTCTCACTCTCCAGATGACTGATGTCTGAGCACTAATTAACTTTGACAGACACTGCTTTGGAAAAAGGAGAGTCCTAGAAATATCATCTGTTGTATGGACAGGAGTGAGATTGCACAAAACTTTCCTGATGTACCACCACACCTATAGGCAGAGATATTTCTCGGACCCTCTGAAGACACTTCTTCATGATGGTAACTGCCACTGGAGTAAAAAAATCCTTGCAAAAAATTGCACACCTCTTCCACAAGCGTGAAGGTGAGACCTGGCAAAACAAGAATACCAGACCAGAGCCCCCTTGCAGAAGCTGCTTGAGTTGGGAAGAGAATTGAGGCTTCTTGCGGCCTCTATGCCAACCACAAAGCAATGCCCAGCCTTTCAAGAAAATGCCCACTTTCAAGAAACCTCAAAAGGCCAGAAAAAGCTCTTCTAGGTAAGTATGAGAACTAGAGTGCCCAGAGAGGTAAGCCAGTAATAAGGAATTTTGTTTACAGCAGCAGACCATACTCACATACAAGAAATGTGAGTGGGAAGTGAGATGGCTTCCCGTGAGCAGCAGTGAATGGACTCTGAGCAGACCTGCTGCCCTTGCACAGGGCCATCTGTCAGTGCTACTGCCTCTCTCAGTTTTGAGATGAGGTTGGCCTGCCTTCTTCTGCCTCTCAACACGAGAAATACTCCTGTCCTCCAGGCTCCCCATCAGCCTGTGCAAGATTTCAGGGATCCTGGCAGTTTGCTCCTGATGTTTGGCAGCTGAACTCCTGGTATTTCCTGCTGGGCTCTGGCCAGTGGGAGCTGACACCCAGGAGCACCTCCTGCATCTCCCATCCATCAGGACCACTCTTCTGGTCTGAGCTCAGCAGGGACTGGGCAGCCTCGGACACGAGCTAATTCTGACCTAAACAGGGCAGGTCCAACCAGAAATGGCATCTCCCATCACCCATTCCCCAGTACATCCCCACCCAGCTATCACACCCCACACCAAGCAAGCCAGGAGAGGAGCCCAGTTCCCTGCAAAATCCCAAACTCCTTCTACTTCATAAAACAGCCTGTGGCATTTAAATCTCTGGCAAGAAAAGATGTAGATAAAAGAAAAACCTAACCTTAAAGTATTCAGAAAGCTGACCTCCTATGTTCTTCCAGCTTATATTCTATTTAATTTAGCATGCAAGAATTTTACACTGATGGTGCACTGGGACAATCCTAATTTAAAAAACCCTGAAGGTTAATAACTAGAAAAATAAACATGTCGTAACTCGAAGTATGACTTAATAGCAGCGTAGTAATTAACATTCAATAACCATCTTACTCAATTTGAAAGGTCTGGGTTTCATATTATGATTGTTTAATATTAATTTGACATTTACAAGATTATGGCCTCAGCAGACTCAGATATCATGAGTCCAGCTGAACACAGAGTCCCAGTAGAGGGTGTGGAGTCTGCAAGTGTGCATCACTGCTGCACTTGTATTTGTTTTCTGCAAGTGCATTCCTCAGTGCTGCTGCATGATCTGTTGGGCTCTGCTTATGCTACTTGACCTAATCTGCACCCATGCGTGTCAATTTAGTGAAATTAGGCTGCACTTTTCAACCAATTCAGGTTTTTTTTTCTTTTTATTATATAATCCATTTAAAAGAGCCTGGGGGGAGTGATCTCTCATCAGCATGGCCAGTTCTTCTATAGTCAAGCTCTGTGTAGCTGTGCTAAAAAACTTTTCAGATTTTTGCTGTGCATTTTTTACTTCCAATCTGCATTTATTGATAACTAGTACTTTATCTTTGTGCTAACAATATATTTCAATGAAGTAGCACTAGCTCCTAATGACTTATCTCTAGATGCATTTGAGATAACCAAATTTCTTCTGAGGTTTTTTTTTTTTTGCCCTCTATGAATTTCCCAGCAGCCTACTGAGGAAAAGACTGTCTCTTTCCATTAGAAACCCTTTGCTACCCACATCAGCTGGGATTTATCTTCCCTGAACAGCACTGACCAACACCATCTACATTATTTCAGATGAGACCTGACACCTTTGCTACACAATGCCTCATATTTCTACAGATCATGCAATTTTCTTTTCCTCTGGGAAAGTCGTGAGCATTCAAATCCTTTTTTCACTCAGTGCATCCCATTATGCACTCACTCATCTCTTAAATATGTTTTCAGGCTAATATATTGCACCCATCTTTATGGCCACCCAAGTCCCATTACAAAAATCATGATACAAACAGGGATAAGTGCTTCTGTACAGGACTATATGTAAGCAGCTAGGGATTATGGAGGGTCTGGGAATTCCAGTCTTTGCCCCATGCACTGTCCTGAAAGGTGTGGGTCTGAAAGGTGTGGTTGAGCTTTTGAAACTTCTTCAGTAAAAACCTCAGCACATCAATGGACCAGTTTCCAATAACTGAAAAGTGAGAGTTTGAAGGCTTTACACTTTTGACTCAAGCCCTGTGGGTTTTAGGGCAGCATTGTAAGTGCTGCCTCCATCCTCAGGGACAGCCTGTGGTGCAGCAAGGAGCTGCATGTCCATTTCTTCAGGCCCAGCTATATCCCCCTGTGAAACCCCTTTCTCCTCACTGAGCCTCTGCCTTTCAGCCTCAGAGCAGCTTCTGCACATTCAGGTGTTGTTTGGCTGGATGTTAAATAAAGTGACTTCTGCATAGTGCTCTAGGGAAAACAGTCAGACAAATTAAATAATATGTACCTGAATGCCAGTGTCACTGAGAGCGGTCTATTCTCAGCTTCTGTCCTCAGACCAGGGGTCACCCAACCTAGCAAAAACAATTTATGAGTGAAGACACCCAGCCAAAGATAACCCATTAGGGCTTCCTCACCAGCCACTGGATTAACACATGCGACTCCAGAGGGTAGGTTACACACCCCATTAATCTTCAAATGGGATGAGTATTCTCTGGAGGGTCTGGGCTTCCTCCACTGGCTGCTGCAGAATCCTAAATGACCATTTTAACATTGTCAGCAAACCTCAGCTTGAGCATTAGCTTTGGGAGCTGCCCTCAATTGCCAGCATTGCAGGCTGTACACACTGTGAGATCAGGAAGCATCACTGCAGTGCTGTGTCTGGCTTTGAGGGTGCATGCAAACCACAGGCCCAGGTCCTGGAGGCTGCTGACTACTCAGGATGCTTCCATTTGTTTACTATTTCCTACAGCCATACTTGAGACAAACCCAGAAGGAGACAGAAGTGATTATGGGGAAGGTTCCCCTAGAAAAACAAGAAAACCATACCAAGAGTGGCAAGGATGGGATATGCAAAGAGGTTTGTCATTCCCCTTAGGCTGAGGAATAAAAATAGCACAGGCTAAAAATATAACATCTACTCCTGATCTGTGAAAACTGTTTGTTTGTACCACAGCTGCATCGTGGATTTCCATCAGAGACGCAGCTGACCCTGTGGTGTTAGACATTGTGCATTCACCTTGCCAGACCTGGGATGACCCTGCACTTCTGAAAAAAGTGGGGGCTCAGGGAACAGGAAAGTGATGAATGCTGATCATAACCTGTTCACCTGGCTTCCAGCACAGCACTGCAACCTCCCAAACCACCACAGCTACTCCGGCAGTGACTGCTGTGTCATGACCTAAGTAAGATGCATTGCTCGCACTGAGGAGCTGACAATCCACAATGAGATGGAAGAAACAGTGGCTTAAGATGGGAAAAGAATTACTCTCACAGCAGTAAGATGGAAAGGTTTTTTGCATGTAGAATATTTACAGCAGTCAGTGTGCTGGTGCTTGCCAGAGCGAGTTACTGGAGCGTTAAGAGTTTATCATTCAGTTGTTATTTCATAATGTAGTCAGGGTAACAGTGTCATATTTAACAGAAGTAAATTTTGAAATAAAAAGGAAAATTAGTTTTATTCCTTTCTGAATTACTGTTACAACTAACTAATTTATGGGACCAGTAATAAAAACAGAACTGTGTTCACAAGGTAACATCTACAGTTCCAGAGGAGCACAGCCATTAATAAGCAGAAGTGAATGCAGAATTTTAAGTACCCTTCCTTAGTCCAGAAATATGTTCTGTGAAAACCTCACATAAGGGAGTGAGCAATTCAGCTCAGCCCATTAATTGCCTTAAATATCATGGCTGGTAATCTGCAAATTAGATTATAAAACTTCATTGCATATAAACAAATGCCAAGATGGATTGCCTTTGCTTTCTTGGCAATTAGTTTGCAGAATAGTTACTGTATTTTATGTTTAACAGTATTAAAGAGCCAACAGTGATTTCACAGTAAAGCAACTTCATAATGAATATTGGTTTTATGAATCTTAAGTCCAGTCTTTTATGGTTGCCCATCTAACTCCATTTTGAAAGACATTATATTCTCTACTTGATCCAAGCAGGTTCTCCCTACAACACCTCAGGGCACCTAGGAACTGGGTCTCCAGGCCCATAAAAGGATATTGTATGTCCAGTTTTCCACAGATGTGGTTTTTTTACTGTTTTCCTATTTTTTTCCCCTTGCCAGGAACCAAAATTGGTGGGATATTGAGAAGTTGCCACATCAGCCAGAGATTTTTGGATGTCTGGTGTCTCTGACTAGCGATGTGGACAGATAAAGTTCTGTCTGGAATGCTCTACACCTAGAAATCAGGGGTGGCCATAGAACATGTTACGCATAGTAGCTTTCATATTATGGGGAAAGGAAGAGCTAAATGTATTTAAATGTTGTTCTAGACCACAGCAATTAACAGGTGGGCCCACAGAGTGACCACCCCTTCAGATCTGTGGGTGTGAAGGCAGTGACACAAGGTCTGTGTACAGACCTATTCCTCACCACTTCTCATCTGTTGGTTTCAAGTGTGGTACCAGACCTGAAGAAATTAATCTCCTTTTTAGGACACCAAGTTTATCCCATTGGAGAAGTTGTTACTTGTGGCAGTCTGCAGCTGGGAAGGACTTCCCAGCCTTCCTCAGCTTATTGCAAGAGAAGCACTGACTTTCCCCAGTCCCTGTGTTGAGCTTTGCCATTAAAGCAAATTATCAAGCTCCTCGTCCTCACTGTCTCTCAGCCATTAGTTACTGGCCCTACCTCAAGCACAGGCCAGAGAAGTGACAGCTCTTAGATGTGAGTGTAGCACTGTGATGACCCCAGAGGGCCCAGCATCTCAAATCACATAAGCACAAGGGACAACAAGATGTGTTTAAGCTCTCTCCCAAGACGCCGAGGCTGCCAAAGGAAGGGCCAGCACTCTCCAGAGCGCTGAGCAGTGAGGAGATGGAAAGCTCCATCTCCTTCTTCTCAGAGATTTTGGCATCCAACCAACCTGAAGTGAAAAGAGGGATCTGCAATCCAAAAGGCCCTGGTGGGCTCAGGCCAGGCTCTTTTAGAAACCTTAAAAATTGGGGAAGCTATGGATGAGAAATACACAAAACACAATTGTCAAGCATCAAGGGGGCTGGAACACCCCCAAACAATGTGGGACACCACAGACTAATGCCCACAGTGTAGCAAAGGAGTGAGTTCAAACTCTTGTGACTCTGTTAACCCAGCTGAGCTGTTTGCTAAACCACTCACAGACACCTCCCTCTGCCCTGCAGGGCATGTGGGCATCATCTGGCAGGTGGAATTCCAGGGGGCTCTCCTGGATTTCAAAACTCACAGAATAACAAGTTTATCTCCAGTCTTCATCATTCCAGAGAAGTAGCTCAAACCACTAATTTTGTCTCTGAGGTACCACAGAGGCTTTTCTTCAGAAGACATCTTCTTGTATATGATTGGAGTGCGTTCTGGGTGGTATCTCCCACTGAGTTTCAATAAAACATTTAACAGCAATAACAGGGTGGAGATGGGAGAGCTGCTCTGCACCCTCCTAAAGCAAAAACTTGAGAGATGCTGATGGCACCCTTGGCTCCACACGCACAAATAACCCTTATGCTTTAAAGTGTCATTCTGTTGCAGTTTTGTTTCCTTAATTTTCCAGACTGAAATGTGGTGTTAATGCAGTTTCTTCCCCCCATCAGACACAGCTGTTTAAATCCTGGCTGCCTTGCACCAGCAGTTTAAACATGCCATTTCACTTACACAGGCAGCTGCAAAAACACACTTCACTCCTTCCAAAGCAAATACACGTGAAATAATATTTTACTCTGCATTTTCAGCTACACTGGGTGTCTAAATGAGAGTCTGCTGAGCTCAATACATTTGCCTACTGAAATTAAGGAAGATTTAGTTCAGATTCTCACTGAGAAAATAAATTCCAGCTCTTCTAGGTACACACAGATAGCTGGTAGCTCAGAGATGTGCATTTTACTTTGAGTGCCTTCCCCTGGATAAAGCAAATGCCTGTTAATTTCCACAAGATGTTGCCACTCGGTGAAGTACATGCTTGAGCTGAGGGCAATGTTATCTGCGTGACATTGCACAGTCCCAGTGTTGCAGCTTCTAAGTGCTCAGATATGCAAAGGCCATGCTGAGATGGAATATTCAGACCATAAATTCCGCACCATTATCACAACTTGACAGCTCTCATGTCCCCAGTGTCCTCAGCAGAACGTGGAGTGGCACAGGTAGGAGTGTGGGAGAGCAGTGCCTTTAGAGTGCAAACAAAGCAGAGTCAAAGCTTAAAAAAATTAGTGTTACCTTGGGTCTGTGTCAGCAAGGAATGACACTCCCTTTGCATGAGTAATACATGGGATTTTTAGAAGTGAACAGGAATAGTTGTCATTGCGTTTCCTGGAGATCCCAAGGAATAGTAATTCCACACAGTCTTGCCAAGGGTCTCTTGGAGAGAGATCTCATGGTTCAGGACCCCCAGCTGGACTCCAGGACCAGAAATGCCCGTGCTCCCCTTCTCAGTGGAGATCCACACCACTGCTCTTGTGTTCAGCATGTCCCTGAGGGCCCCATCCCCTCCTGCTCCATGTGATGCATGAGACCATCAGGGTAAATCCAGTCATGGTGAACATCCTGATCCACCAAAACCCCCTGAGCAGAGCACGTCTCCAGCCCCTCAGGCAGAGGTATCCTGATCCCCCTGCTTGGGTTTAGTGACAGTCACTCCTGGCCAGTACTGCTTGTTAACCTGAGCAGACAGTGCACAACTCATGGATGGCTCCATTTGGTCCTCCCCTATTTGAATTTCTTATGTCTCAATGCAGGAGCCACCAAAAAGACAAGATGTCATGGCAGTCCCATTTAGATGTAACAGGGAGATTTCTACAACCTGCTTGAAATCCAAAAATAAACAACCAAAACCCACACACCAAGTTCAGTTGGCTCATCTACACTTTCCTTGGCCACTGGGTTTAGCTACTCATGAAAAACTGGATGTCCTTGGGAAGGAAGAGCCAAGCCCAGCATCTGGAAATCAGGAATCCAGCAGCTGAAAGTCATCCATGAAGTCTGTATCTCCTCTCTGCTGGGCAGAGAAATGCTAATATTCTGTAACCCACTCAGCTTCCTCCTCCAGAGTATTAGATTTTCCATGCAAACATAATTTTGGGAACCTATACCAAAACAAAGCTGTTTTCCAAGGCCAATGAGATGATGAACATTCCACTGATACCTCTCATAATGACCCTTCTTTCCCAGAAACCACCCCAATTACCTCTCTCCACCCCCCCTTATTCCTTCATTTGAAATCAAAGGATCTTCCTGTGGATCAGTCTCACCTGGGACACACCTGAACAAGCACAGGTGCAGCTCTGTCCAAACAGCACCAGAGCTTAACAAGAGACAGGTAAAGTCAATGAAGAGAGTCAGGAACTTCTCTGCTTTGCATCAGCAAACAAATTGTACCAAAAAGGGATGTGGTTTCAAGCTAAGTGTAAGGGAATTCCCACTCTACCCTGATGGGATAAATTAAGATGCATGTGTTTTGTTTAGGAAAAAAATATTGTTGAATTTTATTTGAAAAAATATTAATTAATATGAAAAGGTTACTTTTGTATTATGTTGACCTAAAAGGCTCTTTCTACTTCTAAATTTAATCAAACAGGAAATCAAAAAAGTCAATTATCTCCTAAGCCTTGTGAGTGACACACACAGAAACAGGTGATTGAACTTCAGCATCACAGTTTGCCTTTTTTCCTCCCTTTCTTCAGAGACAAAGAACACTGACAGTCTTCATTAAAATACAGTTAAATATCCCAATTCTGCTAATGCAAATCTTTCCAAGTGTTTTGAGTAATTTGAGGAGGTCTGCTTAGAAGCATGTGACCTTTTACAGTGCTGGATCTAAGCAAAATGAAAACAGTTTTTTTACAGTCATTCAGAACAGCTCCTGGTGAATTAGATAATGACAATTTCCTTTAAAATGTCAGATTAACTTACAATCAATTTAGGGCTCCCATCTTCCTTTATGACTCAAGTGTTCTTAGGAAAGTTCTTATCCAGGCATCATATTTAATGCTATGTTTACTGCAAATGGCATAAATAAAAGCCTGTATAGCTCAGATTAAGCAGTGATGTTTGTTAAACAATAATGTGATGTATTTGTTTTATGTTCTGGGAATACATCTAGGAAGCAATTTGTAGCCTCAATATTACCAATGGCTGAGTGATTGCTGCATCAGGGTAAGTGCTGTGTTCCTTTTCACAAATAATGAACCAGAATGTCTTTATTGCTTTGCTAATTAATACAAAGTTCAGTTTAGGGCTTTAACTTAGCTTGAGACGTCATGTTTTTCTTCAGCTCAAGAGTGCCTGAGTTTCCCTTATTGAGTTGTAAAGAGAGGAATATAATTTCTACAGCATTTCAAGGATACTCTGTGGAAATCAATAGCTTGGGTAAAATTTTCTGTTTTATCAGACACTGTAAAATGCTAAAAATTAAATGGGGGGTAATGTCATTGCTATTGCTATTAGAGCCATCTAATAAGACCAAAAAAAACCCTCACAAGAACAAAAGAAAGCCAAAAAATCAGAAAGAAGACAAAGAAAAATATCAGAAATAGATAAAAGAAAATTTGACAACACTTTTTGAAAAGAGTGAAAAAAGCCACTGAAAGAACAAAGGGTGAAAAGAGATTTTAGCCAAAAAACAAAATAGATTTTGACTTGTTTTATTGAGAAGCTCCCTCTGAAATCAGCTGCACCAGAGTAAGTCACTCTGAGCTCAGCTGACTCCAGCATGGTTTGAAGGAGTTATAACTTGTGTTTGTGTGTGCCAGAGCAGTAATAAGAGCAACACAAAGAAAAATAAAATGAACTCTAGGAGATCAATAAAATGTAACCCTTTGACCCTGCAGATGATCACTATCCATTTTTTAGCTGGGTGATAAAATCAGTACAGTATAAGGTTTTAATCTGGCCATTACTGCTATCTTACGTCTGTGAACTTGAACATTAATTTGCCACACAGATCTACTTTTAAAGGTAGATATACTGCCTCTAGAGAAGAAACCAAATTCCCAATTGGCATTAGAAATGGCTTTGGTAAGATTAGCATTTGTACTCAAACTGTTACAGTTCTCCTTGCCTGAGATAGGATTTGAGAGGGCTCTGTCTTCTCTGCTGTAGAAAAAAAAAGAAAAAAGGCAAGATAACAAGAAGTAGAGCAGATGGAGTAAATTTTCAGAGCTGTGTGTGGGAGTCAAGCACTCAGATCCCATTAACTAATATTGGAGTTGGAGGATCAGACTCCTACTCACCAGGCTTCAAAAACAACAGGTTCACATTTCTCCAGTTTCACTTGTTTCTGACGTGTCCCTGACGCCATTCTGGCTCTTCTCTACCAGGCTGACATTTATACAACAGCACAGGGACAAATGTGCCTTTACACTTGGGGTAGGGCTCCTCACCCAGCAAATAGAAATGGAAATACGTGAGGAATAGAGCTGAGTTTACCTATAGACCACATGTGCTTATGGATGTGGTATGAAAAAGGGCCAATAATGTGCAGTGGCTTCATCCCACAACCAAAACAGCCTTACAGCATCAGTGTTTTGGTAAAGACACCCCTAATGTACCAAAACAGCCTTACAGCATCAGTGTTTTGGTAAAGACACCCCTAATGTACCAAAACAGCCTTACAGCATCAGTGTTTTGGTAAAGACACCCCTAATGTACCAAAACAGCCTTACAGCATCAGTGTTTTGGTAAAGACACCCCTAATGTACCAAAACAGCCATACAGCATCAGTGTTTTGGTAAAGACACTCCCAACATTGATGCTTTACTGCTTTAGAGCACATGAAGGGTGCAAAGCAGGCAAGTACACTCAGTACAGGGGTTCAGTGCAGTTCCAAGGTCTCTTTCATAATGTCAGGCTGTACGCACCAACCTTGCAAGCCCTGAACCATGAGAAATGCATTGTTCAGGTTGGTGCAAAGGCCTCTGTGAGTAAATACATCTCATACCAGCCTCCTGCACAAGAGGAGCCAATGGGCACAGCTATTTCCATTTGCATCCATTTCCTACATGCTGGTGATGTGCAAGAGCCCCACACATTCAGCTGGGATGGGAAAGTTGCCCAGAATTTGTCTCCTCCCCTGGGCCCTCTCCCTAGTGTTCTGTTTTGTGACCAAAGATTCTCTTCTGCAAAATGAGGTTCTGTGTCCCTGAGAGCTGTGGGAAACAGCCATCTTCAGCTCCACTGCATTTTATCACAGAAGCTTTATTTTTAACTGATTTTAATCACCCAATTATTAAGAGTGACACAGCACTTACACCCTATCATTGCAATCTAATTAATTTCTGATCCCATAAATCATTCTTGTACATCAAGTATGTAGTATCTATGGGCTGAATCTCTTATTTGCTCCACAGGGACACTCAGCAGCACCAGTTATGTGCAAAATGCAGCAGAGAAGGAGAACAAAGCAGCTCCTGAAGAGGACATTGAGAGACTGTCCTCCTTCCCTCCTGCAAAGCTTAAAACACCTGCAGATGGGCAGCAAAGGCTCAACTGCCTGGTTGCTACCCCAAAACACTGCATCTCCCATAGAGATCTTGCAAAAGCAGGAAGATGCCTGGGATTGCTGCTTATTCCTATTTATTTCCTCATTTCTGTGCATGTAGAGGATTCAGCAAGGCTGGCACAGACTCAGATTTTGGTGACTTGCAGCAGGGGGTTTGTGACACATCCCACAGCCAGGTGTGTGCCTGGTGCTGCTCCTCTTCAGTCTGAACTAGGAAGGGACATGGGGTCACACCTTTAGCAAGACACATTTCCAACAGGATCCTCAGACGTAATATCTGAGTAACACCTTAGAAGTCTCTGAGCAGCAACTTAGAAGTCCTGCAAAGTCCTGCTACCAGCAGGACTGGAAAAATATGAACCTGCACATGATTCTCTTGTAGGAGACATTGTGGGGACACTCTGGGTCCAGTGCCCTTCCCCAGCTCAAAGGCTCTTCTGGACCACTCTGGTTATCAGAAGAAACTTCTTCCTCCTCCTGACCACAGAGGGGCTGTGCACAAGGGATGTCTTGTCGCTTCACATGCACCCAGAAATCTTCTTTAACTTTTATTCAGGTAAAGTGAAAAGAAATATATTTATTCATTCACCTAAAAAAATAAAAACAAACCAACAAACTTAATTGTAATTATCAACTCTCATAAAAGACACAGATTGAAGAAATGAAAGAACATCCTTGAACAGTCTGGCCATAGGGAGGTTAATTCTGCCTGGTCTCTCTGTATCTCTCTCTCAAAGCATCCCAAAAGCACAAACCATCCTGACACATCCTGTCAGGGGTCCAGTCTGAGCTTCATCCTTCAGAGAACCTGTCCCTGGCAGATGACACTAGATTTTATAGATAATTTCCTTTATAGAGCCTTCAGGAGCATCTGGCCAGATTTATTCCTTCCTGTTGCAAGGTATTTATTTCTAATGTCTTCAGAAGGAAAAGACTGATGTGTCTTTAATAGCAACAAGAACTGCTCCACTTGTTTGGAGATGCCAGCACAGTTTTGCTAGTGCAGATGTCACATCCTTGACAGTCCTGCACTCAGGGAGGAAAAATTTTCCCTCCTTCCTCTCTGTATGAAGTATATCTATGTTCTGAACCTTATTTTTGTATTGTTCTTCACAATATCAAACATACCAACATTTAAATGCAGTGATAAAGGTGACTGACAACAAATATCCTTTTAAGACTGTGGGAGCGGTCAATAATCCCTGCAACAAACCATGGGAAGTGAAATGAGGGTGTTCTGACTCAGCCTGTCAAGGCAAGCAAATGGCTGTGGGGCTCAACAGAAGCTGTGTTTAACATGAGGCATTGCTCCAGAAGGACATGGGCTGGAATCTCATCCCTGGAGGAAGGTGACCACCTGAAGTTGCAAGCAGAGCATAAACAGCAGGCAGGAAACCCTCCTGAGGAGCAAGGCTGGAATTCTGCCCTGTGCCACTGCATCCCTGCAGCCTCAGCCTGGAATTTTACAGATGTGGGTGCAAGAACATCCATCAGTCACTGCACCACTGAAATGCAATTCAGGGCCTCCTGTGTCAGCCCTTGGTGGCTGTGCTGCTGCAAACTTGCTCACTCCAGTCACATCCAATGAAATATGATGGCCTCGGTGAAATTTATTTTACTTCCCTTGACTGGCTGATCAGTGCTTCTAGCAAATCTGACAGCTTCAACCATCATCAATTACTGCTTTCACTATGCAGTGACTCTTGCCGTGCCACACTTTTTATTACAGACACCTTTGAAATCTACTGTATTTAAAATTGGTAGAACTAAACCAGGAAAGTTCAAAGTAATTCCCCTTTTCAAGCCAGTCTTCTTCTAAAAATATTGCACCTCAATAATAGGAACCCAACAAGAGTCTCACCTGATGTGGGAATTCTTCTTCACAAAGCTGTCAGGCTGTCTGTTGCAGAGCTATTCCTGGGAATGCAAGGCCATTTTCCACGTCATTTTGTTCTTTATAGCTCTGGGTTCACTGCTGAGCAGAGTGAGGCCATCAGAGCAAGTTCATTGCCTGCAGAAATGCCCAGGCTTGGTGGTGTTTGTGGAGAATTATTCCCCTGCTCCCTGGGTCTCTCCACAGCAGGTCCTGATGCTGCTCATCACAAGGGCAGAGGTTTTGTGACATTTCACTCAATAAGAACAGGCTGCCAGGCAAGATATCAATGAGAACACAGTGCCACAGCTCCACCCTGCACTCCAGAGGGAAGGGCTGG
Source organism: Eopsaltria australis (assembly GCA_034509425.1). Lineage (NCBI taxonomy): Eukaryota > Metazoa > Chordata > Aves > Passeriformes > Petroicidae > Eopsaltria > Eopsaltria australis. The sequence continues at coordinate 74,915 of JAVTVJ010001633.1, forward strand.
CAGTGTTCCATCTCCCCACCATGCAGAAATACCCACCAGGGAGGGTCACCTTCCCAGGAAGGAGAACAAAACCTTTGCCATGAGCAGTGCACTGAGCTAAGAGAAAACTGAAGGGGTGATTTTGCCCAGGATGTGCCTGAGGGACTTGGCCATTTCCCACTTCTCAACATCTCCATTCCAGGAGCAACCACAGCAGGTAACTGTGATGGCAAGGCCAGTAAATGTGCCAAGGATGAGGCAAACCAGAAGATAAAAAAACACCCTGGGAGGATGCAATGCTCTCAGGCAGCAGCATGGTAGGATTATCTGCCATCACAATTGCTATGTGGGAAGCAAAAGAGCTTCACTCTTGGGAAATAAACATTTCCTCACTTCAAACAAACAAACAAAAAAATCAATGAAGACATTAAATTGGAGTATATATGGAGATCAGGATTCTCAGCTGTCAGGCTGGGCTCATTAGGTTTCCGAAGACTGGAGCTCCATTTCTGCAGAGCCACTGGTCTCTGAGTGAGAGAGGAACAGGTTGTTTTCCTGCTCTGTGCCCCAATTTCTCCTCCTGTGAAATGGGGCCAGTGATGCAGATTTCTTACAAGATCTACTGGTGAAAAATCTGACATAAGAACTGGTAATCATTATTTTTCCCCACCCAAACACAAGCTGTGATGCTTTTTCCAAATACCCTTAGCAATAAAGAAAATATCATCTTGTTCCATGAATGTAGGTCTCTATAAAAGCATTTCATGACGGTTTTTCTTCAGAGTGATCCAAAGGGGGTCTTTTTGAGGGATGTGGTTTTCTTTCTTAATTCTAATCCTGTGGAAGGATTCTTCACAGTAGCATTAAGTGCTCTCTTTCCCCATATGCAATAATGAGCTACGAGCTCATTCAGTCAGAGACCTTTCATTTCTTAGTAGGAAGAGCAAACTAAAGGTCAGCAAGGAGTGTCCACCAGGCAGGACATTGTGAATCAGCTCTCAGCAGCTGAGCAAAACTGGCAGCTGCCTCCCAGCAATAGAAGGGCAGCCCACAACACCCCTCATGCAAGCCAAAAATAAAGAGAAGGAGAGGGGCACAAAAAATGAATTCACAGGGTCTCATTCAGCTCATGAAAGGTGCAGATGAGGAAACTAAAAGTTGTAGCACTCCTCATAGAAGTGTCTTTTACTGGCATCATCCACAGCTCACACCTAGATCCATACCTGCACCTTCAGGGATACTGAATACTATCATTAAGGATGCTGTTAAGTTTTACACCCGGGAACATCTTCCAAACATTGCAAACTTGGTAATTAGGCAAACTCACACTTTGGGATGCTCAGGGACCCAAACCTGTTAAGTTCAAGTTGCCACTTTCTGCCATAGGAGGTCAAAAGAAAAACACCCAGAAGCCTCTTTTGCCTGCTGCATTTAGAGCAGAAATCCCTGCATGACTCCCAGGGCTTCAGCTTGTCCACAACTCTTCATATAAACTAATCACAGTGCAATATTATTCCACTTGTCAACAGATCGGGAGGAATTGACAGAACCTGGTTTAACTATTTAACTCTGCCAGGGGTAATAAATTCTCTCATGCATTAAATTAAAAATGACACTTGGAAATAAGTACATTATGGACCAAATAGGGCACACAAATGGGGGGCAAAGATTTAAACTGCTGCCTGGTGGAGAATTGACAGTGAAGCAATAAGCATCTCATTACCCAGACTTACTCTGAGCACATCCACCAAGAGGGCCTTTTGCATTTAGATGCATTTGCTGTGGGCAAATGCCTGCTATCAGCCTGGACAAACACAACTGTTTATTTTCCATTGTAACAATGTTTGAGCTGAAAAACCTGCCAGGGGCTCCTGATAGTGGGCAAACTCTGGACAAGGCTGTCCCTGTTCGACCTCAGCCCCATCACTCCTGCCTTGCAGCTCATTGTCTGCTGGCAAAACTCTTCTTCCCTTCTGCTACCATCTGACAGCCAAGGGAAAACACTGTCCTAGTAAGACACACTTACTCAGTAGGATAGGATAGGAGAAGGAATGACATTGTTAAAGATTATTTTTCCTTTTAAGTGGAGTGATCCCTTCCAGAGAGAAGGAAATTTCTTCACATGCTTTGGGTTCAACAGTCTTGAGTTATGCAAACTTCGTCCACTGTCTGGGGCGTCTCTTTCTCTTGCAGCAGTGTCCCCTGTGCAATTTCATACACAGATACACACCTTTATTCTCTCCTGGTGCTGGAGCATGTTCCCAATCCATTGTTAGGCCTTTGGGGTCAGTTTTGGGCCTCTCAATTAAAAAAATATGTGAGGCGGTCCCCTTGATGGTCAATGGGGATTTATAGGAATTGGAAAGGAAGAATTCACCCAGTCTTTCTGAATAAAATTAATTAACCAGCCAATAAGTAAGCCTTACAAGCTGACTCACTCCAGATTTTTCCAGTGGTGGGAAGGAAGACTGCAACAGAAAAAAGTGCTGACAGCCGAGCCAGCTGGCTCAGGGTTTGTCATCATTTTAGCAGACATCTCAACTTAGGCCACAGGAATCCCCTACATAAGTTATGATTTTAGGTGAGAAGACACCTCAGAAGGGAAATGTTGGGTGAAGAACACATGAAGTGCTCAGGGCCATTAATGAGAGCTGAAAAGTGGGAAGTAAAAGGAGATGCGATGTGGTGAAGGCTGGAGTTTGCCAAACCCTGAGAGCCACAGGCTGGAGCTGGGAGCATGCAAGGACCAGCTTGCACAGTGAGGCTGGCAGCTGTGACAGCTGACACAGGTATTTATACACCTCCCATGGCAGGATATAGATGTGCTGAATTGCCTGGGCTCTGAGGGCAGAGCAAACCCCTGCAGGCAGGTGTGTGAGAGTGGATCCAAACAGCCCCAGCTAAATGTTGGCTCTGTGCTGTGCCCATCTGTTCCAGGAGGAGAAGAAAATGAACACCAACAAGTCATTCTTGCAATTGCTGCTGGTTTAAAACCTTTCCACAGTACCTTCAGATCCTGCTTGCCCTTTGAGAAACAGTCACAATTGCTAAAAGGCTGCAAACTGATTATACAAATTCTATTGAAAATCTGCCCTCTGGGAGAGGATATTGAAAATTTTTACTGAAAATGTGTTCTCTATTAAGTGGTGGAGATTTGTAGAATAAAATTGTTATTGATTGGACACTCTTTCAGTTCAATGAGGAATATAAAAGGAATTATCTTAATGAAAGCAATCCTAATTAAAGCCCCCATTACACTGAGGTTACAGGGAGATGTTGGGATGTTTCCTTTGACCAAATGCCCACTGAAAGTAGGAGAGAGTCATAATTGAATGTTTTTGGGGTCAGATCCTGCATATAATGTTAGGTGTGTGAAAACACCCATTTCTAGAAGAAATAAAGACATTTTTTTTGCAGCTATTTAAGGATAGGATTTTTTTAAAAAATAGTAATCAGGGTCCAGAGTCTGGGTTTGGAAGTGTCCCTCCTGAGACTTCCTGTAAAAAAAAAAAACACATGATAGAACATGGAAGGAGGAAAAGCAACAAAAGCAAAGTTCTGATCCACACTTGAATACCAAACTAAGCAAACCCTTTTTAAAATCTCATTCCCCAAGTCCTACTACCAGAACAGTGAATGTTTAAGACAAAGCAGTGAGTAGTTCCACTCATTTTGCCAAAGCACTCTGAAAACTGACTCCTCTGACTCAAGAAACAGAGGGGAACACTGCACTGCCCCTCTCACAGCTGTACCATCACTTTATTTGTGCCAAACTGGTTCCCACTCCTTCAGGCAGAGCATCCCTGGTGTCTGACTCCTACAGGCTGCCACAGCTCCATCCCATGGGCTGAGCCAGAGGGACCCACTGGCATCTTGAGGATGCGGTGGGACCTGGCTGAGCAAGAACTCCCTGAGAGGGACCCTCACCTTCTGTGGCTGAAGGGGAGAAATCAAAATAATCAAAATCAATCTCTTCTCACGCAGCAGCCCCTGTGTGTTGTACCTCAGCTCCCTGAAGTCAAGCCGGGCTCTCTCCAACAATGCCTCAGGTGCAAACAAAATTCTCAGCAATCCTTTCCTGGATTACTCAGAGACATTCATATTCATTAGGAGTTATCAGCACGCAAGCAAGGCTCACATTAATTAAATATCTTCGGCCTTTGGGAATTGAGGAGTTTGGTCTTGTTTTGTTTAAGTCTGCTTATTTATTAGAAGTATTAACTTATTCTGACCTAACTTTCTTTGAAATTTTTCCCAGTTACAGGAGTACAGGCTTATAAGCATCATAGCTGAAAATGCATCCACAAAGATCTAGAAAGAGTAAAAGCAATGCTGTACACAAAAACTCCACCTCCATTTTTTAGAGCTTCTCTTAAGGCATCAAATGAGAAAAACACGGGGGAAATTCTTCCCCCTTGACTCTTTCTCAAGAAATCTTTGTACCAAGAATGCTAATTAACTTTGCATCTTAATGAATTGCTTCCACTACCAAAAATAATTCATATAAATATAACTATTCTCATTTCTTTAGAAATCTGTTCACAGTGTTAACACTGTGATAGATGCACTGGACCCCCATAACCAAAGCAGCAGAAGTTTGACAGTCTCCACAGGAGGTGAAGGCCTCAGTGTTTCCAGGCATATGTTGTGATTTTTGGGGTGTTGGGTGCAGGGCCAGGAGCTGGACTCAATGATCCTGATGGATCCTTTCCAACTCAGCAAGTTCTATGGTTCTGTGAGTCACATTCAGTCAAAAACTCCTCCAGGAAACCCACAAAGGGGCAGAGTGACCCAGTGAGCATTGATGCACATGAGCTTGGAGCACTGGTCATGCACGTGACACATGAATAGCAGTGATTGTCAGGGAATAAAGAAAGTTGTGGGTACAAGGAGTCTCATACCCTTCCCAGAGCATGCAAGCTGACTATGAGCCAACCATTTTATCCCACAAATATGAGAGCCTGAGAGGGCCTTCTCTGAGATTTCCCTTCCTGGCATTGTGGCTGTGTGGTGGTGATCTCTCCTTGAGCTGGGACACCCCTCAAAGTTGTTCTTTGAGGCGAGAGACCTTTTCTCAACTACATATCTTTGGGTAAGTCCAGTTCAAGCTCTTTTTCAGTTTCAATTGGACTGCACGCTGATGACTCTTGAGATGGGACATCTCTCAAGGTTTGAGATTCTTTACCTGAGACTGGGAGATCTTTCCTTTCTCAAGGTGAAGAGATCCCTTATTCCCAACACACCCTCAGAAAGCTGCTGATGGCATGCCAAATCAGTGCTAATAAAATCTATGTAGTTAATTCCTTTAGACATAAACCATTGTCCAAGTCTGAGACTGAGATTCAACCTAAGCTCCATCAAGAGTTTTGGAAAGAAGTAGGGGGCCACTGTGCACCTCGTGGCTCAACAGGCAGGTCTAACTCACCCTTTTGTACCTCTGGTCTCTATATAAAGATTCTAACTCCATTTTCCTTTGTATGTTTTATCCATGTAGTAACTAATACTGTGAACCTTGCCATCAAACTTTGTGAGGTCACACTTTGATAAATTTATATAAAAAACATTTTGCCAATACCTTTGGTGGTGATTCTTTGAGCAACCCTGAGTCACTCATTTGTGACAAACACACCTGGCAGCTAACAGCATTGCAGTCAGGGCAGGGAATCTCCTTACAGATCTGCTGTAAAAAAAGTGAATTCCCCCTGTTTAAAACCATCATTTTCATGAGGTTTCATTGCCTGTTTTGGTTTTTTTTTGTTTTAAAGCATTGCTCTTCTTTGTTGTTTAACAAAATATCATTACTTCGATGGCCTGCAGGTCCCCATTTCAGCAACAATCCTGCAGTGGCTGCACCTTGGCATTGATTTATGCTTGCATTTTTATAAGAAAGAAAACCTTTCTATTGCAACAATTTCCTTGCTTACTGAAGGGCAGAAAAAACAGCTAAATTATTTCAAAAGCATGAAGCAATTTGTAACAGGTGGTATTTTACTGATATGAAACAACTGCACTAATGGGGAATAAATTGCTAAAATATTAACCATTGTGCAACTTTCCATCACAAAGCAGCTACTGCAGAAATCTTTTCTGCACAAAAAGCTCAAGCCTTCCTCATCAATGAGGTCACACCTCTGTCATTATAATCCCTGACCCCATGCAGCCTGAGCTCCTGGAAGGGCTGAGGATTTGAGACAAAGGGCTGAGACTCACAGTTAAAGGTGACAAAATGATATAGCAAAAGCCTCCTAATGCTGAGGAAGAGACATCCATAGCAAATGAAGGGAGATGAGAGGGAAAAAATAAATGTGTCTCAGTTCCAAAAGGAATAGCAGAAGATTTGGACCATGGAAAATCACTGCTTTTTCCTACTCTTTTTTCATACCTATTTCTGCTGCTCCTATACCAACGTCACATGACACTTTCCTCTAAGACATGAGAGTTACAGATGTTTTATACATATATTCATAATGAGGTGGAATTTTTATTTAACTTGTCTGTGGAAGCTATTGTGGAGCCTGAATTTTATTTACTACAATATAATAAATTTCCGAAGCAGTGGTGACACCATGGTAACAATATTGCTAATGTAATTATTCCTGCCTCTAAAATAGAGTCAAGTCTTTGTCACATGTAGAACTGCTATACAATAATTGAATACAGTTAGGTTCCCTTTCTTCTAAGCAGGAGGTGAGGAACTGAAAATACACTTCTCCATGGTAATTTGAATCAGTAATTATTTGCAGAAATCAATGGGAGGAATTACCCATTCACACCCATATTCTTCTGTTTGGTTGTTTTCCCTAAAATAGCTAACACTGAATGGAGAGGTTTTGAATGAGGCATCCTAGCAGTTCAGGAAGGGCATGGATTGTTCAGGTGTGTGCACACACTCAGGGAATTGTAGCTTCTGTGAATACAATTTTTGCAGTATTAATCAAATAAAATATTTTTAAAGCTTGCATTTTACCATTGTGTTGTAAATTTCTGGAATATAACAAGACAGAAGGACAACCTTATTCATACACTACAATGGAGTGGAATTCCTTAGCTACACTGCTGAGTTTAACCTTCACATGGAAATACTTAATAACATTTTACAAGGCTTCTTATCAGTTCTAGGAGAAACCTGTGGGTGAGGAAGATCCATGAAATATCATCAAATACTTTTTTATCTGTAAAATAACTAACACCAACACAATATTTAGAAGTCACTGGTGATTTTTTTACTGTCCTCATTATATCAGTATAACACATCTCTCTGCTCCTGTGGCATAAAGGAGGCATGAAAAAATGGGCACATTAGCCCCTCAAGAAACATGATTTTTATAAGCATGCATTTACATATGCAGGTACTAAATGAAGGCTGGAGCTTCTGTGCTGGCATTTACATTGATGTGGCTCAGTTGGAACTGATTAAACTCCCCTACAATCTGCACCAGAAGATGCATCTCTCTCATGCATTTCACTAATGAGAAGTCTTTCTGAAATTACCCAGGCTAAAATTCAGTTTCCTCATTTAGTTTCTCCTGCACAGAGAGAAGTTATTTGATGGAGTGGAATGGAAAATCTCATGGAAAGGGGGCTGCCTGTGGATTTCATAATGTTCTGTGCACAGTCACCGAACTTAGACCTTGGCCTTGGAAACAGTAGGAAAACAAGAATATTTTAAGGACTGTGATTAGGGGAAAAAGCTGTATTGCATCTGGCAGTATCTGAGTCCCTTGAGCGTGGCAAAGGAATTGGGTGCATTTTAGAAGGTGTATTCCATGGTCACCTTTGTCCACATCCTTCATAAAAACTACTGAGTATTTGGCAAACCTGTGGAAATACAGTCTGGAAACACCTGAGGGGAGGCAATAAAGGGACCTCTATCAAAGGAGACTGCTTTTTCCAAATGCCCGTGTCTGTCAACAGCATTATTTGCAAGCTTAATATTAAACATGTGCTAAAGTGCTTGGCTGTACAGAGGCCAGATGGCTCAATGCTTACAAAACTGACCTCTAACCAAACTTCACTGGGATCTGGCTGTCCTTCAGCATGGTCCTCTTGGCCTTTTCTCACAGTGGGACTCTAGAAACCAAATGCAGACCTGCTTCTCATTGATGTTGGTTCAGAAATGACCCAACCTCTTTGCTGTTGGGATCATGGATCCTCTAGAAATTCATACAGCAAATAGATGTAAGTAATGTGTTTGTCAAGAGAGTATTAATTTGGAGCTACTTCAGCTTCTAATTCAGTTGTCAGGCATTGCAGAGGCTGCACTGCAGGTGCAGCTGTGGGGCACTGCAGTTCCCTCTGCAATGTGTTTGGTTGGTTGGGATCCTCTTTCAAAAGGAAAAGGTGATTGAAGCAAAAAGCTCCCTATGGGTAGACAATGCAAATGGTGAGCACAGAAGTTCTTCCAGGCCTGCCAGCAGAAATCTCCATCTTCAAATACAGTTCAGCACAGTTTCTTGAGCCTAGCAGGTCTCTATTTCTCACAAGAACTGAGCACATCCCCATTTTTGCTTTTTGAAACACATCATGTGATGTCCATCCTCCTGTCTTTTGCTCCATGGCCAGCCTGATCCAGTAGGAGGCTTCCAGTAAATGTGTGCACCAGAGAAAATCCATGTCCTCCATGAAATGAGCCCAAAGACAGGGTCAGAGCAATGTGAGCTCCATCCTCCTGCAGTGTCAGCAAAGGATGCCAGTGTCTGGGGCAGAGAGCAGCACTCAAGGCCAACCAGGGACAAGCAACACTCAGCAGCAGAACACCAGCCTGGGGCTGACAAGCCAGGGGTATTCCTGGGTTTTGTTTCATGTGAAACATAAAAAAGGTGCTGAGCACTGACAATTATCCCAGAACTTTCCTTTTTCAGACAGATATGCTAATTGCCAAGCTGAGTTTTTAACACTCTTAGATCCGTTGCTTTTTCAGTGCCTGAGAAAATAGAGACACTGGATTACTTTCATTCAGATCACAGCTGATGAACTGCAGCAAGGCTGCAGTCGAGGTGATATTGAGTATGATTTCCTGTACCTAGCCAGAAGATAAAATTTCAGGAGTTCAAGTGCAGGTGAAGGGAAATGAGTCCCTTACACAACATTTCGTACGGAGAAGAAAGAAGGGTTAAATAAAGGCCTGTTTTCAGCTGAAATTAAAAAAGAATATTATTGTTTCTTACCTTAAAACCCTGTCCTTTTATTTCCAACACTGTTGCTGGGGTGGTTCAGGCAAGGGCTGTCTGATGACGAAGATAAGCACAGATGTGATGACGAGTCTGGAGGGTGATATAAACTTTATCCTTTATTGTCAGGCTGGCTGCTGTGTGAAGCCAATAAACCTCATAGCTATTGATCATGCTAGAAAAGGAAATTAATGCAGACATGGCTTCCTTCTGCAATATGATAGGTATGTCTGCACATCATCACCTGGCAGCCTCAAGCTGTTTGCCCTTGTCTGAGTTGGATGGGAGGCAGCTATCCAAAATCTCAATAAATAATAAAAATCAGTGGTGACCTTTGCGAAATTTAAGAGTCATAATCAAAATGCTGAGAGAGGAAGCTTGGAAGTGACTTGCAGGATCTTTTTTGTTTAATATGGCATATTAATTGCAGTTGGAATAAGTACAGTTACAAGGGCTCCAGGTCCAGCTGTCCATCTGAGCTCTGCTCCAAAATATCTACAGAGCACCCTAAGTTCATCAGTTCATATTCATTCTGGTCATAATTATAAATCATAACAGTATCCCACTCCTACCAAGTCTCTCACAGAACAGTGGTTTTATTCACAAGCAGATTTATAGACACCAAAGTCAGCTGGGGGCAAAAAGTCTGTGAGTCTCTTCCTTTACTTTGTTCAGGGTTATTTTATTAAAAAATATTACAGATATTATAATAAAGTTCATTGCTGTTTTCACACTTTGGTAGATTCTTCTAGTAATCCATCACTAGCTATGTCAGGGAAAAATGCACAAAACTTAATCAGGTGGAAGTAGTTTGCTTTTCAAATGAAGAAATTCTCCCTGAACTCCAGTGCACTATGAATTTTCCAGCCCTAGCAGACCATCAGAATGATATTTGAGTCACAGTGAGAAATGGAGTTGCACGGTTGGATGAAAGCAGTAAAAACAATCAAGTGCCTTGCTGAGGATGTGGTGCTGCTACTCTACTGGCTCCAAATCTCCAAGAATTACTATTAGTTTTGCTTCATGAAATGAAGGAAGACACTTTGGAAAGTCACTGAGCAGAAAAGTCTCAACTCTGCATAGAATTCTGGGCTCCTTTGGTAGGTAATTTAGGCCAAAAATTTTTTTCCAATCTTTTGGTCTACTAGGTTGCAGTTTCTGGCTGGTATCACACAATCTGCACAGAATCAGCATATACACACCAAAAACATCACGTGGTGGTACCAGTGCTTGGTGTTCCTCTTGCTGATGCTTACAGCAGTGGAGATGGGGTTAGTAAAGCCAGAAGTGATAAAGGGGAACAGTTTCTGCTCTTTGCAATCTCCCTGCTGCCACAAGGCAGGAACTGTGATCCCTTTTATCTGCTTTCACAGCCCTGACAAGTCTCATGCCTGCAGTAGTTCTCTGCAGACATGTGCTTGTGCCACAGCCTGTCCTGCCCTTGGGTGACCAGGCACTTGCCAGAGATAGGAAATACAAATCAGGATTTGCCTTTCTTGGAGCAGGGAACCTGCTGCCTGTGGCTTCATGAAGTGCTGCAGACAGGGGAGTTGGGCAGGAGTCATCATGTGCCCATAATTCTCATTTACAGCCTTTGTAGCAAGCTTTAATCTTTTCTAAACAGCTCTCTATGGCTCCAAAGGGACACATCTGAATAGCCCTAATAGGTTGTCATCATTTCACTAATGGGGGTTTATTGCCTGACTTATGGACAGACCTAATTCCACTTCTCATCACTGGCCTTCAGAAAGTGGAGGGCTGCTTCATCCTTCGCCCTGTCCATGTCCCTCTGCCAGAAAGGATCATTATGCTGACCTTAGGAAGGACTTCAGATGAAGAATCAAATTCCCTTCCACAGCTTAACTAAGGACAGGTCTTTGACCTTCAAAGCTTTTCGTAGAGATGGGCAGGAAGAGAATTAAAATCTTCCTGACCAGATCTATGCAGTATTTCAGTGATTTTCTTCAGTGCCACTCCAGAACCATACGAAAGCCATCTGCAATGTGATGTCCAGCTTCTCATGAGGAGCAGACACACAATGCCAGGAGGCACAATGAGAGGATAAAACCCGTTTTAAAAACATTCTGGGTGGCTGCTGTACACAGAAATACCACAGAGAGAGAGTGGGCTCTTGAAGAAGTCTCCATTGAAAATTTGCTCCCTATTCCCAGCAGGTCACCAATTGCTGAAAATCTTTCACCTGGAAATCTTTCAGCTGGAAATCTGGCATCATATCTAGCTACTGTTGGGTCTATTTTCTGTATTTTTAAAGAGCCTTCCATAGGAAGAGACACCAACATTTTCTGGCATTAGGGAACAGAAATATTTCCAGGCTCCAGCTGCCAAAAGCTCCATTCAGGGTTCCAGGAGAGCACACCTGCTGCAGGATGACTTAGGGCTGTGGCTAACCCTGGACCAGTGAAGGCACCCCTTTGCCTCAGACTTCTTTGTTGCTGACTCTCCAACTCCCTGCAAGAGAGGTTTTATCCCATTTCTCCATAGATGCTTCAAGGAGGGTGTTGGCAGGTTGGGGATACAAGTTCTAGTTGCTATTGGCAAAGATAAAAATGAGACAGGATGCTCTGCCTGCAATGGGTTAAATAAACGTGAAAAATGCCCTGTTTTGCAAGGCTGTCAGTAGTGAACTGAGGGGGAATCATGCTGCTCTTGGTGTTGAATTATGCTAAAACCAGTATGACTCAACAACCCCAAAGTTAAACATCCTGATAGTGAGGAAAAACGTAGCAGATAAGGTAAAATTCCCTTATCTAAAAAAGCTGAGCTGGCCTGGAGACATTTGACTGACAGTAAAACACTTTAAACTATGAAAGTCCAGTCCCACCTTCAAACAGCAGGTTTTTCTAACATTTCCATCTTGGAGTGTGTGTTGAGAATCTCCCTTGAGGGGCGACATCCCTCAGAGCCACTGCTCAAGATGAGTAAAGGAGATTTGCCCACAGTTGTTGGTATGGGTGAGTAACATCAATCTGTACTTAATAATTGGGGGTTTTTGCTAGCTTTAATACAATTGCTTTGATATATGCACTATACTAGTAGTTTTAGCTTCATACTGTGTAGCCAACAATCCTGCTTAAGATATTTTTATCTAATCATTTATCATAATAAATAATTCATTTTTCCTATAAATCTATCTGGTTTGCCATCCTTAATCCTGAGGGACAAAGCTGTACAAAACTTTGATCACGCCTCTTTAATCTGTTAGATTTAAACCATTGACAAAGTCTGGGGCTCAGATTTGGTCCAGATACACCCAGAGATTTTCATGAGGCGTTTAGAAAGCAAGGGGGGCCCTTTCCACACCTCATCACTCAACAGGAGGGCTTCTCTAATAAACTTTGCCTGAAGCTCCCACTCCACCCACAGCTGGGCAGGCACAGCAAAACTCAGCTTAGTCCCCAAACTGAATTCTTGATTGTTCTTTACTTTAGAGGATGTGGCTTATCTCTCAAGAAAAAACTGGAACTGCATTTGTTGTCAAGAAAAGAGAAAAGGTGGAGACACTGTAAACATTAGTAAAGGGAAAGGCTGTGGGTGTTTGTCACTGTTTCAATGGCAGCACACATCTCAGCAGGCACTAATTAACCCAGTTTTTCAGCATCATGTGACAGGCTAAATTATCCTGAAAAGAGAGCCCTGGCCTCACACCTTCTGCTGGAAGAGGAGTCCTACATCAAGCCCACATCCTGGCCTGGGCTCACCAGGGGCTCTTACAAAAGCACAAACATATTAATGTTAAACAATGCTGATGCACATATGTTAACCCAGCAGCGGGGATCAGCTCTCAGAAAGTGAATCCAGAGCACGAGCTGTAATTACCGAGCCTTGCCGATGCCTCTGATTATCCCAGCTCAAGCCATTCTCTCGGCTCCCACCTGTAATTTCCCCCCAGGTTTCGCAGCTCTGGCTTTTACAGAAAAATTGTGATAGGCTTCTTCCCTGTGGTAGAGGCAGAGGAGCTGGCTTGGGGAAGCTGTAGTTACCCTGCATCCACCCTTACGACTGAAATTGGTTTTGCTCCCAGTACCACAACCCTGTAGTTTCAGTTCACTGATGTCATGCTTTCCTGCTCTGTGTGCTGTGGAGTGTTGTGTTTGATTGCTGGGAAAGTGCATCTATTTTCTTTAATACCCCATCCACATAACACATGTATCAGTAAAGAATGCAATTTCACCACAAAATCTATGTGTTTCATTACGTGCTCCATGTGATCTATATATTCTATCATGAAATGTTGCCCTCTCTTTGCTACTTTATGTTACATTTCTCAGGAGGTTATCTTGATTTTCATGTGGCTTCTATGCTAGATTTTTTTTTTCTATGTCCACATAACCTTTTAAGATATACATGGTTTTTTGTTACAGGTACAAAAAGAGTTAGGTTCACATATTGCAGCTTTTATTAGTGCTCACAGAGAGGTCTCATTACCCTGAAAAAAACAATAATACCTGCTTTAAGGCAAGACTTTATCTTTTCAATGGCCATAGAGGTTCCTATTGTCTGCAGAGTAATTTTTTTTTCCTTTTAGTACTAAAACAGGAAACGTGCAGTGAAAAAATGTCCTGTTCTTTATTGACTTCACACATGCTTTTTCAAATCATTTCAAGGGAGGTAAAGCATTGCAAAGGCAGACTTCACATCGATAGTGGGAGCAGCATGTCAGATAGACAGCAGTCCTGAGACTTTGCTGCTGAAAAATCAATTCTGGTCCATTGGAGTCAAGAGCCTACAATGGTACAAATGAGGGAAGCAACTGACCTATTTTCTTAGCACAACTTTTCTAATATGACTAATTAATTGGCTGGTGGACACCCTTTGAAATCACAGCCCTTTGTTTCCCTTCACCTTGTCCCACTTTCAGGCCGTCACACCACCACCACCACCAAAGCCACAGCAGCTAAAATGGGAGCAAGGAAGTGCTGAACAATTGATGCCAACTCCAAAATACAGGTATGAATGTGTTGGACAAGGAGAGACACAACTTCCTTGGCAGTGTATAAAGGTGTGACCAAACTGGAGTTCCTCAGCAAACTGCTCAAACTGCTTAGCAAACTCAGCAAAGTGCATTGAGTAGCTCCATGCACTGGGTGATGAAAAGTGATTCCCACACAAAACCTGTGCGATAGTGGACAGACCCTTCTCACAAAGAGCTCATGAGAGACCCTTCTGTCTGCCAGGTGATTTCATGGAGCAAAAGAACTCTGGCCAGAGTGGGATTGCAATGTGGGAAGCTGGCAAGGTGTTTGAACCCATGATGTGTAGATATTGTGTGTATTATTTCCATCCTGGTAGTTTTTAGAGCTTTTCTTCTTTTCTGAGATGAGAGCCCCATCATGATCCTAAATCAGCCACTTTGTCCACTTTGTAGTTACCAGAAAGAGAAATGCATCCAGGGGGCAATCCAGGTCTAGTGGAAGGTTAATTTCCTCCTGGAGGTGTCTCAGCAGGGAGCAGACCTCAATGGCATTTAGTAAATGTCATTAATCAAGTGCAATTATTCTGATCCACTTTCCTCAAAGTCAAACATGGAACATGGGGTAGAAATAATGACCCAGAAAAGAAGTTTTCAGTCTGTGACTTGTCAGCAAAGGGTGGAATCCATGTACCAGTAGGGCTGTTCTTCTAATTTAAAGTGTCCATATACAGTTGATGAAGGGGACCAAGACCTCTGGAATCATAAAAAAAAAAAAAAAAAAAAAAAATCTGTTTGACTCTTTGATCTCTATCTCTTCACTTTCCTAGGATTCCTGGCCCATGCAGGTTTTCTCTTAGGGCAACAGGATCAGGCTGTGGGATGAGTGATCTGAGCTCTGTTGTGCAATGTCTGATGACTGTGACAAAGCATGTTTGATTCACATTTGTCCAAAACATTTATCATGTGACTTTCAGCAAGCCTTTTATCCCTTCTGCATCCCAATGCCCTACTAGTTTCGTAGAAATTATATTTCTCAAATTCAGAGGATTGTTTTTGGGTAGAAGAAGCAATATTTGCAAGATGTTCAAGTATTGTCTGAGAAGATCTACAAAGGTTTTATGGAAACTTTCCCTATTTCCAGTGCAAGGGATTATGGATTTAATTTTTAGTTGAGGCATAAATACACTGAATTTCATTCAATGAATGAAGAAGATGTGAAAAAATTCAAAACTGCTACACTGCATACTGAGAGCACATTTTTTAAGAAGATAGTGAGAGTGCATATGTGAAAAGGGGCAGAGTTTGGATTAACCAAGTTATCCTCATTTTGCCATGTATTAACTCCTGGGCTCAGGGTTAAGCTTGCCCGCCCTGGTAAGAGGAAGAGCTTTGCCAGGAATGTTAATAAGAAACACCATTCATTTTCTCTTTATTCTCATGCAACTTCTGCCAATATTAATTGGACTCAGAGAAACAAATACAGGATGGAAATGAGGAAGATGAAACGGAAAGGACAAGGACAAGAGAAGAAGAAAGGGAAGGGGAAGGAATCCTGGAACCCAAATATTAACGTGCAGTCATGGAATTTAAAAACTGAACTGTATTTGCAGTGCCCTTGGCTCAAACAGATCCTGGCACCCCTGATCTTCCCTTGCCTTTCACCTGGTACTCTCCCTGCACAACCATGGAAACATTCTTGTTGTCCCCAGATGTTTCATGTTCATTTCATAGGAATCACCTGCTTGAGAAGATGGAGAAAAAGAACAAAACCCTTAGGATTAAGAGCAAGATTCACATCTTCAGGATGATGCTTCCCTGCAGAAAGAGTTCAGCCCTTAAAAACATTCATAACCGAAATACTGCCAGCAGTTGGAAGTTCATATTGCTGAAAATGCCTTTTGTGCAAAATTCCTATCATGTATTTACAAAACCTCTGCCCCTGCTAGATAATAACAGATTACAAATTGCAAATGAATGCAGCTGTATTTCATTATTAATTGTTACATGTTCCCAAGCTGTTCAGTCTCATGGTCTGCTGATCATGCCTGACCCACAAATGGAACTCTGCAGCACAATAAAATTTCACACAGTCTCGGTGTCCTTTCTAATTAGTGGATGAGTCATGCCCTATATCTGCAGAGCAGAACTGCACTTCCCTTCCTAAGAGCATCTATGGATCGTGGTGCAGATGTCAATTCAGGCTGCACTTCACAACACAATTTCAGGGAGGATCAGCAGATTGGGGGAGCTAAGTTTTATGCCAAAGCCACCAGCACCTTCACAAGTCTGGGCTTGGAGATGAATCCTTCGAAGTCTGGTTTGGGATTTGATCTTATCTTCTTGTGTTTGGTAGCTTTGGGAGGCCTGGGTGAGCCTGAGCACAGGCTGACTCCGTGCTTGTCCTTTGTGTGACAGTGAGATACCCTTGAGCTGGAAGGGGCTGCAGGGAGGCTGTTCCTGGGGGTGCTGTGCAGGCATCACCACAAAATGAGCTGTGATGTCCAAGTGCCAGCCCAGCTAAAGGGCTCTCTGCTGGCAGCCAGGCTCACTCTGCAACTCGAAGGCTCCCTGCCAAACAGTTCCACTGTTCAGGAAAAAGAATGGGCTACTTCAAATGGGGTCATTAAGTCACTTGGCCAAATTCCTACCCCAGGCATTTATCCTATAAGTCTCCTCCAATTCCACAGCACAACTGTTAATTGAGAGCTGGATTTGCCTGAGAGTAATGCAAATCTCACCACACTGAGCTTTCTGAACCACCAGGGAACTTGTAAATCTCACATGGTGATGGAGGCCAAAGTGACCCTTTTCCCATACCCTGGGGAATTGCCTCAATGCATGACTTACCTCCCTGGACAGCACAGTGCACAGGCAGTCAGGAATTGCCCATTTAATTACTCCAGCAAAAGCCAAACTGCCTCCTGTAGCAAAACCTTGCAGCTGGATTTCACCTGATACCAGGTGAGAAGGGCTGGTGTGTGTCTGAGCTGCTGGCTGTCCTTCCTTCCTTCCTCTGTAGCTGCTCCAGTGCCCTCCCAGCCCACCCATGGCTTGCAGGAGAGTGGCAAGGGCACAGCAGAAAGGGAAAACAGCCCCAGGTGATGGATTCACTCCAGCTTTATCTGAATTGCTGGACCACAGAAGCTAAATTTTCTCAGTTTCCACAGGAAAGGGACAGTTCTTGAGAGTAACATCAGCTCAACACAAACACCACCCCTCCACTGGGTGACTGAATTTTGCTGTTGGCCACTCCCCAAACCCCAAGCTCTGTGAGAACTCATGAACCACTTTCTTCTGGGCAGAGGTCTAGGACCACCCAACAGCTTCATTTTTTTTGCTAAATGGACAGCCTGCCCATTGCAAAACCTTCATGCAACTTCAAAGAGCTCAGCTGTTTTGCTCTTTTGAAGTTATTTGATTCTGTTATACCTATGTCACCCCATGGACATAATTATCACAGAAATACACATATTAGAATACTGAGGCTATGCAAAGAGAGATGGAAATTAGGCTGTCTAGGATTTTAATGGCACTAGCATAAATTAAAGTGTTATTTTTCTATCAGTCCTTTTCTTTCTGCATTATTTTTTTTCTATTAGATCTCTTCTAAAATTACATCTTAATTTAGTTGTGTTTCTCTCAGTTCAGTAAATTTCCCTGGTGGAATTACTATTCTCATTATTACCAGCAAATGAAGGCTGAAAGAATGAGAATGAAAGGGAAATACACACAATGCATGCATGAGACTGAGGTGAGCTCTCACACAAGGTCAGCAAGTACTGTCCTCACAGTGATGGGCCATAAATAGCATCACAGAATGGTTTGGGTGGGAAGACACCCTTAAATTCATGCAGTTCCAACCCCCCTGTCATGGGCAGGGACACCTTGCACTAGACCAGGTTGCTCAAAGCCCCATCCAGCCTGGCCTTGGGCACAAACAGAGCACAAAGCACAGTGTCCTGCAGCCTGTGCAGTTTCTATGGGTGCTGGCTGGGCAGATGGGACAGCAAGGTGAGGGGATCTTGCAGTGCAAGGACAATATTTGGGGTCTCCACTCATCTGAGTCACTGTCTGTCCTTGCTCTTCTCACCTTGGAACTTCCTGAGAATGGCCTGATTCATAGAAATATAAACAAATGCCCTAGAAAGTCATCTCTGTATGACAGAGTTACATCCAAGGAGTGACCCACATCAGAGCTGTCTGCATGTCCTGCTACTGAGAGATTCCAATGGGGATTTTCCTAATATCATCAGGGGGGAAAAAATGGAAAATCCACAAATGTTTTCATGTGACATGGGCTGAAATTCTTTACCAAGACACCCATGTAGAATGACTAACCATTCTCTCAGTCTTACACAATTGCAATTTCCTTGGTACTATCACAGGGAAATGGCTGGGTCCCATAATGAAGAGGGACAAACAGAGCAAAACTAGAGTTAATTACACTATGGTAGATCTAGGGCTGCAGTGATTCAGGTTTCCCAAATTTAAATAGGCAGTTCTCAAAATATAAGCCTGGAAGAAATCATCTCTTGATGTTCCTGACAAGTAGAAAAAACCCAACCAAACCCTGCTGTCCTAACACCCCACTCATAAATTAGGGTGCACCAGGTCACCAGGTTCAGCCATAGGAGTTCTGGAGGATGGAACCCCCCCCTAACTAATACCAATACTAATGTTTTAATATCACAATAATTCTGCAAAGATTGGGGAAATGTGAAGAATTTAGTATAAATTTGGAAGATCCTTTCACAAATACCTCAATAAAATAAATTGGAATTCACCCCCCAATGCCACAGGACAGAACCAGTAGCCACAGCTGCCTTCTGCTAATTAGTAGCAGTTAATGAGGCAAGGCCATTAATAAGTCCATTATTTCCCACTTTAAAATTTTTGTCCAGCATCAAAGGGATTTAAAAATAGCTCAGGTACTGCTCTCTGCCCTAAAGGACCTTCTACTCTCAGTTCTGGTTGAAGGAGTAATTTTGTGTAGGGAAGGCTTGCATGGAGCCACTGCTGCAGTTGCAAATCAATCAGACTCCCATCTAAAGGCTAAAGGGGGTTGAAGTTAATTTCCCTTTTTGAGAAGAGGTTGACACAAGTCCCTCATTTTTCTAATGAAATAATAACTCTGCCACACCCTGCCAGGAGCTGTGAGGCATAGTGGGCATTTTAAAGTACTTAGTTATTCTGGCAGCCAGAACCACCTGCACACCAGCAATCAGCATCACATGGAGTGAGTTTTGAAAGTCCCCAAGAACTTCCTCCACCCTCCATGTGATCACTGCACCTCTGAGGAGGGTCTGGCTTCAGCTCCCATATCAACCCCTGCAAGTGCCAGAAAGCAGCTGATACACCCTTGCTTTTCTCTTCCAAGTTAACCAAGACCATTTCCCTTTGCCTCTCTACCTCCTAACCATCCTAGTGTCTATTTGGCCTTCTCCAGTTTAGTAATAAATGCTTTCCTTGGTGTAGAAATACAAGGTTCCTACACCCAGCCCAGATGTAACACTTCAGAGCTGCCATACAATTGCTTGAGAGGTAGTTTAAGTTGTTTCATCAGCTTCTGAATGTATTAGCTATATATGTGTCTATTTTAATCTTCTTAAGGCATGCAATTTGGACACCTGGCTTTACAGATGGTCAGACAGCAAAAATATAAAAATATTCTTGGTGCATCTGTTTAAACATTTGCAAAATGGCATCTCCTTAAAACTTATAGCCTGTGCAGTTAATTGCTAATATCCCAAAGGTATAATAATTTCCAAAGGCTCCACACAGTCAGGGATGCTGCTTTCTTTGTGCTGCACTTCCCTGCAGGAGGAAACTAAGCTGCCTCAAAGAGCTCAGCCCAAGGAGTTTGCAAACAAATTGCAGGAGAAGACACAGAAGAGGGAAAGGGAATATGTTGCTCACAGAAATTGTCAGACTCAAATCTGTGAGTTTTATTTCTGAAGGCCCAGAAATAAGGTTCACAGGTCACTCTTCTATAGGCCTCCCCTGTTCCTTTAGCCCATGTAAGAGGGTTAATTGGGTCATCTGGAATGACATTCACAGAAGGCCTCTGAAGTCTTCAGCTTTTGCAAGAATTATGAAACATGAAGCAGCCAATTTCTGATTTAATTCATTTTTATTCTCTCCCTCATGTCTGTTTCTGCTGTGGATTCCTCCCCAGTACTGTGTTTGTGCAAGGGCCAATGCTGGACACCATAATGCTACCCTAAACTCCTGTATTTTGAAGTTAATGGGGAAAACACGTTCCTGGATTAATTTTATACACATAAATAAAGGCAGTACTGCTGATCTTCAAAATGATAATTTCCTATTGGCACAGCAGACTGTGAGGCTGAAAGGGATTTCAGAATTCAGCAGGAAAGTAACAGCACCAAAAGCCATCAAGTGGATGTTTGGCACTGCTTGTAGGAACACAGGACAGAGGGACCCCTTGACTCACGAGCTGAAGACAGAGGTTGCTCTGATGGGCAATGGTGTCACATAACCTATTCAAAGGTTTGAAATTGTTCTCTCTCTTCCTTTATTAGCTCTGTGTTTGGCAGCCAACTCAGGTGAAGGAAAGAAGAGTGCAGAAGCCAGAGCCCCACACAGGATCACTGTGTTTCAATAGCAGGAGTGTGCAGCTCTCTCCTGTGTCTGTCTCAGTGATAAACCAGTTTGCTGTCCCTTGACATATTCAAGGAGCCTGCTATTTATAGCACAGTAGTCCCCCCCATCCCCTCTTCACATAATCTCTTCATCCCCTGAGGAAGTCTGACATATTTAATCTAAATGCATGCTTTTCCATGCAGGGGAGTGTTCAAATGCAGATGGCTGCTCGGATGTGTATGGTCTGCTGGTCTTCCAAGTGTGTGAGTTAATAATTTTCCTACATCTCCTGACATTCATTCTCCTTTTACAGGTCCCACCCACTGTAGTTGCTGCTGCCCCTCCATGGTGAGCTGTGCTGTCTCCTCGTACCAGGAGCCCAGCAGTAATTAGAAAATCAGCTTTAAACAGTGGCAGCTCTTAAAAACAAGTGTCAGGTTAGGAGAGACCTGCTCAGCCTGGTGTATTTTAATAACCCTCTCTCCTACTCGTGGCACCTGCTATTAAAATTCAGCCAGTTTAATGGGAAGGCAAACCACAGGCAGAATGAGGAGGGACCAGAGAAACAAATCTCTTTAATATATAAAATAAAGCTTTTGATATTGTGATGCCAAGTGGATTATCCAGGAGGATGTGCTGAAAGGAAACAAGCATCTCCCCATTCAATATTTATATATCCCTAGATAACAGCCTTCATTGAGATGGATTTGTCAGAGTTACAGTACTGAGCATCCTTTTATGGTTACTTTCTCAATTTTATGCCTAACAATAAATGGCAGCAGTGCTTTCTATTAGAAATAGAACAACAGCTGGATTTGGCATGAAGTTCAAAACCTGATTCCAAAAATGGCAGCAATTTATGAAGCTTTGACAAGAATACACAAATGCAATAAGAAAATATTGATTCTTCTGACTTCCGCTTCACAGATTTGACACGTGCACTTATAGCTCAATATAAATGAATAATAACAACAGTAAGAATGATTCATTTCCTTAACTCCTTTCAGGCCTCACCTTGGAAACTCTGCATGGCGTTTTCTTACCTCCATTACTGTTTGAATTCCCTCACATTAATCTTTCTTTTAACACTCTTGGTTATACTGCAACATCTCCAGAGGTTGCAGCAGCTTAAAGCTTCATTGTAAAAAAAATGGGACCTATTTGTTCTGTTGCCAACAGGTACAAACCCAAACTGAAGAGTTAATGACCTCATAACAGGTGAGACAGAAGCACTCAAACACATACAGCATGAGAACATCTCCTGTTCTCTGTTGTATTCTGCTTTAATCCCTCATTTCTCTTTTTTATTCACCATTCCATGGATGGATGGGATGTCTTCCCATTGTCTGTGTACAAGATCTGTATCAGCTCAGTTCTTTGGGAAGTTCCTCACTGCCAGCTCACCAGAGGGACACCTCCCCCTGACAGAAGGGTCATCACTGGGCTTTTCAACTTGGACTGACCCTGAGCATCCACCCAGGCACAGCTCATGAGGGCTGGCATCAATCTCAACATCACAACTTCACCTGGACAAGAATCTGTTTGCTCCACAAATCCAATGTGAGATAATATTGACCAGACCTGCTGATAAGAATCATTGCTTCTTGTACCAACAGTTTTCTTTGAGTTAAAATTTTGGAGTTACAGGAATTTGCATTATTTTTTCCGGTGAGGTTTAAAACATTTTACCCTGAGTGAGAACTTCTGATCACTTAAAGAAAAATGAGTTTCCACAGTTCTCCAGATCAAAGGAGCAAGCTCAGTGAAGTGAGTTTATGTACAGAAGCCAAATCCAGGAGACACAGTTTAAACTCCTTGTCTTCTTATTTATGATTTTTAATCCATAAAATAATTCTCATCATTCTTTGGCCTCTTTGATGTTTCTGTGAGGGCATAGATGTTACAGCATGAGAGTTCAGATTCTTGGTCTGGAAATCAAAAGGACTTTAGAAAAACTGGGATTTGCCATGACTTGTGTTGAGTTGGAGACTGCACAGAAACAATGGCACATTGGGTGTTCTTGATCAGTGCTGGAACTGGGGAAGTCCACAGACATTCCCAGGAGAATTAATTAAAAAGAGTCCAAGGAACCCTTTTCCAACCACAGTTAAAGATTTTAGAATAAAGTCTTGTCTTTTTTAGCTAGAAATTGTACTCTTAAAACTTGCATTTTATTAAAAAGTCTTTCAAATGCCAGAAAATTGGCATAAAAGAATGAGTAAATTAAATGCCTAAGAGGAGAGAAGATTTTTAGGGTACGTTTTTAAAAATATCAAAATCCAATATACTGAACACAAATATTGCCACCAGGCTCAGGATTTCTGCTTTATTTTAATGTGTGATTCCATTAATTATCTTTTATACACCTCAGGGGGAAAATTACTCAGAAAAAGCCTTTGATGGGATGACATTGTGTCCCTACTTTTTTAATAAACGTTGAAAAAAAGTTTCTAATACACATCAGAGATCGCTGAGTCACTCTCCAAAATCAAAGTACTTTCTTAATATATGAAGATGTAAAAAAAAAGGCTTTTTTTTTTTTGATTACAAGCATGACAAAAGTACTTCCAGATTTCTTGAACTAGGGGAGGGAAATCCTGGTTACTTTTTTCAGTTGGGAATTACCTTCACCTACTGCAGAATGTCACCCCTGAGCCAGAGGTGACAACTGTGCCACGTCTTGTCCTCTTTGCTGATGTCAGAGTTTTCCCACTGCTCCCTGTTCCCAGGGAAGGGAGGAGGAAACAGGAGCCCAGCTTTGCATGGAACTGCTGGGTGTCTTTGGGTTCAACCCAAAGTTCTCCTCATCCATTTCAGAGCCACTTTATTGATTTCATGCAGGGCCTGGGTGTTACTTGTAAAGTGCTTTGAGCTCCTCCAACTGAAACTGCTTCTGGAGTGCATAAAATTATTGCACTGGCTTTTGAGGGCAGGTGACTGTGAAAATCTATGTTTTAAACTGTGATTTTGGAAGGGGAGAGAGAGAGTATGACAAGCATCTGACAGCTCTGTTAATTATACAACTTGCAGCAAGAAGGTTTTTTCTTTTAATGCATCAGGTCTTTGTGGATATTTCTGATGGATCAGTCTACTCATTGGTATTCTGCAGGGGCTCCACAGGAATTCAGCCCACATTTCCTCCATCAACACGTTTTTCCAGCAACTTCTTAGCATGTCTGATGTATTATGAATACATTGTGGAACCAAAAATACATCAGGAGAGTGAGACATACACTTCTGACACTTGCCATATAAACTGAAGGTATTTTACTCTCGTAGGAATCCCAGCATCCTTTTGAGAAATGTCACTCATAAGAAAAGAGAACCCTCTACCTTCCCTAGCAAGACTTTTAAATATCAAATATAGCACTCAAACATGTAATTAATTTCCTCTCAGTGCCAGTAGCTCATATAATGCTTCTTTTGATTAGAAAAATGTATTATTTTGCTATAGTAATGAGGTTTGCAGTGCTGCAAATATGAACACAATAAAACCTTGTTTCCATTCAGTTCCATTTCCATATCACCACTTTCTACAGAGCTGAACCCCAGGAAGACCATGGACTTTTCCTCTATCAATTTTTATGGGGAAATAAAGGTTTTAAAGCAAATTTGCTCCGTGCTTTTCATGGAAATAAAAGGACCTTTTCTTAGAACTTAGTGAATTTCCTACTGAAAAACCTGTATGTTATCAACACCCCCTCACAGATTAGGGAGCTGCAGGGATGGAAACTGGAGTTAAATGTGATTGCCTGGGTAAAATCTCTTTACAGAAATGCTGAATATACTGGCTTTATAATGCAGTAGCATCTTCATAAATGCCAGGTATTTTTCTGATAGGCTTCTTTTGCTATAAGACCTGGTTTAGATCTTGCTGTCTTTGTGCAATTTGAAGAAATGCCTTTGGTTTGCTCAGAGAAAAATTGTTGTCAGTGTTTCAGGCTCAGTTTGAACAAAATTTCATTTGTGCTGTGGTCCTTCCTCCCTGGAGCAGGCTGTGCACTGAGTGTTTCAAAGAAAAGCTGGATGGAGGAGGCTGGACCTGTATCAGCTGGAGAGATGACTTAGCTTAGCAGTTCAGCTTAACCTGAAGGCTCAGACTTCCACTTACACCAGGTTTACCATGTTCAGGGAGTGAATAATCACCAGGGAGCTGTTCCTGTGCCAGTGCATCATTTCCCCACCTGCATATTTGGGCTGGAGCCCTCCCCCTGAGTGATAAAAGCTTGGAGCTGATAAAAGTCTCCATGGGCCCCTGCAGCAATGAGGGCTGAGATAACATTCTTTAATGTGGCCTGCTGAAATGGATGTTGTATATTTTTACAACAGCTAAAGCTGGATACTAAGAGAGGAGATAAAAAACTGAGTGTTCCTTGCCTCCACAGGGCCCCAGACCAGCAAAATCACTTCCAAGTCTCTCAATGCCTCTGGGCCATCATGTCTAATAGGGCAGGATGGATGTGTTTGCCGTGGATTTGCCCACCTTGTTTTCAAACCCAGTTTCACTTTGGATCCCCTGATAACTTGTGCAACTGCCACAGTTTTTCTGGTGTTTTGAGAATATTTATTTCCATTGCTCATATGAGATATTCTTCTCATTCACTTTGAAGGTGATCCCTGAGCACTGTGCAATAAAAGCAGGAGGTGGATGCAGGAGTGAAGGCCAAAGGAGAGTCCATGAGTTTTCCATGGAGAGAAGAAGGGTAGGATGCTGAGAGGGTTGTAAGGCATCCCTGAGCACTTTCCCCACACCCAGAAATATGCAACTTAAAGGCTTCCTGACTCTGACTCAGTGTTTTTGTATTAAACATTTTATTAAACATTTGTAATAAACATTTTATTTCATTGATGTCTAATTTCTCTTTAAACCCTTGCAAATTTTCAAGATCATCCTGTGGCGAGGAATCCAATAATTTTAATCTCTGCTGTGTGAAAAAACAGCTTAGTTCCTCCAGTGCACCTTTGCTGCTGCTCACTCCTACTGCAGTGGTTGTTTGTGTGTCCTTCAGCTTGCTTTCCAAAGCCTGGCACCTGCAGGTCTCTTTTAGTGCAATTCTTGCCACCCAAAGAGAAAACAGCTGCACCTCAGGCACCTTCTGCTTTCCACTGAGACACTACAGCTTTGCTCACCCCTCTGACCCCACAGACACCTCTCTTCCAGCTAAGAACACTCAGTTATTCTGTACCTTAAACACACCTGAAGAGCTCTGACACATCTGTGGTGAATGACTTATCTCAACAGAAGTCATGTCTATTTCCTTGATATATTTATATTTGTGTCCACTGATTATTTTATATTATAGCTTTAAATTATTTTCCTGGTGTGGAAGTCAAATACACTCATCAGATACACTAGCAAACAAACATTTTTGCACTGGTATAGCAAATAGCTATTTCAGTCCAAGTAATGGTTCTCTGGACTCCCTTGAGTCCTTTTTAATGTAGAACTGATTTTTAACAGAATTTCTCTGCTAGTGCAATTGATTCCAGTGATAGGTTACACACCACTGCAGGTAGTTTAGCAATTTGCTATTGGAATTCCTTTAAACTGAAAAATTCCTTTGGCTCTCTTCCATCCCCATACCCTTCTGAAGGGCTGTAAACCAGGAAATTGGGGCTCACTGAAGGTGCAAATCACAGGGTCCTCTCTGGATCTGGTTCTAGGGAGAATCAGTGGTGGTGGCAGAGTTTGTGTGTCCTCCAGAAGAAACCCAACCTATGCACACCAAACCCAGTAGGAAAACCAATCCTGCTTGGGGGCTGCTGCTGGGGGATTCAGTTCCAACTCTCACCAAGGCTTGGAAGCAAATGATTAATGAAGATGAAGCTTTAGACTACATGCTTTTGGAAGAAGAGGTTCAACTTACCAAAGCAAAGCTCTGGTGCTTGCTGGGGTCTCTCCATGCTACTTTACAACCTTGAAAATGCCCCTGTGTCCTTTGGGAGCAATGCACATGCCCAGTTTTGATTCTGTCTGTGCAAACTGAAATAGGAATAGCTCAATTTCCAGGGCACAAAAAGGGCTGTTGGATCCCCAGCTGTGGCTGGAGGTTTAGGGGGTCTCTTAAGCTGCCCGTAAGAACATTACCAAAACTGCTCTTTTTTAACCAGCCACAGCACAACATCTCCTTTCTGTTGCCCAGAGCAGTGTGAGTCCACAGGATGTCTGTGTGTCCCATGTCCCCCCTGTCTGGAAGCTGGTCCTGGTGTGTGGCTGCTCCTTTGTTGTTGGGAAGGGCGATGGTCACTGCCTGGAGAAAAGGCTTTGGAAAGGAAGCTGGAGAGACACCAGGGCACAGCCCTGTCTCCCTGCCCAGCAGCACAGCCTGCTCAGCAGCACTGGGAGGAGTCTGGATCCCCAGCTCCCTCCTCAGCTTTGTTCTTCACCAGGGCCTGTGTCCCTGCAGCTGTGGCCATCTGGGTGGCCCTGGGCTCCCTGTGCTGGGGAGGGAGAGGTGGGCTCAGCCCATGGGCCAGGGTGAGTCCTCATGAGTGGTAGATGTCAGGAGTTTCCTATTCCTCTCTTTTGACCAGGCAGGAGGCTTGGGGCAGCAGATCAGCTTTCAGGCTCTGGAAACCCAAACAGGAACCTGAATGGAGGCAGGCTTTTTTTCTGATCTTTTTTGTCCCTACAGATGGGGATGTTTATGGACACACTGAACAGAGCTGCAGTTTCCTCAGGGGGCATCCCAGGAAGAGGGACATGTGTGCCACCATCCATCATTAAACCCTTCACACAGGAAGCTAGCCTAGGGACACCTGGGGTACAGCTCTAAAGAGCTGTACTTGGCCCCTTTAGCCACTGAATTAAACCCCATTTGCTGCCTTTGCAATCACCTGTGGCTGCAGCCAGCAAAGCAGGGTATCATGAGCCTCAGTCATGGCTCTGCACGGAAATGACTATCAGTGATGGGAGAAATAATTAGATCTGCACATGTGAAAAAAGATCAGATTGGGTTATACCACCAATCCTGCCCTCTCCTAATTTAAAGTGCCCAATTTCTTCCAAATTAATGTTCCAAATCTTTACTTGATATGCAGTGTGTGGGAGCCAGATATTCACACACCCATCCTTGTGTCCCTCCACCTCAAGAAAACACAGTCTCAGTGTGTATCAGACACCTGGACACTGTCTGGGGTCACAAAGATGCCACACACTGACCCATCCCTCTCCTTTGGAGAAATGCCCTAATCAGGGGACGAGTCCTGACAATCACCCAAGGACAAAGCAGCTCTGCTGCCTCCTTCAGACCCAACACCACACCAGTGTCCTCTTAAGAGCAAAGCATTTGCAGATGACAAATAGGTGAGGGAAAAAGGGAGCGTAATGAGGGGAGGAGGTGTGTGGGGGGGGAAAAAGCAAGCAGCAGTGCTCATTAGAGACACAGGGAAATGATGCCTTTCATACCTGCTTCGCTCCCTTTTGCTCCCTCCATTCCTCAGACAAATGAGAAACCCACGGCGCATGCAGCGCGGGCGTGCTGCCTCAATTATTAATGGGAGATGCTTTGTTTTATTTAATGCCACGCTTTTGATTAGTTTATTCTCCAGGGATATGCTTTTTCTTCTCCCCTCCCTTGTCTGTTTCCTTCTCCTTTCTTTCATCTGACTCCAATCCATTTTTTGCCCCACAGGAATGATGCTGCCTTTGCCACCAGGTGCTTTGCTCACGGGGGCTCAGGTGAGCCAGGCAGGCACCACGGGCCCTGCTCTGCCACAGTCCCTTCTTGGGAGAGAGTGAGCCTTGCTAGAAAATAATGAGAACTGGCAGCTCTGATGATCCAAAGCCGGGAAACATATGCCTGGGCTGCCTCTTTCATCTCTGTAATTGGGTTTTTCCACTCCTGTCAATTAGGGCTTTTTCCCTCTTCCTCCTGCCCCGGTGAGTCTCCTCTCTGAGAGTGAGAGCCTGAATGGCTGATCACAGGGGTGGCCCTGGGGTAACTGGCACCAGGGTGATGCACAGAGGTTTGCACAGCATTACAGGATCCCACTGGAAAACCCTACAGTTTGATACAAGAGGGAGGACTATTTCTGCCAGAGAGAGATGACACCTCTGGGCTCAGGGAAGTGCAGGTCTTCTTTCCTCTTATCTCCAGAACAGCCTGGGTGCTACAAAGACCAGGCAATGGTTTTTTTCCTACTCTCACTTCCAACTGTGGTGCATTTACAAAGGATTCATTACTCTTAGCTACAGCAAAGCCCACTGCTCCTGCACCAATGGTCAGAGGCTGACTTAAAGCAGGCAGCATCTGTTCTGGGAGAGCAGTGTCTGCAGAGGATGACTCCTCACCTCCCCTCCATTTCACCTTTTCTCAAGCCCTGGCCCCAGCTCTTGACACCTGGGGCCACAAGGCTGCAAGCAGAAGGCCAGAGCCAGGGAAGTCTGCTGTAATCCAGCCTGGACAACCTGTCTTCTAGTGGGAAAATGTCAAACTCACCAGCTCAGGAGCTGGTGAAAAACGTGAGGGCTATGCTTTTAATTCTACCTAATAATGAATAGCTCATCTCTTCCCAAATAATGAATAGCTCATCTCGTTGTTGAGCAGGACAAAAACTCATGGCTTTAATCCCCAACACAGACAGCAGCTCATTTCAGAGGGGAATGCAGGGCTGGGAACCTCAGTCAGGCTGGAGGCAGTGACTCTGTGTCAGCAGGCACCAGCACAGTCACCAGTCTGCACAAGCTGGAAAACATTGAGAATTTTTTCCATGAAGTGGATTTAAAGATAATTTTGTCCCATAAAAGAAAAAGAGGCAAAAGCTATTAACTTTGAAAATACTTTGAACTTCACGTTGCTTAAGATGACCTTCCCCTCCATTTTTATTGTAAAGTGAAAAAAAAAAAATTATTTCTAGTTTTTCTTGGCAACTGCAAAACAAGATTCAAAAAGGGTTACTTGAACATCAGTGCATGCAAAAATTCCAGTTATAAATACAGCTGCAGAAAGCTGATAAAACCCTTCTCTCCTCTTGCTCTCTCCTAGTTCTTTTTGATCCAGTGTACAGAATTCTGTTGAAAGTACCTCATATTTTATGATTCAGGATAGATGTGAGCAGCCAGAGAGCAGCTGCTCCAGGACCATTCTGGACTCTGCATTTCATACCTGTTTGCAGATATGGATCCAGCAGCAACAAAACCCTCTGCAGCCTTCCAATTGGAAGGATACTGATTTTCCAGATAATCTGTATTACTACAGATTACAGATACTGCAGCTAAAGCTCTCCTCTCGTAACCACACACAGTGGAGTTGCAAATTAGATTTTAAAAGATTGTTTTGTATGTTTTATTTTAAAAAATCTGCACAAATTTTAGTGCCAGGCTGTGCCCAAAAGGGACACATGGGTGGCTGTGCACGTCTCTGCATGCAGGAACATGAGCCACATGCTCTTTATCCTTTACCAGTTTTTCACCTGAAAAAAATACTGCAGTGACCAAACACTGTCATATTTCATACAATGCTCATCTTTGCACAACCAAATAGGTTTATCTGAGCAGCTGTCAGCAGCAGACATCTGGGGGTAGTTATACATCAGCCTTGCTGTTTAAAAAAAAAAAATGTGGTCAGATTCTGAGAAGACAAATTATTTCACAAGCCTCAACACCAATTAAATGTGTATTTCATTTTCATATGATGTATTGCAGGTGTCTGAGGGGCTGTTGCTGGCTGTGCTCATGGTTCCCCTGATCTGCTCCCTGGCAGAGGCAGCCAGGGAGATGCAGCAGAGGAGAACAGGTCCCTCCCCAGGCCTCTGCTCTGAGAAATGGGCAGGGATGGGATGGTTTTCCAGCCATCCATGGGCCCTGTGAAGAGGAAGCACCGTTTGGAGGACATGGGAAAGGAGCTTCCCAGAATCAAGCAGTGGAGTAATTAATGCTCCTGAAGAGTGAACTCAGAGGAGTCTGACTGAGGACAGAGAAGCACTGATGTGTCTGCTTAATCAGGGCAGAGTAATGAACAGATCCACAGGGTCTGCATGGATCAAATTCCACTTGGATGCTGTGACTGAAATTACACCAGACTATGCTGAAAATTGAGGAATTGTTCTAATTTAAGACAAAGAGCCCTACCTGCAGGGGACTGACACATCTCCAAATCTCACAGGAGCAGGTGAAAACGAGAGAAGAAAACTGAATACCACACCTGGAGTCTTCTGATGACAACAGTGTAGTTAAGATAAAATCTCTAAACCTATATCAAGGTAAATATGCTGCTGTTCTTGCCAGCCACTCTTCCCAGCCACCAGGAACCCAAAGAGCAAGCCACAAAATCAGCTTTTAACCTGGAACTCTATATCTGTCAGAGGACAGTGGCCTGAATAATAAGCTCAGCCTTAAAGCTCTAGCTGGTCTTAATGCTGCCAACCCATCCTTCACAAAGTGATGATCTGCATAATGGCTTTCTGAAGAATTGGCAACAAAACAGGCTATGTCATTTTAAAATTTTTTAGCCCTGACTCCTCTTTAATAATAAATGAGAACATAATTTTAAGTATTGGGCCTTTAAATTGTTTACACCTTTTAAAACAAATAGAGTATTTGTATAATGCTTTACATTTCCTGCCCCTCCCAAGCTTTCTCATTTATTTCCTTTTCTTCCATCATCTCAATTACCATAGAAAGTGGATAAATGCCAGTGAAGACAGAAGCAGCTCAGCCATCTCTGGATGCCCAGGAGGAAGGTGGGTCCCTGGAGGGGCAGGAGCCTGAGTTCAATGCAAATTTCAGGCGAAGCAGAGGAGGGACCAGCACCTGGCTCGTTCACACTCCAGAGAATGATCTAATTGCTGGCTATTAGTCCTTTATATGACTCAAAAACCTGCCTGTGCCTCTTACTAAATCTTAACCCAGGACATAATCAGTGGGAACTGGAATTAGATGCTGAAATGGTGCAGTAGAACTGGCAATAAGCAGAAAGTCAGGGACAGAAATGTCACCTTGTCCTTTATCTTGCACAGAGGTTGCCTACAGGAAGCACAGTGACACAGCTTAGGTTTCTTTGGGCTCAACAGCCTCAGGATTTTCTGCCCCAGTTTTCAGGCACCTCAGATTCTGCTTTGGCACTAAGTAGACCTGTTATCCAGAAGAGGCATCACTGCTACTCCAGAAATGCAAATATCAGTTTCAGAATTAGATTCCTGCTTCCCAAGGCTGTGATGCTTTTCTAAGAAGTGTCCCCAGATGCCCAGGTCACATCCCCTCCTCTTCCAGCCAGCCTCAAACAGCTCCCTTGATCTCACTTGTCTGAGTGCTCACCCTGAACAAATTCTGACCTTTGGCAAGATGAGGGAGTTCAAAACCACAGAACACACAGCTTTTCTAGAAATTAAGGGCTTTGCCACCTTCTTCAACCTCCACCAACTCTTGCTGTTAAGATTCAATGTGCTACAGCCATTAAAAACAGCAGAGAGGTTGATTCCCCACTGTAGCTCTTTTTTTTAAATGTTCTTTCCAGCTTGTCTGAAATCCTCTGATCTGCTTCACTACGTCCTGACAGCTCCAGCATCTCAGTGGCAGGAGAAGGAGCCCACTGAGGACCAGCTGATGCCTTCCTGTGTCCAAGGCTGCTGCTCAGCAGGTGCTGCTGCCTCCTGGGGAGCCCCATCTGCGCTGGGTGATGGGGAAGCTGTGCCTAGGAGGGCAGCAGATGTCTGAGCAAAGCCAAGCACTGAGCCTGGCCTGGCCCAGGAGCCTGTGTCACCATCCCAGGGCCAGGCTGGCTCCCCTGCACCTGCCTTGTGCTCCCAGGAGAGGCAGATTCCTCTTTCATCCCGAATAAACACAGGGAGGTCACGCTGTGCTGGTGGCAGAGAGTTAAATGGAGCCCTGGTGTTCCACAAGTGAGAAATGTGGAGTCACAGGAGGCAGTGGGGAAGGAATGGCTTTGAAGTTTGGATTCAGTTCATCCCTCTGGGTTCTTTTTTTTTCCCTTACGCTCGTTTTTTGCTTTTTAAATATATGTATTTTAAATGGCTGTGTAAATAAATGAGGATATGGGAGAGGATCTGCCACAGCACAGAAAAGAAGGAAGTTTTTGTGCACCACGCAAAGAAATAAAACAGGAGAGGACGTGGAACAGCCCCTTCCCTTGGTAGCAGTCATTAATAATACCAGGCTGGAGCAGTGGATGTTCACACCTTTCTGTGCTGCACCTCCCTGCACCCTCATGTCTTTGCTATTTGCAGCTCATAATTGAAAATTTTCTCTTGCTTAAAAGCCCCAGGGAGGAAATATCAAGAAAGGAAATATCTCCACCTTGCTGCCAATCCCAAGTTCAGGAGGAAGAGACCCAAAACCTTTCCAGTCCTTCCTGTGAGCTGTAGGGTGAAACAGAATGTGCTCCTCCAGGATCTGGAGCCCAGGTAGTTAATAGATACTCCAATAACTTGTGATGAAAGAAAAAGAAGCAGGAAAAAAGCAGTGAAAGATGGGGAAAGAAGTTCTTCCTCTAATTCCATAAGACTATGTTTGTTTCCTAACTGAATTAAAAATCAAAGCAGAATGTATTGTCTTCAAATAAAAGCAATTTTTATAAAAAAGTCTTTCCAATTTTGTGGGCATTTAAAAAATCAAAACAAAGAAAAAGAAAGTGTTAAATTGCATAGAACAAATGGAGCAATGTGTGTCTGAGACCATTCAGTGCTCTGACAGGCACAGTACTTATTTATATCTTCTCCTTTCAGACTGGGGACCAGAGAAGGAGAAAAAATACTCATTAGGTGATGAAGAGCAAATCAGAACTGCTTCAACAATGGAGCTCAACACGTTCTGAGAGATTTTAAGTTCATCTTGCTAGACAGAAAAGGAAATGATTACAGGAAATATTACACTTCATGCTTCTGCAGCTGGATTAAGTGTTTTATTACTCACCACTGAGGACACTTCTGTTTGACACAAATATATTTGTAAGAGTATTTTATTAAATTACAGCAAACATCTGAATTCAGAGTGGGGCCATTGAGAAGCTAAATGTAAGAAGAATTGACATTATGGTGTCTCAGCAGCAGTAAAGCTGCAATCAGAGTTGACAGATATTACTCATGTGCTTCAGGCTCAACAAGAAGCTGTTCAGATACCACCATGGAGGAGCAGAAAAGGATGAATTATGAGGAGCTCCCCAGGAACACAGCACCATGGAGAAAGGCTCTCCAGAGACACTTCTCCCTATTTTTCACCAACAGCTCTACGAAACTGAGGGCTGTATGTGAATAACTGGTAAATCCTTTGGTATTTAGAAAGATTTGGCATATTTGTTAATGCCAATCTGACCATACATGACTGCATAGACAGCTTATCCATTATTTTCAAAGTGTCTGGCCCCTGAAGCTGTAGACAATTTGTAGGCAGAAAATGAAACTATCCCACTGAGTGTTTTTCAAGCAACATTTTAAGGCTTGTTTCATGAATTTTTTAATTACCATTTGATTTATTTTTTTTTTATGTTTGGAAACAGCAATTTAAGATCCTTGCTTTTGCTGCTTCTGGCAGGAGAATTAGATTAGTAAGGGCTGGTTACTGGTGCCTGCTGTACCCCAAGAAATCCTGCAAGAGCTTGGCAGGACTGCATCCCATGTCAGGGCAGCTGAAGGGCAGCAACCCATTCTTTCCTTCTCCCTTGGACATGGGAGGCAGGAAGAGAGGTATAAAACAGTATCAGCAGTGGGGGATCCCCAGTGGGATCCTCTTGTTTAAGTAATTGTTAATTCCAGGTCAGAGGGAAATTCTGTTCAGCAGCAATTAAACCAGAGTTCTGTAACAATGTGGGTGCAGTATGACCCACTTTTTTTTTTTTTTTTTTTTTGTTAGCTGTCACATAAGAACTGCTGTGCAGGGAACATTTTTCACATCTCCAATATGTTAGAGGAATTTTCAAAGGGTTAAAGGCCTCTTGCTCATCACAAGGCAAGGAATTTCCCAGAGGAACATTCTTAGGCTTATCCCTTATTCCTTTCACTCTGCTTTGTAGTCCTGGGAGTCATTAGAGCACAGGTACATCTCAAGACATTTTTGCAATACCTTAGGAATTGCACAACTGAGATTACTTCCTCTCTCCAGCATGCAAATCATCCCTAAAAGGGTTTTTCCTGGAGAACAATTCCTTACATTCTTTTCCCAAGGGTACATGCTCTTTTATTTGTCAGGGATCAAAATGCTTATGTGGCAATGCATAAGGAGATATTTAAACCAGGGGTACTTTGAGGTGGCAGCAGCTTTTTCTTTGCTTCATTTTTTCTCATTATTTTTTCCAATTCATCTGCTGAGCCAGAAGCTCAGGAATAAAAAAATCCAAACCACATTTAAATGGTTGTTCAATGCCTTTGTATGCTTAAACCAGCCAGTTTCTCTGCAAAGTTCTCTTAGGCACCACCTGTTTACCTGTAACTTCTTGTTGTGGACAAGTTTTTTTTCCTTTATAGATTCCTTGGACTTCCATTTTCCTTACTCAAAGTTTGCATGTGGTCAGGAG
Source organism: Eopsaltria australis (assembly GCA_034509425.1). Taxonomy (NCBI): domain Eukaryota; kingdom Metazoa; phylum Chordata; class Aves; order Passeriformes; family Petroicidae; genus Eopsaltria; species Eopsaltria australis. The sequence continues at coordinate 110,068 of JAVTVJ010001633.1, forward strand.
TGTCTCTTGCAGAGAGCTCCATCCCATGCAGGTCAGTGGTGCAGGATTACCCTCAGATAATCTGCAGCACTTCTGTTGTAGTCTCTTGACCACAACAAGCTTCTCCATTAAGCCTCCAGCCTGTAATGAGCAGCAGGTGCCAGATGCAGGAAACAAGGTGCTACATATTTGCTCCTAATTAAAAAATCTTCATGAAGTATCCAAATCCCTCGAGGATTTCCAAGGATCAAACCCAACTGAGGATCCTCACTCTATGGCATCTCTCTGAAGACAAACACAGGTGGCCCTTCCCAAAGTTAAATGGCCTGGGTGGTGATGTTGGATGCATGCTCACGTTCCAGGGATTTGGTTTGGAATTAAAAGCCAAGACCCAGGTCACTGACAAATTGCAGTTTGGCCATTCACATCAGGACTGAGATTTACATAATTTGAGCAAGAGAGAAGAGCTCTGGTGACCAGCACACAGAGCATTTCAAAGTCTCCAGCAGTTTATAAGCTCAGACAGACCACCAGCTCTTTGGGCTGGGGCTCCTGCCTGCTGTGCCAGAGCAGAGGGAGCTGCTCCATTGACTAACTCCACAGGGAGTCCTTCCTCCAGACTCTGTTTTGCTGCTCCACAAAAATAAAACAGTTGTAGTTTAGGTGGGATTTCTAGTTCCTGGAAGTCTCCCTCAAAATGAAGCTGCCTGATAAAATCCTGCATTGTTTTTTCCCAGTGCTGGCGACCCTGAGACAAAGCCACTGGAAATGACAGCACCATGTAGAGAAGTTCAAGGGTCTAATGCAACAAAGGACCTGTGTGTCCAGCTCTTTTTCTCCTTTGCAGGAGAAAAGTCTCATTCTTTTTGAGTTTCCTCTCTGGAGAGAGCTTTATTTAAAATTCTTTTTCTACATCCTTTTTTTTTCTTTAGTGCCTTTGGGCCTTGAGAAGTCTGGAAGCTCAAGAATTCAAACTTCAAGGAGGTTGTTTAGAAAAAAACTTCAGTGTGCTACAGCATTTTGTAAACCCCAGATGCAGGCTGGTGCCTTTGATTATTCATACATGCCATTCAGGCTCTGCCTCTGTCAAACATTTTTTATTTCCACACTGTTGGATGAAAAATTCCCCATCCAGCAGTTGCCTTGTGAAGCAGAAAATGCTAATGTTTGTGTCTGTTGCAATGTACCTCTGGCAGGAAAAACAGAGCTCCGTGCAGGGAAATCTCAGTGTTGTCAATCCCTCCTTTCCAGGTGGAGTATGAACCTATGTCATATTTTTATATAAACACTGTAGGTTGGTCTCAGCAGAGAACAAAGAGCTGAAATTTATGGCTTGCCTGACTGTGGTTGTCCCCTGCAGCTCATTTGACTATTCATCATGCTCCACACCATCAGCCCTTCACACAGCTGAGGATGTCACCAATCAGAGGATAAACCCTATGGTCATGTCATAAATTTAACATTATACATTAAATATCTGTGTTATTATAATTCTGACATAAGATGTTTTATGTGTATTAAATCTTTAGAACTCTGTACAAAGAGATTTTGACTGTCATGTGCTCCTCAGGCTGCAGCTCCAGTAATTATACAATATTCCTTTCATAATGGACCAGAGTTTCAACTGGTTGAAAAGCCAAAATCAATGCAACACCACTGCAGCAGCTCTGCCAATTCCAACCATGATGGACTGGCAGAACCTTCCTTCCCTTCATCCCTTATCCAGCTCTCCAGGGACTGAGCCCAAGCTCAGCTTTACCTGTAGCCTTGGGCAGCACAGCTCATCAGGCAGCGGAAGGAGGTTTGATCCTTGCTGGGCTTGGAAAGGTTGGGCTCCACAGGCAGCATGGAGGTCTCCACCGGGAATATTTTCTTGGCCTGGGCTTCCATGTAATTCCAGCTGTCCCCATTTCTGCTCCCCAGGCAACCCTGGGAAGGGTTTATCTGAGGTGACAGTCCTGGCACTTAAAATGGGACCAGACATTGATGTCCAGGCAACTCAAATCTGCTGATGCTCTTACCCAAATAAGCCCAAAAAAAGAACCCAGAAAAACAAGAGAGGTATCCAGCTGAAGAGTGGGGAATGTGATGTGAACAGGCTGATCTGAGAGGCAGCGAAATCTTCTCCTTGGAGATTGTGGAATCACAGAATATCCTGCAATAGAATGGACCCACAGGGATAATTGAGTCCTCTGAGATAACAAAAACTCAGCTGGAGCAGGCTGAGAGTGACCTGCCCTAAGCTAGCCCTGATTTTAGGGTGCATCAGGGACATCCAGAGGTCCTTTCCAACCTGAATTATGCTACCAGCTCATGTTAACAGATGGGATGAGGCCCACAGGACAGACAAATAAGATTGGGGCTGCCAACAAAAGGTCTTGCTCTTGACCCTCCAAAAGACAGGGGGAGAGGGATTTGCATCTCAGCAAGTGTCATGTTATGGTTTGATTTTCCAAAGAGGAAACACAGCTTGAGAACAAGTGTATTTATTTGATTTTCATTAGCTAGGCACAAAAATAACCCATGTCAGCTGAACTCCCCTCGTGCTTTTCAGTTTTACAGATTTTTCTCAGAAAGCTTCCAAAATTTAGAAATATTCCCAGGCAACCTTCCAAAACTGAGAAGGCAGAGAATATTGAACACTTTTTTCCTTCTTCTAGACTCCCTCATTAATTTTAATCAGCAGGGAATATATTTTCAAAGTGGCACTTAGAGGCAGACAAATCAAGTTAAAAAGTACGGGTATTTCCATCCCTAAATCACCATGACCGGATTTCAATCATTAATACCTGAAGGCAGCTCATTATTCTGCCCAGGCCAAGAGTGAGGCAGAGGGAAAACTCCAGGTGCCAGAACAAGCCTGAGGATTTTTTGCTTGTGGAATCCATATTCTTTGTACATGCCTAGGAAGGATCCCTGGAGCAGGATCCCCATCCCTGGGACCTGTGACTCACAGGAGCTCTGTGTAATCTTCTTTTTGCTGCCTGATCCCTGGAGCACCCACTCCACAGAGCATCAGAGCCTCTGTTTTTCAGCACAGGGTGAAAGAACAGCTGTCAACTCCACAGGTCTACACCTATATGAACAATACATCAGCCAAAATGGCATCTCAATCCATATCTTCTCACACAGACAAGATGTCAGGTTAATTGCTGCTCTGGACTTGTGTTTGCATGCTGCATTTTTGTTTTAATTACACCTCATTAATTTTTGCCTTCTAAGCTTACAAAGAGCAGTGAGAAACCCAGATACTCACTCCCATTTTTCGTGCAGCTTCATTTCTTTCCATTCTGGGCATGTGACATGCACAACACGCTAACACCAGAACACTTGGTACCAGAGAGGTAAGAGCCAAGCACAAAAGCATTTATCCTGCTGACTTCCACTGAGCTCAGTGGGATGTTCAGGGTCTCACCAGGAGCAAAGGGCTCTGATGGTTGGCTGAACTGGAGCTCCAGGAGGAGGCCAGGACCACACAGTGAGCTAGAAAGTGCTCCAAGAATAAAACCTTCCTGGCTCCTTGTTCCCCATTCAGGACACAGGATCAGGCTTCCCCTCTCACTGATTCCAGATAAGAGCAGTAAGGGATCACACAGGAGCCCACATGCATGATTTGGGGGTGGCCTGTGCATCTCTGCATTCACAGTGACTGATGGTCCAGGTAACCAACACAGAAGATAATTGAGGAGAGGGATGTAACAAATCTGAACATACCTAACTGAGAGAAAATAAAGCTGCACAAATAATCGGCATGAAAGCTAAGATTAAAAATAATTAAACACACAGGTCACAGTATTTTCTGCTACAGTGATATGTGATGAAAACAATGGACTTCATGGAATGTGACATTAGTAGATTTTCAAGAGTACTAACAACTTTGAATGAGGCTCAACACCACGTTTCCTCAACCCCCCTCAGAAAACAGGAATGTCAAAACACACAGAAAGAACACTTAATTTTTAACAGAAGAAACTGTTAAAGTGGCCCTTCACGACACAAAGCCACTCATTAAAGCTTTTTTTTAGCACAGAGGAAAAGAACAAACCACACATATGAGATGACCCAAACAGCTGCCTCTACTTTGTTTTGCTTAATGAGTTATCCTGAGGCAGTTTCCCCTTGGCACAGACACAAAACCTCACACTGCAGGAGAACTCGTTCTGCTGTGGGCTCCAGCCACGTTTAAACACAAGGCAGGGTCCTGGAGCTCCTCTGTGCAGAGCACCCTCTGCAAACATCTCCAGAACCACTCCCAGCACCTCCTGGAAAACGCTGACATTCTCATGCTTGCAATGCAAATATCTCTGAACTTAAATATCAGCCGAGATAATCCTGAACTGCCTTCCCTGCTCTTTCCATGAGATAACCCCCACTTTAGAGAGGTGAAACACAATTATCAGTCTGTCATGGCTGGAGTAAGGATCATGCATGTCTATTAGTCTCCTCCTTCCCATGTTTGAGATAACCATGGCATTTTGAAGACAATGAGTGATTTTTGAAACTTCCTTGGCTGAGCACTGGCCTTTATGAGGAGCTGCATGTAAAAAATGCCTTCACTGAATAGCATCATTAAACTATGCAAGCATTTTCTTAGATTATTTCCTCTTTTGGAAGCTGAGCTATTCCAAATATCTTCTTTATATTAGCTTAAGTTTAGAGATGCCATCATTGCTGCATATTAACTTACTGGTAAAAAAAATCCAATTACAAACTCAGCCTAGAATCCAGAATGAAATGCAGCAGATAGTGCTAAAATCTTTAGGAATTAGAATAACTGCTGATAAAAAAGCCATTATCTTTTTCCTGAATGCTTGGTTGCACAAATCCAACTCAAGGTGAGAGCAAACAAATGTTGGAGAACTTCTTTGGCACAAACTTGTTGGCAAGGGCCTATAAAAACAGCCTTTCAGAAGCATTGCTCAGGTCTGAAATCTTGTAGCAAGAGGATGAAAAAGACATTCAAGCTACTGAGCCTTAATTCCCTCTCTCATGCCCTTCTATGCACAACCCTTTGTACCAGGATGACTCAAAAACTGGGAATGGAAAAAATACATGGACTGAGAAAACCATAACTGAATGTAGCCTGGCAGGGCTGAAATGGAAATGGCAGGTGGAAAGCCAGGATCACTCACACATTCCTGCTTGGGTGGGATAAATGAAAGAATGGTGCTTTCTCTGGAGAAGCAGGATCTCTGGTACCAAGGTGATCTGCTGCTGGAATTTCTTCCACTTCACTGGATAAGTCAACTTGGGTGAAGGGATACCTTCTGTGGAGGATGCCATGTCACTGCTGGGCCAGCTGCTCTTGTCCCTGTCTCTGGATGATCCCCAGGCTGGGGAAGGCAGGCCAGCACCACTGGAGGTGGAGATTAGGCTGGGAAGCAGCAGGATGGCTCCTCAGCCAAGGTGAGGACAGGAACATCCGGGCTTGCTTGCTGCTGTTGGGATTGCACAGCCTGGACCTGCTGTGGATTTCAGCTGAGCCTGCTTAGAGGCACAGAGTGCAGCCAAAAAAAAAAGGCAGCTGGGAGTCTCTTTGGTAAGAGAACCCATAACATTTACCAGCTTCACTAAAGGTATCCTCACTGCTTCCCTGGAGAGTGGAAAGCTCAGCACAAAGGGGCACTGTCCCCTGGGGTCACAGGAAGAACACATGTTTCCTCCTGATGGAAGAGTGGCAGTAGCAGCTCAGATTTGTCTGGAGCCTTTTCCCAATTATCAAAAACAGGTTGTGTGAAAAGTCCATCTGGACACCCAGCCAAAAATATTTTGCACCTAGAAGTAATTTTAAAAAAGATCAGTGGCTTTGGAGTAAGGGAGCTCTTGAACCCAGAAATCCAAGATGAACTGAAAGAACAGTTTTTTAATCCAAAGCTCCATTTATAAAGAAGCAAATTTACATTGCAGTTGAGGACACAAAACCCTCCAAAATTAACAGTAGTGGATATATAGTTCCAGCTGCAGACAAGAGGGCAAAACCAGTTCACTGCTAAAAGGAGCTGAAATTGCCATAAATATTCAGAAGAGCTTTCCAATTTTCTGGGTTTGAAGTGATTTCACTGCAGTTAGTGAGGGTGAGAAATAAATGCCAAGGGGCTGGAGAATTTAAAAATGCACACAAAGGTACTTTTAGGGAACAAACCCTCAGCAGGTCTCTTTGGCCATGTACCTTGCTTGTCAAACAAACAGTGGTGCAGGAGAGCAGCTCCTCAACCTCGCCAGCCCACTCACTAGAGGAAGCTGCACTATCTAACACTTGTTTTGTGAAACCTCCAGATTTCCCCTGGCCTCCAGTCTAGGAATGGAAAATGGAAAATGTCACAGGTAAAGCAGCAGCTGGAGCTGTCCTGAGGTGAGAAGACAGCAGAGGATATAGGATCATTCAGGTTGGAAAGGACCTTTAACATCACTGAATCCAAACATTAACCCAGCACTGACAGTCCACCAGTAAACCATGTCCCCAAGGGTTACATCGTATTCTTTCAATGCCTTCAGGGGTGGTGACTCCAACACTTCCCTGGGCAGCTTGTTCCAATGTTGGACAATCCTTCTAGTGAATATTTTTTTTTCTAATATCTGATCTAAGCCTGCCCTGCTGCAACTGGAGGCCATTTCCTCCTGTCCTATACCTGGAAGAAGAGCCTGACTCCCACCTGGCCATAACCTCCTTCCAGAGAGTTGTAGTGATAGGATCCCTCCCTGAGCCTCCTTTTCTTCATCCTCAACTCCTTCAGCTGCTCCTCACAGGGCTCATGCTCCAAACCCTTCCCTAGATCCACTGCCCTTCCCTGAACCCCCTCCAGCACCTCAATGTCCTTCCTGAACTGAGGGGCCAGAACTGAGCACAGTACTCGAAGTGTCCCTGCAGTCTGGCATTATCCCCAGGGGCTGTCCTAGGTCTTTTTCAGCAGGGAGGTTAGAAATCCTTGTGGTGAGCCCTTGGACAGCAGTTTGCCCAAGGAAAGGGCAGCAGAGATGCAGCTCAGGATAAGGAGCCTTGTGCTACACTCTCTGTGCCAGAGGAACTCACCATTTCCACCTCCATCTTCCAGTCTGCTGCTGCCAGCCCAGCAAGGTCTGGAGAAAGCAGTTTTAACTGGAGCTCATGATCCAGGGAGGAAAAGCCCCCATGAATGTCTGCTAGTGGGGCCCTCAAGGAGCTCAAGGGTGGCAGGGCTCATTTCCCTGCTCTCTGCAGGACCAGCAAGCTCTGCCCACAGCACCCTTGCAGTAACAGAGAGACTTTACACAGCACCAGTGGCACTCTCTGGGCTGGATGTGAGGCTTAGACCACAGGGCAGGGACACTCTGAGACTCTGTTTTAAAAGAAAATTCTTTCCCCTGCACCTTTGTGCTAGACACACCTTCCAGCTTTCAGACCAGACCAGGATACAACCCTAGACATAACTTTTCCACTGTATTTCAAGCAATTCTCCCCATTTCCATTTATAATTTAATCTGCATGGGGTATATGGGCCAAAAGAGTGGTGTTTTAGCTCAGAGGATACATGGGACAGTCAGTGTGGTCCAGGTCATGTGTGTGGAGCCAGCTGGAGGGCTGCAAAGGAGGCTCAGAGGGGAAAGGAGGCACATGGGGGGTGCAGAGTGCCAGCAGCCCCTCAAAGGGAGCAATCTCCCCCTTGCAGGCAGATGGCAAAGCCTTGAGGAAGAAGAGAGTGTGTTCACACCTAGGGAGATGATTTGGATGCAGGCAGGGAAATGTGGCAGGGTCTGGCCGATTTGGCTGGGCTGCTGCTCGTTGTTATAGCAACAGGAGGAGTCTGCTGCCAGCGGGAGGATGGAGCCGAGGATGGGGGACATTTTTAGAAAGCAAAGGAATGGGTTTGAATGGGTAGAGAGAGGGAGAAGTTGTAGGTATGGAAACCAGGATGGCAAACGGAGACAGATGGGTGGGATATGTGGGAATGGAGGATTCTCCCCACCTGCATTCTGCATTGCACTCCTTCCCTGGGGCACAGGGAGGGTCTGGCTGGGGTCTCTCCTGCCAGGCCACACAGGGCACATCAGTGCCCTCGGGGGTGACAGCAGGATGAGCACCACTGCTACTGGTGTAGGCAGTGGAAGGGGGCAGAGGGGGGAAAGCACAGGGAGGTGCTTGCTGCTGGAATTGCAGCAGGAGGCAAAATCCTCTGCAATGACCCCAGACTGCAACTGGCGGCTGTCACCACGTAAAGAGAAGGACCAGCTACTGCAGAAGGCTGCTCCAAACAAAACCGTGGCACACACGGGCTTATCACATCTCCAAATCGCCCTGAGAATGCCTTGGATCTCTGCAGGGATCTGCCGGTGGATGGCCCCGGAGACTCCACAAGAGCCATCACAGACCTCTCCATGGCGAACCCTCTCGTTTTAACACATGACACCAAACACCCCTTTGTGAATCCAGCTCCTGAGTTACCGAGCTCTTCAAACACACGCAACCGAGGCTTTTTAACACGGTGAGTCAGCGATGTCTTAGCGGAAGGGTTAATGACATTTGCATAACAAAAATCAAGAAGAAATAACGCGCTTCCCCAAGTAAGCACCAGACACTCAGTCTCGAGTGCTCAGCGCGCCGATGTTTAAAGGAAAGTTGTGGAAGGGGAAGGCAAGGCAAGCCCTCGGTCCCGCTCCGCTTTGCCCAGGAGAGGGCAGCAGGCGGTGGGATTGAGCGGGGGCTGCGGGAGCATCCCCCGGCATCCCGGCATCCCGGCCCCGGCAGCTGCGCCCTGGGTACCGACCAGGGTGAGGAAACGCCTGCACGGCAAATCCCTCACAGACGCTTTTTATGGCTTTAAGGAGGGCAATTTGGCTTTGCCCACGCATTGCTTCTATGTGTTTTAGACTTGTTGCTAATCATAGAATGGCATGGGTTTGGAAGGGAATTTAATGATCACCTAGTTCCAACCCCCTGCCACGGGCACGGATGTCACCCACCAGACCTGGCTGCTCAGGGATCCATCCAGCCTGGCCTCGAACACTTCCAGGGATGGGGCATCCACAGCTTCTCTGGGCAACCTGTTCCAGTGACCCTGTTAGCAAAGAGCTTCTCCTAACATCTAACCTAAATCTCTCCTCTTTTAGTTTAAAAACATTCCCCCTTGTCCTGTGACTACCTGTCCACATAAAAAGTTGCTCCCCCTCAATTTTGTAAGACCCCTTTAGGTACTGGAAGGCCACAATGAGGTTTCCTCAGAGCCTTCTCTTCTCCAGGCTGAACAAACCCAGCTCTGTCTGCCTAGGAGAGAATGCTCCTCCCTCAGATTATCTCTGTGGTGCTCTCTGCACCCTCTGCAACAGCTCCATGTCCTCCTTGTGCTGGGGACCCAGAGCTGGGTGCAGCATTCCAGGTGGGGTCTCACAAGGTCGGGGGCAGTAGAGAAGGAATCAAGGAACAAACTTTTGCCACGCTCCTTTTCACCCCCATAGGGTTTTTCTCATCATGGTCCTTTTTAAGCAGGGCTCTGAGATAAAAGCTTTGAGATGTCTATATTGTTTTCTCATTTATGCTCTGTCAGACAGCCTCTCAGAATTTTTATTCCTACCTGCTCCTGGTCCCTGCATACTCAGTATTTCCCATCTCCACTCCCCACAAACCAAGGGCTCAGGCTGGGTTTCCCTCCACACTGCAGCAGTCAGCCTCAAACACCCATTTTAGGATCCATCCTAAGGATTCTTCACTAAGTAAATGCCTTTCATTACAAACCAGCCCTGGGAAATAATCCAAAGGCCTGAACAGGCAGGAAGAGCTTTGGGTGAAAGGAAGCAATAGGAAAGGAATCAAAAACACAATGAGGCTTCAGGGGAAATAAAAAGGCACATGTACATCAGATGTGAACACAGATGTGCATCATCTTTCAAGCTGCTGTTTAACCTTGGGTTCAAGGTGGAAACCTTCATCAAGCAGGCACTTGCCTTCCCACTGTCTGCTCCTCCTTTTAGCACCACCTTTTTCCTCCCCAGACAGCAATCCCTGCTTTCCAGCATCAGGACTGAGTGGGTCTAACTGCAGAGGGGCCTGCAGGTAGTTTGCAGCTCACCTCTGGTCTGGCTATCATAACAGTTTCCTAATACACAGGGAATAGAATTCTTGGTATAAAGGAGAAGCAACTCCCTTGCAACAAGAAAATTATAAAAAAATGCAAGATCTCTGTTTGAAGAGAATTTACTCCTTGGTATTTAAGAAATTAATTATATCTGTATCAGAAATTAGAGTAAAATTTCCCCAGCGAACCAGAGGTTGTGATGTATGGGGCCCAGTGTGCTTAGCAAATTCCCGAAATCCACTTTGTTGATGAGCTCAGCTCATGAAGGTGGTTCCCTGAAATTGTATGGAGCAGAATTCACTGAAAGGATTAGCACCAAAACAAAGCTGGATGAAGGCAAGAGCTCAAACTGCACATTAGCAAAAATCACCCCTTATGACCCACAACCACAGTGATGAAGGACTTCCCAGGTTTGACAGCGTAAGATTAAGGGGTCTCTCTCTTCCTCTGCTGCTACTGATGGAAGCAAAATCCTGATCAGATTTTCATCAGAGAATCTTTTAGGCTTCATTTACCAAAGGAAGAGTTGAAGGACAGATAACCAGTTGGACACAACCCCTCCTTCAGGGAGACCATTTCAGATGGGCTGGGTTGCCATGTCCTGACTCCACAGGCAGCTCCCTTTGCCTTTCTATTCCAAGCAATACCTACCTTAAATGAACCCCACTAATGGCCTTTGGCTTGCTGGGTGCTCTTTAATTTTTGAGCACAATAAAGCAGACTTGGCATTTCGATTGCATTATTAAAGACTCATTTCCGAATAGCTGAAGAGGGGGAAAGAAACATGTTTCTCCTTCCCATCTAATCAGGCTGAAGTTTCCACGTGCCAGCCTCAATCTGTGTTAAATTGCTCATGCCATCCACCTGAGAGATTAGACTTGGGTGCATAATGGAAGTTAATTCTGAAAATGATTACTCAGATAATTAAGCCTATGGCTGTAGCAGTGGGTGATTCTGGCTGTTGGAGCCCCCTCTCAGGTGCTTCACATCCTCCTCCTTCCCTCACCACTGTGGAGATGCCACCTCCCCTCCTGCTGCTCAGGGTTGGGCCTGGGGCAGGTCCCTTCTCTGCAGCCCCTGCAGAGGCCACGTGTCCCCTCCAAGCTCCTGGGCTGACTCCAAGGCATCAAGCACCAGAGCTGGTGAGCACAGTGCAGAGATGGGCTCTTTATCACATTATGAACCACACAGAATTTACTAATGGCATCCAGGTGCCCCATCTATCCTGGGGCACAAAATTCCATGAAAAACAGCAGATGGTTTGGAGGTGGCATTTGAACTGCCCAGTTTCAGAATCCTTGCAAGGTAGACAAAGTTCCCTCCAAGTCAGGCATCATGGGCTCCTCCACAGCCAAAGGAAGGCAACTGCACTCCACAGGGCTGATTGCTCTGCTCTGGTATCAATGAAAAGTGGATGATTAACTCAAATGCATGTTCTTGAGGTACAGCAAAATCAGGCCAGAGAACAGCAGCAGTCCCTGCTAACCTCAGAGAGGCACTGCAGGCTGTGGGATGGACTTGCTGCAGCCCTCACCTAGGACTGCAGCAATGCCAAAACATGAACTGTGGAAACACAAGCCCTGGAGTGACAGCCAGGACATCTGTGCTCTATCAGCACCACCAAACACTTCCTCTGGCCAGTTTCCACTTCCATTGAGGAGAGTCATCCCTAATATTGACAAGAGCACCACAAACTCAGATGAAAGATTCTGAACAGAGCACAGTTTAAACTGGAAGGGGAGGGGGAAAAGTATCCTGTGTTTCCACTCCTCCAGATCTCATCAAATATTTGTGCTCTTTCTATTGCAAAGCCTTGAGAGCTCAACTTGCCCTCCCATTCTTCCCCCTACAAACATCAGTTCTGATCCTTTGGGTACTACACAGCAGCAGCTCTTTGGTCCCCAATTATTTCCTTAAGTGCAACTGGTCACCCCGAGTGCCACCAGGCATTTTAGGTTACAGACATTATCCATGGACCCTGTGAGAGCAGCTAAGGGACCTCAAGGTACTTCTTTCACATAGCTGTGGCATGACACAACCCATCTGCCCATGGCCACAGAGCACAGGCAAAGCCCCCAGTGGACCAGTGCTTGCAAAGCCACATGACAAAACCTATTAGCTCAATACAATCCAAAAAAGCAGGCAAAACGAGGACCACCTTTTCCTCTGGACATGCTACAAAAGACCATATGCCCTCACCATTTTCTTTCTGGAGCTGGAGTGAAATATCAAAGGATAATTCAAAACACATTTGGCTACACTTGAGGTAGGACAGCACAGGGCAGTTATCTCCAACAGGCCATAGGAACTCACCCCTTATTAACTCTCTGTTCTTTCTTTCCTCCCCCGCATCTGAGAGCTCCTGGAGCAGGTCCAGCATCATTGCATCAGCAGGACTGCCAGGACCCATTCCACATGCTGAGCAGTTTCTGAAGGAAAAAAGCATTTCCTGACATCTGTTCTGAATTCACTGCTCTCCTCCTCCCCCTCTTCATTTTGCCCTGTGCTCCTTTCCAGCTCTCCCTCCACTGTCACCTGCCCGGCTGACCAGGGCTCACCAGTGCAAGCTGAGGATCTTTGTGGAGAACTCATGGCACACACCTGTTCCAGTCCTGTCCACCCCCTGCTACTTTCCCTTTTTCCTGTTGACACAGGATTTGCTCTTTGGCACTGAGCTCTGTGACCCTAACCCAGCAAATCATTTGTGCCTGCATTTTCTTTCTCATGCCCAAGTCTTTCCTACTAGAACTACATGTTGGAGCATTGGTTAAATTAAAAGGAGCATTGTAGGATTGAACCCAGGACCAGGCTCATTTCTCTCTTCTCACTCCAGTTTGAAATGGAGCTATTGCAATGCTGATAATTCCAAGTATTGACAGGGACTGATTTCCACTATTTGACTCCTTTCAGAAATTTTCCCTCATGCTCTGCCTCACCTTGGGTTACCTGAACAGCTGCACAGTCCTGTTGAAAACTTTCTGCATCAAATGTATTTGAAGGATAATACTGCTGAGAGACACAGCAAACTCCTTCTGCCAACTTTTGCACATACAAACAGGGATGTAGGGTTTTAAAGAACCAAGAGTCATCATGATCTTGGTACTTCCCCCCTACACTGCAGAATTTTAAACAATCTGGATATCTCAGCACAGCCCCTAGGGTTTTGTTTTTGGCAGGATATGACAGACAACACCACATACACCAAGCATGTAGCAGATTTTATTAAGCGTAACTTTGGTTCTAAGTATTCCACCCTCATTCTCATAATACCTTTAGTTAAAAACAATTATACAAGAGCAAATACAAAAAATATTAAATTATGAAAACAAATCCATTAAGGCTCCCTTTTTATATTTATATATATTTATATATGTACACTCAAACAAGTGCAGATATTAACAGAAGGTTAAAGCCACAAAAATGCTAAAAAATTTACTACTATACTATCAAAAGCAAGAATTTTTTCAAAAGTACAAAGTGGTAAGTGAGTGATTTTCAGATCACTGAAATATTTGCTGGATTGCTTCAAAACCCAAACAGCTGAAGGCAGAGCAGGAATTGCTTACGCTCACTGCCAAGCAGTTTCTTACTCCAGTTGCCGCACAGGACACTTGTGTGATTAACTGGCCACCCAATGAAGGGCTGCCCAATCCTGACTTCAAAGACAAGCTCTTGCCTGTCAGAATCGATATGAAGGTGGCTGGGGCTCCTAGACTAAAGGATTAGCAGGATTTGAAGATGTTCTAACACACGTGTTGATGTTCTGTTCACACAGAGGGTTAATTCCAATGAAAAACAAAAACCAACTTCATGCTGTATGTACAAGGGAGTTTTCTGTCCTCCTGTGCTTCAGAAAGAGAAACTCTACCCTGAATCACAAGCTAACCCGAGGAGAAAGCAGACTGCCTTCAGCCTTGAGGGCCCAATCCAACACAACCACTGAATCCAAAAATAGGGCCTTTGTCCCTTACTGCTACCAGTGCCATCGATTTCATCTCACTGTGCATGCATGGTGGGATTGCCATGGTCACCGAGGGGAAATGGCTGACACAAAATGGTCTGCTCAAGCCAGAGGAAGGTTTCCTCACTCACTTCTAGACTTTTCCATACTGAGCAGAAGATTAATGTGGAGCTGAAACCAAGAGGCAGGACATCTGGTAGGTTGGGAACAGCTAAGATAAAACATGAGCGTGGTAGGGAAGGCTTGGACATAGTGCTGTCCCAACAACATGAAAAAGAATCAGTGCAAGTGTTGGAATAATATGTTGCCAGAGAAGATCCTCTCCTGCCAGGAGAAGAGAAGGAGAGCGGGAAGAACCTGCAGCATTACCTTTGTTGAGATAATACATGGAAGAGTCTTACATTTGGCCTTTGTCTTTTGTATGTCCATAATCTGAACAGTCTGTTAGACCATCTTCACATTTAATCTTCTAGACATGAGTCACACTGCAAGTCTAAATCAATGGCAATATGCTTATCACAATTCAATTTACCCTCAATCTGATTATGTCCTCACAAAAAATGCCTCTATCTTAACAAATTAAAGTCTGTATCTAGGAAACATTTCTACTTGTGTTTTGTCCCAAGTACTAACCTGAAATTGTATTTAAAATGTCCAATACTTACAGGAAAGGCAAAAGGAACTATAAAAACCAAACCAACAACCCTCCACCCCACCTCTACAATACAAACATGCCACTGCTGATATTAATAAAAAGTATTCTCAAACAGTTATGTCCAATGTAGTTACAAAGTAGAAATTATTGTGTTTAGCATCCTAAGGCAAAGGCTAGGGATTAGATCCTCAGCTGATATGGATGAACACAGTTTCAGTGAGAGCCAGGACTGTTCTGACCAAGGAAGACAAGGATTTCTCCCCAGATTCTGAAGATAATATCTGAACCCAATCACACCAGGTAAGAATCCAATTCTATAATCCTACATGAGCAATCTGTTCCCCACTCCTCATCCCAGGCTTTCCTGAATAACTAGTAGTCATAAGCATGAAGGAGGAGATTCTGTCATCCCTGTGCAAGCTGAGCAATATTTTATGTAATGGCAAGTCACAGGGGCATCTTATGGGAAGGCAGAAGATGACAGAATTGGACCCAAAGTCTCAGCGGTAACACACTTCCCTTCTTTCTGGAGGCTAAATGAAGGATGGGATAAAATGAATTTCAATTTATGCCTCACTTTAGGGAAAAAAAATCCATTTCAGTAGATTCTAGTAATTGGTTTGGTCTGGTTTAAACAATTCTCTACTGCAGAAACCGCAGCAAGTGTCTGCGAGCAAAGAGTAGGAACTGATGGCAGATCAGTTCCAGCAAACGAGTTCAAACACTACCAAGTGATGTGTTAACACTGTACTCTGTTCTGCATGTCCTTGGAGGAGAAAGGCCACAACACCAAAGTAAGCAGGATTTCAAAACATGAAAAGTAGAAGACAGATAATTTTGCTTTGAGAGGTAAATTCACAGGTAGCACTGCACAGGCCTGTACACAACAGTGTAAGTTTACAGAGATAAATCAGCCTCTAGAGTCTCCTTGTGAAAGGATCATCAGATTTTTGCTCTTTCATAGCCCAAATCCTACATGCCAAACAGCAAGAAATGGGCTTTAAGGCTGCTTAACTTTTCACTGCTGGTAAGTTTTAAGCATTCTCATCTTGCCTAGACCTGCCTATCCCAGTGGGGATGGACAGCAGTAATCAGCACACCTCATATCCTCCTGCATTTAATAAAAATTCCAACTAAACACAAATTATTGTGGGACATACACAGGCTGTAGGTCTAGATGGAGGAAATCTATCCACACAGCAAAGCTTGGTAAGATATCACAGGAGGATTTTTGTTGTTTTAAAGCAAAATATAATCTGTGTATCTCCACTAAACTAGGATCACAAGAGTTAAAGCAGTGCAATGCTGAAGGAGCTTCTCTAGTATCCCTGGTTAAAATCTCTGAGAAAGCACGTCAGCCTGGTCCGTGACACTGAACTGACAAAGACACTCCTTTTCCATTGATCTCAGGGCTGTATTTGGCAAGTCGATCTGTTTACGATACTGTCTTTTTAATCCACATGTCCCAGGAATTAAAAATCTCATCTTTAGTTAAGTGTCAGCTGGATGCTGTTATTTTCCCTCTTGAGGGGCAAATGTGAGACAACTTGCAAAAGCCTCTCTCTGCAGGAAAGCTGGAAGTCTTAGCAGGCGCTGGCTCTAGGAGTCTGGTGCTTCTGTTGCTTCCTGGACCGTCCTCCTCAAGTTGCCCTTGACTTTGACAAATTCAGGCGCATTTTCCTGCTCTTCCTGTATCTTCTGCTTCTCCAGTTCCAGCTTAAAACAGAATCACACGTTAAAATAAAATTAAAAATAGTATAGAAAACACATCATTGAAATACAAGACAAAAAACTAAAGGTTATTGCCATGCCAAACTCTTTAAATTGCTTCCTTTCTTTGTCTCATGGAAAAGATAAAATTGCCTTTCTTTGGGAATATCTGTTCTCATAAACAATAAATCTTTTCAAATCCTTGGCTCTAGCTTGTTCCAGATGTCCACCTTCGCCAGACAGACAAAAGCTTTGCTAGCCCAGTACAAGAACAAGATGAAGCATTTTTGAAGAAATTCTTGGACATCTTCATTAAAGGAACAACAGTAATTCCCTTCTCTGGCTTTTACAATAGAACAAGGAAGAATGTGCCTCCTGGGAGAACACGTGAACAGCTCCTTCTGAGCACACTTGCAGAACTGATTTCTGAATGTTTAGGTATGAAGTTCTGCATCTAACTTGAGCCTCTTTAGGAGTATCTGGTTTGTCTATCACAAAAAGCAATAAAAACCCCAAAAATCTTCCTTGGCCTTTAGCCATTCACTTTTGAGAGCCCATCCACTGACTTTTTTAATGAAGTTGGAGCTCCTGCCCATGCATCCAGACAGCTGAAATTTCCATGTGAGGAATGGAAATGCTCTGTGCAAGGCTATGCAGTGCCCATCCAGCACAGGCTCACACATGCCACAGAATATGGATTGCTTAGCAATCCTCAGGGAGGGCAGATGAGCTGGCAGAAAGGAAGAAAAAACCCTTTAGAAGACTCTAACAAAAGTGCCTGAAAGGAGCTTTTTTTCCTTTTTTAACACACCAAGGTCTCCCTGATTAATGGGGACCACGTACAGCTCACCTAAATAATCTCTCCTTTGTCTCTGGTACACCAACAAGGGACATGCCTTGTTTCTATAAATCACAACAATGTCCCTCCATGAGTGATGCTGTCAATTAATGCCATTCCTATGATGTTTACAAAGTCACAGCCTGCAATGGGCAGGCTTTTCCTCTTCTAACAGTTTTCTAATCTATATAATCTACACTGGATGGCTCAGTTTAAAATCAAGTCTTCCCACAAGCTGAATCATTCAAAGTTGGGCCCTTTAGAGATGTAAGAAAAATAACAGGATGATACACTTAAAAATACAATAGCTTTCTCCAAAAATATTTCTAAACCTAATTAAAACAAAAAAAACCCTAACCTATAATAAGACCTTAAAATCTATAATGATTGGATTACATGCAATTTTAAACAGTAATTATTTGGCTTAATTTGTTTCTATTGAGAAACACAAGAGGTACTGTTTTAAAGCATTTATTTATAGCATTAATTTATTTTAAAATAAATGCATTGCTTGATGCACAGTGACTTCTCTGATGAGCTGTTTCACTGTAAAGATATTTCCTCTCAGGCACACAAATGCTTCCAGAGGCATAGAGGCATTTGGCTGCCCCTGTACCTGGAAAAAAGCTTCCCCATGAGGAACTCCAACTCTACATCATCTCCATGCACAGGATCTGAGGACTTTTTCTTTCACTTGAAAGCACCAATGGCATCACACATTTTTAGGACTACAAAAGATCTTTTAAAAGTTATCTAGTTTCTTACATAACCCAGGAGAATCAACTGCGGTTTTTTAATTCATTAAATGTAGTTTTGATGCACTACAGCCTAACAGCCATTCTTAGTGGATCATAGTTAGACTATAAAAATTGCCTAAATCACCACAGTTTCAATGGTTAAACAGTGTCAGTGCTCGACACACATTCCTGTTGGCTGGTGCAGGATTCATCTGACCAAAGGTAGACCCCATATGCAGTTCCTATACAGTAAGTGACAACAAACAGGTAATTAAAGAGTATGATTTGACTTATCCTAAGAGATAACTGAATTTAACTAGGGGAAATATGCCAAAAATTGTCTGCTGCTTCTTTTCTGTCTACAAAGGGAGCCTCAGGTGAGTAGCTCAGATACAGATGTGTAAATGTCTGTTATTCCCCATCTTACCTGCTCCAGTTTCTGCTGCCGTTTCAGTAGTTCTATTTCCAGGTCTGACTTCTTTTTTTGTGCTTCCTCTTCTTTTTGTTGTTTAATAACTTGATCTCGTTTCCTTTTCTCCATCACCTTCTGTAGCTCTGGTTTGTTCTGAGGTGCAAGACCCCTTCAAATTACATGGAGGGGAGAAGAAAAGAGATCAGTTTCAATTAGCAGGAATTCACACAGCATTGCAGGCAGCTTTACTAAAATCAAGTAGTTGCCTGTTTAGATTCACTGCAATATAAATAAATAATTAAAAGGAAAAAACATGCAGATATTTGCCTGATTTCTAACCAGTACTCTAAGCTAGAATTTAAGCCATATAATCACCAAAGACTTTTCCCTTTAATGTGCATGCCAGTATTCCTCCTGTATATTCATTAACTTTAATCTTTAGTCTTCACTGTATTCTCTTGATTACAAAAGAATGAACTGAAAAAAAACATCACAGATCAAGGCACTATCAGAGATTGAAACTGATGCCTTTTTCTGGTCTTAGGAAATAAAGGCTCAGACACGGTGAGAGGGTTGGGGGTTGTTTCCCTCGGTATTTTAATAGGGTCCCATTCGATGGCTTCTGCCGTCCAGGTAGAACACGCCGCAAAAGCCCCGTCCCCAGAGTCGAGTGTACAATTAAAGACTCTACACATTAGCATATCTACCAGGAGGGCCCAATAAGGGGCCTGGGTGGGCTAACTTCTAGTTTACAAAATCTGTCCTACTAAGAGACCTTGAGGGCTCACGAAAACAGGGTGTTTGGTCTTCTAACTCTACGTGGTTTCAGGGGTGTTTATTCTACCGGCCTGCTAAACACCATGAAACCAGGCTAAACTATCACCTAAAGCATCACAAGTGTGCATGCTGATACTTGTGAATGTAGGGAACAGTGTAAGAAATATTCAGAAGAAAAGCAGAAAAATCCTTTAGGCATCAAAACAAATTGTGGACAAGAAGAATTTGCTTGGTAGCTGATAACTCAGAAGGACTGTGTTCAGACATTCCTGTGCAGGGTATTCTGCCTGTAGGAGTTTGCACGGACAAAATTAAAAAGTAGTCTGTCACACTGCTCCTGGAAATCATGGATTCTCTCCTTTCCTTGAAAATGTGACAGCTTTACCCACGTCTGGCTGTGAAGCTATTTCCAGTGAGAGCTCCCAGGCTACACTAAACACCACAAAGAGCCTAAGACAACAAAAAACCAGAATAAAAGCGTTGCTGTCACCTGGGAGACCAGACAAAGCCTGGAGGATTCTCCTCCTGACAAGCCTTTAGGTGCTACATGAATGGAATGTTTTGAGCCTGTTCAGCACAAATTGCTTTCCAAGCCAGCTACTCCGGAATGAGAAAGCTCACTCCTTGGGAAGATGCATGACATTATTTATCCAGGCACACACATGGATACTCACTCCTACTTATTTTTGTGACTTCAGCCATTTCTTTTATCTCTATAACCCTATGATGGTTTCAAAATTTATTATAAGATTCAAAGCTCTCCCTGTTATTCAGGTATTAGCATCACTTAGGGCAGAGCAGAGAGATCTGAAATTTGTCTTTGTTATTGTTGTCTTTCCTGTGAAGACAATTATGTGAAAGCATCCAGCGTTAAGCTTAACAGCAACCATTTTTCATTTCAACTTTAAGAAATTCAATAATCCGAATAAGCTTTCAGAAAGCGTATTTTTATCCTTCCTACTTGCTATACATATGTGGTTGCCTAATTATTCATTAATATGCATATCTGACAGCATGTCCAATAAAACATTAAAATGCCATTTTATGGTGGCATCTAGGAATGACTCCATTTATTATGCAACACTCTATCCCTGCATGTACCCTGACAGCAAAATCAAATATTTAGCAACACCAAATGCTGTTCCCTATTTCTCATAACAGCTCTCATGGCCTGAGTGCAACAGAAACTACAAGACTGTGTTCATATTTTATGTTTCATGCTATTTTAATTACATTTTAGCACATAAAACTGAAGTCAGGCAGGAAAAGCTGGAGTCATTTTTTACTACTACTACTACTACTACTACTGGAGTGGTGAGAGCAGAGGCACTGGAAGCTTCCACACTGGCAATCAGCAGTCAAGAGAGCCACAAACCAGAGAGCAGCTGCTGAGTAACATTACTGTTGCTGCTCTTTTCACTAAGGTTGCACCGTAACAAAGCAGAGGCACAGACTGATTCAGACGTGCTGTAACAAAGGGAACTTGCAGAAGGCACAAGTAAATACAATCCCTCAATCCAGCCAGGAGGGGGTGGCAGATCTGTAACAGAACTGTAACATCAATCCTGTTTCTACTCTCTTATATTAAAAGGAAAAGCAACAAACTGGTGGATACTGGAATAACTGGGGTCCTGTACACCTCCTGGTGACTGGTCTGGTTAAATTACAAATCCTAAGGCTTTCATATAGAGGAAGCAGTGTGTTACAACACAAATTAAGAGCTGATAGGGTTAAAACCTCTGGAGTGGACAGCACCAACACTCTGCAGAGCTGAGGTTGACTCCTAATAAGTAAAAATAATTTAAGTGACCAGTGCCTTGAGGCAGCACCACCTGAAGCCTCTTTTATTCCCAAAACAACTACCATTTCTGCAAGTAAATAACTCTACCAGTACTAGACTCAACAAGTCATACTGCTCACAGTATCTGTGCATGCAGAATGACTGCACCAGCACTAGCTAATAATATCTTCCAGCATCCATTTCTGGCTGTTCAGAGCTGATGAGTCTGAAAAATGAATCTGCTGATGCCCACACTGAGTCTTCACAACAAAAGCAGCATGTTAAGCAGACTTCTGTAAGAGCACTGAAAGTCCTCCATACATATGACAGTTTGCTGTAATAAAGCAGAACACAGCCTAAATACCCACATTACTGAAAAGCCTCCTATCAGAGCCAGTACAGTGACACAAAGCAAAATCTAACCCTCCTCTAAAAGATACCAATTTTTCTCCTGGTGAAAATTCTCCAAGTATTTCATTTCTGCACCAATAAATAAGATTCTAAAATTAACAGCTGCAGCTAATCAAAATTACAATAAGAGAAGAGAGGGTATTGAGGGCCGCACAACTTTTCAGTGTAATAGGATATTTTCCTAGAAGAAAAGAACTCCATTCTATTTGAAAGTGCTTTATGCTTTCATAAACTTAAAAAAAAAAAAAAATAGTCGTAATTTATTGCAGCCTTCACATCCTCTAGATTAAGATCATCAGGAAACTTCTACTATTTTTCTTTCAATGACTATAAACTTCTTGGTTCTAGGAGCTGACTTTGATGTTTAATCCCATTAACAAAAAACAGGACAAACACCTATGTAGGCCAGATTCTTCCAATTCAGTTGGCATTCTGTAAAGTATCTTTCCTTCTTCATCACTAAAGAAATGCTATACTGTGTATGCAATTCATTTAGAATTAAGTCTCTAAGCCCAGCATTTGTGAGGATTTTGCTATTACACATAAAAAGACTCCTTCTCCCCTCAAAATACTACAATGCCAAAGGATTAAGAAAAAAAAAAAAGGGAGAGAGAGAAAAACTGCCATAATGTGACTTCCTGCCAAGCAGACAAATCCAGTTGTACTGGAATAGCCAAATTCATGGCTTTTTACTGTTCTTTATCAAGGTCCTGGGTCTTAAAAAGTTGAAATGGCTGCTACCACCAGCTTTATGCACAAATGCACTCTGAAATACTGTCCTTCCACTTCTATTTTATAAATCCCCACACCTTCCCTCTGAAAAGTCCATTTTGGGTGTCTTCAATGCAACAAATCACCAATTGATATCACAGTTGGTTTCTGTTGGTTTAAACAAAGGAGAATCAACAGGCTTGGTGTCTTCTCCTTCACCAGGTGGTCTGGTGGCTATTTTCTTAATGTGTTTTCTAAATGACTTCTCTGTTGCTGAAGAGATTTAGTAACAGAACTTCAGCTATTTCTGGGCCAGGTGCTTGTGTCTCTGAAGTTGATGAAACGAACTCATGGTTGTTTACATCTCTAAAAGCAATATATAAAGCAACAGCTGTGCATCCCACACCAGAGTGGAGCAGGCAGCATTTGCAAAACATACAAAGAAACACTTGTGCAGCAGCAGAGCAGGCACCAGACTATCACACTGCATTGTAAGACAGATCAAATAAGTAGAAAACAGTTTCATGTGAAATAAATGACATGATTTCTTTGATTTAAAAGTGGCCTCATAAACTCAGTGTGCTGGGAATAGTGAAAGCCCACAGACTTTATCATCCCGCTGTAAACAGCAAAATTTTGTCAAATACTTGATAATGTTAAGAGTACAAGACAAATTACAGAGCCCAGGTAACCCATATGAAATGTAATGGGGAGAACTGAACTGCTTCCTCTCGAAACTGACCATCTGAGCATTTACAAAAACATGAGAAGCCTTCTAGGGCAAGCTTTTGCACTAAAATTCAAACAGTTAAGAATCCATGGTTAGGAATCAGAGTCTTTAATTTACAAGATCTGAATCAACAGACAGTGCCTGCTGGGTTTTGGGTACAATGTCATTTTGATGAAACTAAAACTCAAGCTGTGTGTTTGGGGCACAAGTGATTTTTAGACTCTTACCTTTTCTGATTCATAAGCAGCTCTCTATGGAGATCTTGATGATTCCGGGATGACTTCACAGGATTAATTAATTTCTGAGGTCTAATTAATTCAGGATTGTCATCGTCTATGTAGTCTGGTTCAGCCATAATCTTTCTTGGAATGGGAAATGGATCTTTGGGTTCACTGTCCTTGTTCACAGTATCTGTAAAACAGGAA
This sequence comes from Eopsaltria australis, assembly GCA_034509425.1. Lineage (NCBI taxonomy): Eukaryota > Metazoa > Chordata > Aves > Passeriformes > Petroicidae > Eopsaltria > Eopsaltria australis. The sequence continues at coordinate 133,240 of JAVTVJ010001633.1, forward strand.
AAACTGTGGTGAATCTACACTGAAAGGCCTTTTAAAGATGTCCTAAACCACAAAGGCAGCATATTACATTGGCAACAGTCATGCTTTTGCTGGATTAGTTTTGTCTGTAGAAAGTAAAGGCTCTCAGAGCAAAAATCAGTAGCATTTTTTTTAAATAGGCAGCAATTTCATAACAATGGCATCTCCAACAGCCTTCATCCAGTGCCGTGGATACAAGAGTTTCCCCCACTTTGTGAAGAACTTGACAAATAATTTAGGTTAAGTGTGTGAAGATCCCTGGTGATATTAATTTGCCTATTCAGATGAAACATTTTTGGATCAGTATTACTGAGACCCTAAAGACATTTTAAATACAGACTATATTAAATACTATGAATGTGTATCAAAAGCAGAGCCTCATTTTGTGCTGTCAGTGTCATGTCAGCTGTGGGGAAAACACCTCTGTGGATAAGCAAACCCTGAACTGTATCGAACAAAAGCTTCCATGTGGAAATTGCCAGATCTGCACTTGGTGTGATGGGGGACTGATTTCTGAGTGGAAAAGCAGAGGAGAAAAAGTTAGGTGAGATTGTTTCTTAAAGGCTGTATTTCATCCAGTGAAAATCCACTGAAACCCACTGACCTGGGGGCAGCGAATCAATGATTTATTCTATTTGGAAAAGTGGCACTTTCCTATCCTGCTACAGAAAACTTATCTAGGGATCAAATCACAACATTTTGAATCAGCAGCTGACAAGTAAACGATGGTTTTCAAGTAATTTATATGTGACCATTCATACCCCTTTCCATTAAAAAGCACCATTCACAAGATGACCAGCATCTAAAACAAAGCACATTCAGGGGAATTCTATCTCTCTTCATTGTTGTGAAAACCTGCATGCAGATTTTGCAGTTGTCAGTTTGATGAAACGCTGGCCCCTCAAACACACCCCAAAAAATAATCTCACAGCATGTGGGTTTACAGAGATGAATCAATGGGACATGAAAGAAAAGGCGAGAGGCTTCCATTCTCCTGACTGGCAGAACAGCTGAATGCTGCACACTGTACTCATGGGGCTATGAGACAAATCAGAGAATCACTGGGATTTGCTGTGCTTTTTCCAGTAAAAGCTGAATGTGTGCTTTAATTTAGATCCCACTGTTACCAGCCCTTCTCTCCCCTTCTCACTCCATGGGCTATAAAACCTATGCTCAGCTGCAGTTTAATCCCTGAACTATTTTCTTTCAGTAGGAATCTCATATTGTTGCTCAGGTCTGATCAAAACCCACTTGATATGGCAGAAAGATTTTCACTTAATACTTAGTAGATTAAAATTGAACAGTACCACCATCACCCAGCTGCAGCTGCTTACAGGTGAGGAAGCAGAACAACATGGAAGTTTCCAGCAGATGCAAGAAGGATACTCTGGATTTCAACATGTCCAGTGGATCTGGCAAAGACCTTTCAGCTATTCTTTTTGAATGGGTGATGTGAACTGTGTTTTAGTGGTGCTACATCTCACACACCAAGTTTCTGTGGAGCAACTTCAATGAGAAACAGCTCGCCAGTGTGAGCTGCTCTAAAGGTGGCTCCTTCATGAGTTCTTCAAGGCAAGTTCATACGAAGAATTTTTGAATTCTGTGGGGTGTCAGGTCTCACAGGGACCTCTGAAACTACCATAAAAATTGTCCACAGTTCAAAACTATGGAAGCGCATTGCGGTACATGGCAGAAACCTCTTACTGACCATGCAAAAAGAATACTTCCTGTCATCCCTTCAGAGTCCTCCCTGCTTCAATCACGCAACCAGCTGTCACCACATGTGCCAAATATACGGAATCATTGGAACACAGGTCAGAAGAAGCTTGGAGGACTTCTAATCCAACCTCCTCCTATGAGATCACAGCAGGCTGCTAAGGACATTTCCCAGTAAGACCCTGAAGTTCTCCAAGGTTGCACAGTCTCTGTGGATGGCCCCTCACTTTCTTCACGGTGGTTTTTCCTTACACCCGCAGGAACCTTTTGTTTCAACTCCAGCACGTTGCCCCTCACGCTCCAGCCATGCACTCTGGTGAAGAGTCTGGCTCCCTCTCCTTGGAAAGTACCTCCCAGGCACAAGGAGCTGCTGTTTGGTCCTCTCAAATCTCTGCTCTGAGCTGAGCCAGCCCAGGTCTCTCAGCTTCCACCACAGCCCATCCTGGGGGACACCTTGGCTAAATTCACATCTCAAATCCAATACTGTTCCATAGCATGCCATATAAAAATCAAAAACAACCCCTCAAAACCCCTCAACACACACCACATGGCACCACGCTGTTAATGAAACATTTTTAGAGGTCTACTCTCTTTAGCACACATGGTGAATAAACCAGCAGCGGTTTATTTCTTTTCTTACATAAGAACTAACATTTCATACTTCCTCAGTGCTCACATCAGGCTTATAAAAACTAGAACAACTCAAATATTACATATCCAACCTCCACCCAAAATAAACCTTCTCTGTAAATATTTGTTTTGCTTTACTGCTCTATCAGTTCTGTTGCACTGATGGGTCTGTGAGTCTTCTAGAAGCCATTTATCTTCAACAGCTCTCTGTTAAAGTAAATCCAAAAATAACCTGCTGCTTCTTCAAGATAATTCGTGTTTGCTTAGGTGAAGATGAAAAACACAGAATTACTCTACAACTGCCATAAACAATGTACGATTTTCTTGACACAAGCCCCTGAAAAACAATTTGATTCAATCATTTCTTAGAGTGTGGTGCCGTATTTGCAGCACATCGATTTGGTTTGAGCAAGCCCTTAAAGTAAAATCTATTTATTCTTCTTTCTTCTGTCCCATCACTATTTTTAAAACATATATTCAACTCAGAGGTCAGGAATTGTGGTTTCCTACTGTAACATGAACTCTACTAGCAGCAAACATGAATGAATAAAAACTCCCCTGGGAAGAGAAGAGTCTTTCCATGTGTGATTAAGCTGCAAATGACTTCAACTAGGATTTCCAAACAGAGCCAGTGACACAGGGCGCCCAGTTCTCACTCAGTGAATTCTCTCACAACCTCTGCAAACCTCAGCCTGGCTGCTGGCCACTGACAAAGTCCTGCACAGTCACTGAGTAATATTATATACAAACAATAACATTAAGATAAGGTAATCTCTACCCACACCCTGTCAAAGCTAACATTTACAAAAGCACAGGCAAGTTTCACATAAAAAGGAAACTGAGGCACAAAGGATTCACCACACCAAGGGCAGACAGGAACAGAACAGTTTATGCCCAGAGTTTCCTTCTGAGGTTCAGGCTCACACCAACAAACCAGTCAAGCACGATGATAGAATCCCTTAAAAGTCCTTAAACAAGTTTAATCAATGTTCAAGCAATAACAATTAAAGCATTATTAATTCCATGAGTCTCTAGTGCTCATCACCACAAAAGTCACAGCCCATAAAGCTGCTTTCAGATCATCACTAGGTGCTACAGTGGGACATTAATAATCCAAATAATCACTTAGCAGGAATATGCTGCCTGAAGAGCATCCGAGAGGCTCCTTTTAACCATCTGCTGCTACATGATCGACTGAGAATGCACAATCCATTGCTGTGTTTCCTCGCTACCTTGCTCCAAATAAAGGAGATTTGGATTCAGGGAATGTTTTAGCTGAGCTTGGCTCAAGTTTAATACACCCACTAATTTGGCAGGTGCTTCCCCAGTGCATTTGCTGAATTAGCTGTGGCTGCACAAGCAGCACAAAAGCATTTATCTACTTTAACTTGTCGTGCCTGAGTAACTCACACAGTCTTTGTCCACAACTTCTTCAGTACATGTGAATTTTGATCCACAGAGAGAAAGAATAAACTGGGGATCTTGCATAGAAGAGGAATTTTAACTCCTCAAACAACTGCAAAGCAATTTCAACATCCCACCAGACAAAGAAGATGTCTCTGTAGAAAAATTACTTCAAGTGTCCTCCCAGAGAGAAGTTTTATGTTTCCAGACAAAAAGATGCTCTTAGAGCAATCAAGAAGTACCATACAGGTACCTCAGCCTTGAAGAGCCAAGACCAAGCAGTCACATACTTGCAATTATCTCATTTGATGTCTTTGGAGTGCAAGGAAATTCAGGGACAGCAGAAAAGACCCTTCAAAAGTTGGTCCTGCTGAGATACAACCAAAGCAGAACATGCCAGAACTGTGAGTCACATTTGGGGGAATGTGTCCAGCAGATACCTTTGCTTCCAATGTCATTTATTTTTTATTCTATCTACAGAGGGTTTTTTCCAGCAAAAGTCCCTTACTGGTAGTAACACTGGAAACCTGTGTACAAAGGGAACTACAGACAGACATCAGCGTTTTTAACAGATATTTTAACAATGCCAGGTTAAGGATTCAGCAGCTGTCAGGGTTTTTGCAACAACAGGGCTTCCACTGGAGAAAGAAATTCACAAGAAAAAACCTCAAACTCTCTCATGTTTATATGGCATTCAGGGAATTGCATTTATTTTCTATCTGATATTCCTCATACCAGCAATCACCCTCTACATATGGAATCTGAATATAAAAATTCCTGCGAGACACCATATATTTATATTATTACACATATATATGGCATTTTCACCCTTCAAATGATTCCCACAATTCTTTCCAGCTGTGAAAGCAGAGGTAGAGGCCCCTTTAAAAGCAGATAAATATATGCCTAAAAATACCAATGGACGTGAAAATAATAGACTATACTAGATCCAAAAGTTCCATTAAGACTAAATTCACGTGATTTCCTTTTCACCTTAATAAATTCTTGAACTAATATCTTCCACAGGAGCACTAGCTCAAACACAGAATACCTCCTGAAGATTTTATTCTCGAAAAAGCTTCAACATCTGTTCTGAGCTGTACTGTAAACCATCAAATACTTTGTTTCAAGACTTACATTTTTAGCTCTTTAAACTACTGCACAGACTTGCAGTTTGCTACACGTAACCCAAAGGCATTCTTTGGGAATAAAAATCTTGTTTTACTCTCCCTCTTCCAATTTCAAGAGGAATTGAAATAAAAATTCTTCAGCATGTCTCTGCTCAGATGTTACACGACCAAGCACCACCTCGCGTCAGCCAGCTTGGGTAGAAAACAAAAGAGCTACTTAAATGCAGAGTGAGCTTTGCAGGCACCACCTCAGCACTGTTTGCACATGAAAGCTCACACCATATCGTCTTTATCTATCTGCTGTCAGTGCAGTAAGAGGCACTCGACTGGAGAGATTTACTTGATTAATCCTTGATTATAGATATCATTAATAACTTCCCACAGTTCATCCTTTAATTCAAAGTAAGAGTTTCCTGAAAACAGAATACAAAATACTCTTCCCAGCCAAGATGCTCGAGCCAGACACCAACAAAGGATTTTACTCTTACTCACACTGTCTTTTGTGGCTCAAAGGGAGGATGGAGTTTGGGTCATGGCAAAACACAGCTAGACTGCCTGTGGAGGGAGAGGGGAGGACCAGAGAGGTCCTGGTGGCTGAAATGCCTCCCAGCCCCTCATGCTTTGTTCAAAAAGGCTGTCACTTCCTGATGACAAGAGCTCTGCTTCTAGATCTGAAAAGCAGTATCTTCACCTGCCTCAAAACTGAACATGTTCAGGGCAGCATGTACCTGGGATTGGCCACTGAGTACGGTCTTGTTACCAGGTTGCTTACTACATTCCTGTTCTTCAAAATTAACATCATGGGGCTTTTAAACCTTCTACCAGGCATCTGGCTTTTGTTTACGGCTCCACAGAAAAAAGAGAAGAGCATCTTAGAAACTACTACACATTTCTTCAAGGCCAATCTCGCTACTTCTTGTCACACACTTCAAAGTCTCACATCCCATCCCAAGGCTGACAAAGTTCTGTCCATGCTATGCCAGGATAGTTTAACTCACAGCACTCCCCTGACACCAGGTATCATGGCTTCATTAGTTAATGGCTTCATTCGTTTCACGGCTGCCAAAAGATTGACAGACCACATATAATTCTCTCAGGAACAAGGGCTTACTTGATCAGGGCAGCCCAAAGCAATCTCACTGATGTCAAGGATATGGAAAGAAGCAGAGCTTGCTGGCTCCTAAAGCTGTTCCTGTTGTCACTTTAGACGATATTAAAATGATCTAACCCACTCAAAATCTGAAGGAAATCCAGTTAACACTCATTTTCTTCCCTTAAGTACTGCTGAGAGTAACATCAACAAAGCACAGATAAAACATCCACTAAATGAGAAAGCAGAAGAAAGAGGGTCATTTTAAAAATGTTTGCATTGGCACTGACACCTAAAGGAAGGCAGAGTGCAGGATCTGGGGCACTGCTCCACGCTGTTATAATTCTCTCAATCGCAAAGAGCTGCTCATGGCTCCCATTCAATTCAAACAGCACCAGGCAGTCTCTGTTCCAGGGCTTTGAAGTTCAGTCAAGTCTTGGGTGCAAAGGGACAGCCTTGACCCCCTGAGAGAGGCAAAGGCGTGGAGAGCAGTGCTGGTGAGGACAGAACGGCTCCTTCCTCTTGGTCTATACTGTACTTGGAAAAGAGATGCAAGAAGACACAAACAGCTTTAAAAACGGCCTCACACCTTCCAATAGGAACCCCAGGAACCACAATGACAGGAATTTATATTAATCCTAAAGAAATTTCCATCAGGCTGCAAGATCTACAAGGAAGCTCTCTGCCATTTGGCTTTCAAACCAGCTGAAAGCAGCAGCTCTTAATAGTTTCATTTCTTTCTTCTCTTGTTGGGTTAAAATGCTGAAAGAGGTATCAATGCAGCTGTGTAATGAGAGGCAGAAGACAGAACCAAAGTGCCTCTCCCCTCCTGCTGTACACTGAGAGAGGAGAAGATGGAGACTTTCCAAAAGGTCCCCGTTTTGTCAGACACAGGCGAAACTCAGATGTTGACTTTCACTGCAACAAACTACTTAGCATCTAGTTTTTAATATAGACAGTAGAAAAGACAGAAAGACACAGGATGAAGAGCAGCACACTGAACAGCACTCATCTTCCCTGAATACTGGTCTGTGATCCACCTGCTGTAACTCCACGGTTCCAGTCTGGGACTAAGAGCAGGTAACACACACTGTGCATCTTACATCATTTGTCTTTCCTAAATTCCCTGCATGTTCCTCTCGGATTTTATGTTCCCCATACTCATTTTGCTCAGAATCCTGTGATTACCTAAATCCACAGGGCTAGAGGCGTGGAAAGCCATTCTGATGGCAAGGAGAAGACCCAGTGTTTTGGACACCTCTCATCCAAAAGGCCCTAAGTGACCATAGTGCTTTTGCCCTACAGAACAACAGCACATCATGCACACCCCACTGTCCTCTCATCTATGTCAGTCCTTTGGAAGGAATAAATCATGACCGGCAAAGGCACACAACTGAATATACAAATAACTTTCACCAAAACACTACACAGGTAATTATAACAGCACAGTAACAAGATTTTCAGGAGATAATAATTGAAATTATGCTTCTTAGGAAAGGCACTCAGCAGCACAGTTTGCAACTAGATTAATCCCCAAAGGTAACAAGCAATTTATTTATACATGGGTCAACGGTGATTCATATCAATTCAGGAATTACACATTTTTTAAAGAGATTTTAAGAGCAGAAAAACAAATAAGATCAGTTTATATTCCCTTTAGCTACAAAGCACCACCAGTGTTGTAGACGCATCAATGTGGGCCACTAAATTAAAAATCAGGGCAAGTTTGTTTGAATCAAATTTTACTACATTAAAACATGGGGTGCTGCATGAACTGAGCCTTGATTTAAAATCAGAAGTCCAAAGAGTGAGGGGAGTTTCTTCAGGGCTTCACTGAAGCAACTGTTAAGAACTATCAAACAGTGGCACCCAGTGGTAAAGGACTTCCTGCAAATAGGAACACAACAGAAAAACTAGGGGAAGGAGAAGGGGGAAGATCAACCCAAATCCATGTTTATATACAAAAAGGCTGAACTGAAAGAGCAAACATACTAAATCCCCCACAATTTTAGCAGTAAGTCTTATTTCTAAGTCATTTTATTTCTGCAAACATCAGCATTAGAGCATAGTGACTCTTCAAATACAAAAGGTTCAACATTAAACAGGTATTTCTGAGGGAGAGGGGGAATTCCAGAGCAACCAGAAGCCCCTTATCAGTTGGGAGAGTGGAAATATTTCAAACATCTGATTTGAGATACCTAAATGGAGACTGGTGAATCTTGAATGCTTTAAAATCTAGTTCACAGAACCTTAGCAAGATGCTTCAGGGAACAGAGAAACATGTTAATAGTGGCTGTTTTTCCACTTGTTCTGTTTTCTTCACATGATCTAGAGAGAATGATTAGAGACTAATGTGTCCCAGTGACGCCAAAAAACATCCAGGACCAAAGGGTGTATGTAGGTCATTCTCCTGGAACAAGAATCCTCTTCTGGATGCTGTGATGATAGTGAGGATGATGATGATGGAGTGTCCTAGCAAATACTGAACCATGCGGAAGTCTATATCAGATAAAGCCAAAAAGGTTAAAATTACCTTTGATATATGTGAAAAAAATTGGAGCAAGAGAAGAGGCAGGCTACTTAGCAACCCTGTAAACATGACAAACAACAGCAAACAAACTGCACAGCAAACTAAGTTTTCTTTGTCATAAAGAAATTAGGAAGTTACAAAGCAAATGGAAGATGAACATCTGTAAATGGGAGAATATGCCCTATACTGAGGCTGTTTTAACAGCTCTGCTCATTTGATTTTTAAGAAGTGAAGATTAATACCGGCCTTATAATGGTATAAGCAACAAGCCTCACAATGCTTTGAGAAATTTTGACAACTGGGTATTGAGGCTAGAAAACAAATTCCTTAAATAAGGAGCAAACTTTTAAAGTGAGGGAACTAAAACCATCGATTCAGAAAAAGATTTGTGTCCAGCTGCACAGAGAGACCAAATAACAGGATTATAATTATCCCTTCTAGTTCTACAAATTTAAAATCTATGAGTGCAATTAATAAGTGTTTGCAAGGGGGTCAGAAGATTAAAATCTCTGCATTAATCAGGTAGTTACGCATTCAGAAGCTACAGCATCAAAAATGAGACCAAGCAAGCAAAGTATTTCTCATGCTGCCTCAGTTACTCCGATGCTGTAATTCCCCAAGTCCTGCCAAAGGAACACAGCGGGGCTGCAGAGCCAAATTTTGCCACGTGCTGCTCCTTAGGGCACAGCAGCATCCTGCCTGGAGTTAGGGCACAGCACGATCTGCTGAGCTGTCACAGCTCCCCTCCCCTCTGGGGCTTTCTGAATGACAACTTAAAAGGAATTCTAACCACCCATAAAAGAAGGCCATTTGCAACAAGTTTAAATACACTGACATAATGAAAACCACACAGTCCACTGCAGCTTGGCAGCTTCCTAAACAGACTCATAGGTAGTTATGTAAAAGTTAAGTACTTCTTCAGACCGGGCAGATATGTATCAATTCCCTGCCAATTCAACAACTCACGTTCTTTTCATTCTCTAGGAAGAAACCCTTTTCCTAGGAGGAAAAAAAAAAAAAAAACAGCATTAGCAAAGATTGCTTTTTTGCCTTCTCTTTGGTGACAAATGGCTCAGAGCAAGCATCCAGCCTCTGTTTTGATTTCTTAACAAAGGGAGATTTCCTAGAAACAGACAAAAGGAAACAAAAAGAAATAATTTCCTTAAAGCTATTGCTACTCCAAACTAACACACTCCCAGCTTAATCACAGGAAAGAAATAAAACCTTCACCTCAAGGAGTTAGTCTTGGCTCAGGCAACTACATCCACATTCCAGCCTGCACTGTGTCCACAAAGAGACACCCTTCCTTGCACAGACCTGTTTTATCCACTCTCAGCTGGCAGAGATGGATTTTAGTATGAGGCTCTGCACTGCAACTCAGTGGAAAAAGAAACCACTACAAAGGAAGGAAAACAAGACCTGAAGGAAAAAGCAAAAATGAGGACACCAGTAAAACTGATGAGCAACCTTCCAAAAGTGAGGTAGAGTTAGAAATTTTTTGAAAAGGCTGTTCCACACCCTACTCATGACCTTAACCAAAAGCATGATGCTGTAATGGTTTAAAAGGATTGAGTGGGTGGAAGAATGCATGGCAGCCAGAACAAGTCTCCTGGAAGCTGCAAGTGGGCTTGGGACAGCCAAGCCTGATATACATGACTATTAAAATGCAACAGTGATCAACAGGCATCCTGCAAAGAACACGACATGCCACAGGGCATGCAGAGCAACATCATCTGCTCACTGTTTGATGGGAAGAATGAGAGGTCTGAAAACCAGGAGTTTACAGAAAATAAAAATGTTGACACTCAGTCACATCTGACAAAGCTGTTGACTTTTCACTGATGAGCAGCTACGATCAGCAGCTTCTTGTGCAGGATCATAAATCAGGAAGCTGTGACACCAGAGCAGGGCTGAGTCTCAGCCAGAAGGCTGCACATGAAAGGGCAGCAGAGCCTGCCTCGCTGCTCAGGCGGAAGGGCGTTGTTCTCTAAAGAAACAAGCCTCCATCTGAACAGGATTGATGTGTTACTCACACAACTGAGTTGTCTTTGGCTTCTCAGCCTCCCTGGAATGAAGAACCCAGAATGTCAATACAAACAAAAGCAGTCACACAAGCTTAGCATGAACACAAGGGAGATTCTAGCATATTGTCGTGGGTTGACCCCAGCTAGGTGCCAGGTGCCCACTCAGTCACTCTATCACTGCCTCTCCCACTGGGAAAGGGGAGAGGATAATATTGAAAAAGACTATCAGGGTAAGAAAAGGCAGTTTTATTACAGCGGGGAAAAAATAGAACAAGCAAGCTGAGAGTTGCGTGTGCAAGAGCAGAGGAGAAAACAATCAATCTCTACTTCCCATCAGCAGCAATGTCCGGACACTTTCTGGGAAGCAGAAACGGTGACGGTTGTTCGGGGAGGCAAACATGGACCAGCCCTGAGTGCCTCCTCCTCCTCCTCTCTTCCTTCCTTTATGTATCTGAGCTGATGTCATATGGTATGGAATATCCCTTTGGCTGACTGGGCTCAGCTGGCCTGCTGGTGTCCCCGCCCAGGATCTTGCCCACCCCCATCCCCTTCAGTGGGGGAAGGAATGTCAGAGGGACAGCACAGCTTGGCAGTAGCTCTGTTATCAACGCCAGCTACCAAAGCAAAGCACAGCACTGTAAGGGCTGTGAGCTTTACCCCAGTCAGACCCAACACACATATACTCTGGCAGAACAATTTGTTGAGTATGGGAGTGTTTCTATGATGTTTTCTGTCAACTTCTTCTCTTTTTTGTCTTTTTAGAAAGTCTTGAAAAGGCTCAGGAAGGGAGAAACAGACTACCACTCCCTAATCCCTCCAGAAAGGAACTGTTAACAAATCCCAAGTAGTTAGCAAAGCAGAGTGAGAAACTAGAAGGATGATCCCAATGCCTTCACAAAGGGATTGTTTGTTGAGCTTGTGAACTGGTGGCAGGAAAGGAATTTCCTACAATTGTTACCTTTCTGCTTGAGAGACCACCTGGAAGAAAGTCTCAGGCTGTCCTTCGTCAGCAGCACTTGAGAAAAGGGTGAGCTGTGCCACCGGAGTTTGTAGGACCCCTCACTCTGCTCCTCACATCCTTCTCCAGGGCTTTAGAGAGGGCAGCTCACCTGCTTTATGTCCTACAGAAGTGGAACTGAACTGGACCTAAACTTGAAATGCAAGAACTCTGAAGTATATAATTTGAACAAGAAAAAAACTCTCAACAGTCCCAAGAGGCACTACAGGGATCTCCATCAAATGGTTAAAACAAACCACCTGCATCCCAAAAAGTCAGACACCAGTTCACAGCAGTCTCATAAAGGAAAATAAAAATGTGCATACTCTTGCTTCTTCATGCTCAAAAATAAAGAAAAACCTTAAAGAAGCTAAAAACCAAGACTTCAGTAGAGCCAAGAAAGGGGCTTAAAGTCTTTCTCATAACATGCCTACAGCTGAGAAACAAAAGCAGTGTGAGGTCACAGCTTGGCTCCTGCTAGTCAAGGTTCACAAAAGCAGTGCACAGAGCTTCCAGAGAAGTGAATGCTGTTTGCCATTCACAGACAGCCTGGCAGCCACATCTCTGAAAGAGGGTGCTGCCAGTCCCAAGAGAAGAGGGCTTGAAAAAAGCCTCCTCACTAGCCTTGGAACCCTCTCATTAACATCATTTCACAGGTGACTCAGCTTACTTTACAACAGGCAGGCTGAAAAGCTGTCCTCAAGCTGGGTTTTACAGCAGCAGCTTAATTAATAGGATGAATACCTATTGATAGGCAATCATAACCTCCACTGCCAGCTGCACCTCTTCATGCCTGAAGCCAGCCCTGCTCTTTGTTCTGCTGCTGAAAACACAACTTGGGGGGGCTCTGAGCACCTGCTGGCCTGCAACCAAAGAGGGAAACTTTCAGGCAAGCAAACTTTCTATGTTGGCAACAAACTGCATGTTAAGGACTCCTTAAAAATGTCACCATGCAGTGTCCTCAGCAGGATAGCATCTCAATCTCTTAGACATTTGTAGAAGGAAGGAAGAAATAGCAAGAGGCCTTTCTGTCACCCTTTTCCTGATCTCCTTCAATAGCTAAATGAGCTACCAAAAAAAAACAAACCACAGAAAAATTGTAACTAAAATTCCAACGAGTCCATGTGGCCTCCTAGACTTCTAAAAAAGCACACCCGTTTTGCAAGCAGAAGCACTCCAACAACGTTTCCTATCACTAAATTAATTACTAATTTTCTCCATGACTGCTAACATACAAAGATGTCATGGACTTACTAGAAGAACTTCCTTTATGACTAAGGCTGAAAGGTGAATTGATATTTATGTAGGCATCTCATGCATTGCTAATTCCTGGGGTTGCATCTCACTGTGGTCTGCAAATGTGAGCACTGTTTCTAAAAAAATAAAAGGAGGTGGAAGCTCCTTTCCTTTATTGAAATTCTTGAATTACTAGTCCCATAAACCTGAGTGAAACAGACCAAACTGCCACGACACTTTCAAACATTTTATCCCAAGTTGCTCAAGTTCCTACATACACCACAGCTTAGCTATCATCTTACAACACAATCACTTTCTCAACCTGCTTGCTTAACAAGCAGTGGAAGTAGACTGCAAAGCAGAATATTAACATCTGCTTTTTTTTTTAATTAGACAATCATATTTTGCCACGATTCACTGAGAAATTATGTTTTAAAATGGCAAAGAAATTACTGAATTAAGGGAATTAATCAAAATTTGAAGTAGCGCTGTTCATTTTAACAGGCTTGGTCACATCAGAGGCTTTCTCAGTCAGTAGGAAAGCTACCCCACAATTACAGTGAGGAACTGAGCCATGACAGAAGAGAGAAGCTCTATTCTCAGCTCTACCAAAAACTGGATTTGTGATGCTGAGTAAGTTGCCGAGCCTTAAATTACTCTGGAACAAGCTGTGGTTGTCAGCACAAGGCAACATGTTGGATACCAAATGCAGGGAGAGCAAGACAGGCTTTTTTGGATGAGCAAATCAATACAAAACATCATAAATTACAACAACACTATGCTTTGTTCTATTATAGGCAGCGTTTTGTCAGACATTTTGGAGCCATTTCATGTTAATTACTCTTTTTTTTAGGATTGAACAAATGCTTGCGTTAGACTCAACAGGAAAAATCCAAACAGGTAATTTGCTGAAAGAGGTTTAGAAAATTAAATTGATGATGTTTAAAATAAGGTATGAAGTTAAGGATTAAGAGACACACAGAATGAAATTTAGAAATGTTAGAGTTAATAACACAGAGGCTGTGAACTTCTTGATGCTGCAAAACAAACGCCAGGGATTTAGAAGTCTCATGCCTAAAGGATTGACGCTATTTTCACCCCAAGCCTATTTTTATGAATTTCTTCCTTCCCAAGTTATTACCAAAGTCCCCAGTGATTTCTTTTTTGTTGTTGTTGTTGTTGTTTGTCTGTGGATTTATCATCTCAACAACAAAAAGAGACACATTAAACACATGCTTTTTTTAAGCTGCACTAGTAAATATGTTCTCAGAAATGACTCCAAGACAAAAATCCACATTGAAAAGCCAGAATGAGAGCTGGGAGCCTGAGGGCTTTCCTATCCCACTGCTGAATACAGCATGTTCTTTTTGAGCATGTTCATAATAAGAGAGAGACCCATTTGTCAAAATCTGTCCTCTTTAAAACAGTATGTATTCCTCAATAGCCTCAGTGCTCAGGAGGGTGTAAATACTGCACCTTCAGCCACTTCCCCAATGAGTTTAACATGTACATTAGTGCTTAAGATTGAAGCAAATGTTTGCTACAATTAAGTCCCATTTCATCTAAGAATGTAAACAGTCATCCTTTAATGTCAATGTTAACAAACCAGCCGTAACTCTTTTCATATCGTCGAGATATGTGATGTTAAACACAGGATTCTGACCTGCTACACTGAACCCAGCAGCCTGCCTGCACAGAGGATGTTGTCCCACTGATCCCCACAAAAGATCGGAAAAGCTGCACAGAAACACAACAAAGGCAGCAACAGGATCCACCTCCAGTTTAGAAAGGCATTTGGTTATGAAAGCTACGAGGCTATCAGAAGTAACCCAGAAGCCTTCCCCTGCACAGATTTGTCATTAATACCTTTCCAGCACTGCTGAGAGCAGCAACACCAGAGGTACCAATGGCAGCACACTGCAGCAGGCAAATGCAGATGGTGAATATGGGCTGAACACCGTGTCTGCTCATCCAGATGTGCATCTCAAGGATCTTTCCAGCAGACAACTCTGCTCCAGCCAGTCCCAGCTCTTCATACTGGAGAAACTCTAGAGCAGCTTGTGCTGTACCCACATGAGCAAACAGCCCTGCAAGGAAGCAAAACCCTCAGAAGAGACAGCACAGTTAGCTGGGATTGCAGCTTCTGTGTGATGCACTGGTGAAAATCAGCACATGGATCTATCTCAGAATCAAGCAAAGTTACTCCAGAGTGGGAACAGCAAAAACACAATCTGCTAGTGCAGAGATTCAGATTCCTTCAACCCTACAGAACAACTTGTATGAAAAGATTAGAATCCCAGTAACTCTGAAATGTCAAAATATCAATCCTGTAAGAATTTCATTAGACCTCATGCTATACTTTTATTATACAAATGGCAATTGGAAAAAAAAGAGACAACCTCACTGTTCACATATAATTGAGTGAGTCACTATGCTCTGTAAAAGTCTACACAGACAGCTGAATGATTATCCTCATTTTATATACTCTGTCTTCCTGGAAACCAAAGGCCTTTGGGACTTACAAACAGTAGAACTTTTGCAAATTTTACTGACTGCACTCAGCCAACACTGTGCCCTTACAGAGACACACAGCTGTCAGCTCATCTTTCACACAAAGGTAACATGCCACTCACGTTTTAGGTAACTGTTTAGCGGATTTCCCAGATAAAAAAGACATTGGTTGCCACCTTCATCCCCAAACCTGACCTTGCCAGCACTACTAACCTGATTGCTGCAAATTGGGCTGCATGAGATACAGTATTATGTGCCTTTGAGCAGGGTGACAGCCACGCCACGAGAGCCCACAAGCATGGCACCATCTCATATGTAGCTAAGCCATCAACCCCATTGTTTTGGGTGAAACACCCTCCTTTCAAGCGCCATTTCCCTCTTACCAACACACTTAATTACACATACACCTCAGGGTCTGGTGGAATAAACAGCAAGTCTTTGTGGCTGGGCAGGGGTGCAGGTTTTGCTTCAGGAAGTGTATGTCTGTGAATTAATTTTGATCTGCACCCTACTGTGCTCAGTTGTTTCCTATGGCTTCCATTCAACATAAATATTTACTACCACAAAAACACAGTGCTTCCAGGAAAACAATGTTTAGTTAAATTCACACAGTGATAAAAAAATTACAATAAGAACATTAGAAGTTTTAAATCAATGGATGAACTTTCCCACACAGTAACAGCAGTGTTACTAAAGTGTATGCCAGTAAATGTGCCTGCTCACCCTCAGCAGTACCACTCTCACTAGTAGGGAGGTAACGGATTTGTTAGTAATTTTATAGTAGAGCCAAAATAAGTAAATTCGTAAAGGATATAGCACAAGACTCTTTATCAGTAAAAGAGATCTGTGCGGATTTCGGAGTTTTTTATCCCATCCAGAGTTTTTTCTATTGCTAGGGAGTGCTGACATCCATTTAGTACAAAATCTTTGACCGTGTCTTTTAAATATCCCTTTCCAAAAACCTCCCATGGGACAGGTTCATTATTTCAACAAGTGACTTGAGAAGCAGGAGGAGACAGTATATTAAATGAGTAAGGCAGACACAGAAGGCCAAAGCAGCAAGAATTTCATCCTCATTCTACCCTTCCTTACATCAGATGAATCAGCGTTGTTCAGCTGCAACTGCCGTCTCTAAATCTTACCCAATACCTCAGCTAAAAACTAAAGACATCAACCACTTGTCTCTCTCTTGCTTAAGACCTATTATACCTCCCACTCTAGCCCTTATTTATACCATTATGATTATTATCTAATTATAAACAATGGCTTGATTAAAACATACATATTTATAGAAGCATTCATGTCACCTACCTTTAGGCCTTTAACTTCTGCAGCTAAAATGGGAAAGCAAGCTCCTTATAGCATTAGCATGGTTATCCAGAGGGCAAATCAAAGCAGCTATGTTCAGCACTAAAGTCATGTATCATCACTCTCAAGCAGCTTCCAGACACTCTCGCCTTCCTCCACTGAGGTTATGAGAAGTCCAGAGAATCTAGATTCCCAAACTGCTTTTTTAAAGCAATGGGGAAGGTCCCTTCACAAACCAAAAGAGTTAGAAACTGCAGCTCCAATTTCATAAACTACAGCAATACTGAACAAATCCAACCTGCCACTGCTTTTTACACTATCTCCAGCATGCCAGTTACTTCCAGCTTCACATACACTATGACGTGAACCCATGGAAAATACTCAGTTTAATCATTTCCTGTATTATTCACCACATTGTGTGCAATACCTTGTGGATTAATTATCCAGATAACAGAATGACTGCAAGTACCATTAATGTTGTCGGTCTGAAGAAGTGATCTAAATAATGAGAACAATGTGCTCCTGTGATCTACAGCATGAGAGGCTGAACTGAAGAACCATCCCCTTCTACCTCCTTCATATGAGTGAAAAAAGACCCTTCCTCACCTTAAAGGAAGGTGTGTAAACCATTAAGCAACCGTGGAAAGTCCCAAAGACTGGGAAAATCAAAGAGTGAAAAGGGCTTTCACATCTTTCAAGCCAAACTATTTAAAGAAACAGAGAGAAGGGTCACCAAGGACGAAATGTTTCTAATGAAGGTGGTGAGACACTGGCACAGGTTGTCCATAAAAGCTATGGATGCCCCATCACTGGAAGTGTTCAAGGTCAGGTTGGATGGAATTTTGAGCAACACAATCAAGTGAAAGATGTCCCTACCCACTGCAGGGGGGTTGGGCTAGATGAACTTTAAAGGTCTCTTCCAACTCAGAGCCTTCCATGAGTCTCTGACTGATGACATTTATATGAGGATGGGATGAACACATTTTGGGGGTGCTCGTAGTGGTGCACAGAAGCAGTGCAGCAGTGAGAGAGATGCTGCTCCTCTCCTGGAGCCAGGACACCCACACAGGTGAGTGAAGGAAGCCCTTGAGCAGAATTACTGCTCTCCCCAGCCACAGAATGTGGCCACATACCACTACCCGTAACACAGCTGGAAACATCTCATTTCTGTGTGTCCTGGTTAAGCAAGAGGCACAAATTTCTGTGTGAAAGCAATCTAAACCGCACCACTGGAAATACCAGTAGAAATATTTCTGTTATTTCCAGGCCACCAAACACAAGTAGCACTCTCTAGTTTACTACTCTGGTTTCCAATTTAAGAAATGCCTTTAATGGAAGCACTTTCTTGAACACATACCAAATGCCACTGAACATAATTGTGCCTAAACTGCACCTCCTAGAGAGCTCCATTTTTAAATTAACTCTGAGCATGTTGTAACCTAAAAAGGGAGGAGAGGAGGGAATAAAAAAAACAAAGAGGAAAAGAGGAAGAAAGTCTCTCTTGCGGTATTTTTCTTTCTCTGAACACAGGAAGAAACAGGTGTTGGTATAAGCAGAAAGGAAGACATTTTACAGATTCAAAACCAAGTGCTATCAGCAAAAATACTAGATTATGGAGGCAGACAGAGGAAGCTGCAAAACTGCTTAACAGTTCAAGAAGATCTGAGGCTTTTCATGCAGTGTTGTAGCTGGGGAAAACAAACATACACTTTGAGCATCATACAGTGGTTTGGACTAGAAGGGAATTTAAGAGATCATCTAGTTCCAACACCCCTGCCATAGGCGGGGACACCTTTCACCAGGCTAGGTTGCTCTAAACCCTATTTAGCCTGACTTTGAACACTTTCAGGGATGGACACAGCCACCACTTCTCTGAGCAACCTATTCCAGCAATTCACCACTCTCACAGTGAAGAATTTCTTCCTAATACCTAATTTAAACCTGCCCTCCTTCGGTCTAAAGCCATTCCACACCTAGTCCAGTGTCCCTCTCCAGCTCTCTTGTAGCCACTTTAGGCACTTGAGGGGGTTCTAAGGTGTCCTCAGAGCCTTCCCTTCTCCAGGCTCAACAATGCCAACTCTCTCAGCTGTCTCCACAGCAGAGGTGCGCCAGCCCTTTGAGCATCTCTGGGCTTCCTCTCTGGGTTCACTCCAACAGGTCCCCGCTTTTCTCACATTATGGGCCCCAGAGTTGGGGTAGAGTTGGATTAGCAACTCAGTAACAACAGTCAAATAAATGAAATGCTGCATCTGTTACAATTAAATTAACAAAGTACTGATAGAACCATGCATGCTTTCCCCTTGTGTACCACGCCCTGGGTAAAGATGTTCTGTAGCTGTACATATTTCCTGTGTTATAAATTAAACACAAGCCAAATTTACCCTTCCTGCAATGCTATTAAAAATCAAGGGCAATTACTCTGGGGATAAATCTGGCCCAGTAATGTTTTTCAACAAAAATGAGTTTCAGAATAAATTCTACTAAAATAAATCTGTGTGGAAATACTTGAAACATTTTCATTTGTGTTCCCAGAGCACTTGTTTAAAAATAAATTGGAACAGAGAGTTCCAGTATTAAACAGACAGAAAATGTCAAGACAGTGTTTTAGAATACTCTGTTCTCAGGTGATCAACCTGATATTCTTACTGTGTGGTTCTGTGAGGATACTGAGGGATAGTTTTGTTGTGGCTGATGTTTCAATTTTTTTCTTTGTTTTCTATGTGGTTTTTTGGGGTGGGAGGTATTGAAGGGTTTTTTGATTGCTTTGGGGGTTCGTTTATTTTGGGGTTTTTTTAACACTCATGTATTTGCAGTCTTAAATAAAAGCCACCTTATATGTAGGTCAGGTTGTGTACCATGAATAAAGGAGCTCAGAAATTAGGTGTACATGGAAAATCAGACCCATGTGTTCAAGATTTCAGATTTTTACACTGAGATTACACAATCAGACAAAATACAGCTACAAATATAAGGTTAGACTCTCAGCTGGCATGAGCTGGAGCCAGTCTACTAAAATCAATTTATCTTCCTCAGCTCATCTGACTCCTCAGGGGATGTGGGCAATATTAATATTGCAGCTCTCCACAAAGTCACACATGCAGAAGTGCTGGCAAGAGCAGCAGCCTCAGGAAGCCTCTGCTTGCAGCACATGATGCTGCAGCCCCGCAGAGATTTACCTGAAATGCTGCTCCCACGGAAGACTGCATCAACTCCAATGATGGAGACAGCCATAAAACACACACAAGTTGCCAGAAGCAATTTATCTACAGCAATTTGCACAGCCAGCAACCACTGTAATCACATTTTTGTTGAAACATGGAAAATCGAGCTGGAAGGAATTTCAGAAGTCCCCTTGCCCCTTCCCTGCCCCAGGGCAAGCTGTAGCACACCTACACACCCCTGAAGTCTCCTCCTTCCAAGGAAGTTTTTGAGCCAAAATTTTACATTCTTGATCTTAATCCAAAACAAGATATGATTTAAATCCAGTTGTTCATCTGATTTTAAGCCCCAGGTGTTGACATTTATTGCTAATGGATATGTCAAACTGGCTGGTTAAGTTCCAGTATGAGCAGGGAGCTGAGCCTTCGCTAACACAGGACAGCAGAAGATACAAACAGGTAGATTTACAATTTCTTTAGAGCAGGAGTCAAACACAGCAGAAATTTAAAAATCTGTTCACCAGATTTTTTTTACAATCTTCATTGCAGGAGATGTTTTTAGCATATCTGGAGGAGACCACAAAGCTCACGAGAAAATCTGCAGTGCTCTCATTGAGGCCATCATCTCCACGACAGGCACTGAGAGGCAGCGGGTATTCCCACTGCCATACAGAAGAGGCCACTGTTCCCAGAGAGCGCTCTTCTCTCCTGCCTTGCACTGACCAAGCTTGGTTTTGACCTCCTCAGCTTTTACAAGCTCGTCATAAAATCCCATTGCAAAGGCAGAGGGGCACACATCTCTCCTTCCCTCTGTTCTGCCACCACAAAGTCACAGGCTCAGGAGAGAGCCCCATGGAGCAGAGAGCTCCTGGATCCTCTGCCTTTCAAACCTCCTGGGCCACAAATTCAGAGATAAGAGTCTGTGGAGGGAAGAAAGGGGAGGCTGGCAGGGAAAGCCATTCAATTTGCCACTTTTCAAAAATAGTACTTGGATGGCTCTCACCAACACAGAATGATTCAGGACTAACAGCCACTGATGGCATTTCAGTGGTAAGGTAAAGGGAGAAGGGTTTGGACATCTTATCCGAGTCCTAAAGAAGTTTTAAATTATTAAAGCAAGGCCTCAATTCTTGTAAAAAGGCACGGCAGCTTATTTAAAGAAAATAACACACTAATAAGAACATTTATTTCCTTCCACATCTTCCAGGCATGGAATCACTAGGATCTGTTTGGAAGTGTTTCCATTGCTTCTGCCAGTCCTGAAAACAATCTTGTGCTCATGTTGAGATGCAACGCAGTTTTCTCATTGTGATTCTAAACCAGAATATATATTGCTTCTATTTTTTCCCCTATATATTTTTTCACATGCAATTATTCAAACAAATCATACTCCCCAATCTCCTGGGACTCAGTTTATAGCAATAACCAAGAGGGCTTTTTTCTTCTCAGATGTTCCATTTTTCAGGGCAAGATTCCTTTTTGTGTGTATGATCCTTTTTCAATTATGCAAAACCCAAGGCAAAAGTGTAATAAAAAATGCAACGACTCTGTTGCTTATTTTTATAGTCTGGCATTTCCATTTCATGTCATTAATGAGTCTAATCAATCTCTCTTGCGTTACACACATATCACATTCCTAACCAGTAGCAATTAGAAATAGATAGCCATTTGCTTTCTCCCAGAATTGTAGAAAATTAATCCCACTTGTCACAAAAAGGGTTCAGACTACAAAGAGCAACACACAAAACACTAAGTATTTTAATTTGACACCATTCTTCATGCAGTTCTCAAATCAAAAGCAACAGTGCTAAATTCTATTATTATTCTCCTGCTTGGATCACCACTTTGAATAAAGGCATTAATGAGATGGAGACTTGCAAAGTGTTTTCTTAGAAACCAGAGAATCACTACATTAAGCAATTTGGACGTTAGCATTAAAAATCCCCAGTAAATTGCATATTCACCAAGAAAAGGCGAAAGTTCTGAACAAGAAGCATCTGTAGTGGCTCTGACACTTTCTGTACAAGTGTCATGCAGGGTACCTCTCATGACCCATAACAGACATTGTACCCTCTGTGGTCAGGAACTGCACTGGCAGATTTCCATCTCAGAGCTTCAACTCTCACAGCTGCCCCTGCACAGGGCTTTCCCACTCTCCCCCAACACACTTCCCCTTGTTTCTGGAAGGGTGACAAGCACAATTGTCTCACTACGCCGGAGGTGTCCTGCTCCAGTTCATGCCCTCCTAAAGACCCAACCGGTCTCACTTTGGCAGCTGCTATAAAAACAACTGCTCCTCATGTACAAGGAACATCCAGTTGCTGCAACAGCCAGCTCTGTACCAGCTGATGGAAAGGAGAAATGGCAATGTGTCCTTGTATTGGTTACAGAAGTCTTGCCTTTAATTTCATCTGAGAACTTGTCCCCTTGTCTATTGGGTTTATTTGGTGTATCAGCCACTTATTCCTTAAAATGTTCAAACACTGGGGAAAAAAAGGATGTAGAAGCTGGAGTAACACTGAGCTCTTCAATATCTGTATCTGTATCAAAGTCTGTTGGCTGACCCCCTCAGAGGTCAGAAGGATGCCCCAGTACCATTCCCATTGCTGCCTATTGCTCATCCATGTGCTGTGAAATAGAGCAAAGATGGACACAGAGCACTCTGTGATTCAGTCTCAGACCTCAGCCACCTACACAGATGTCACATCCATTTCATAAAAACATCTGCCTGTTCTGCATCTGTGTTAATGGAGAGAGAAAAAAATCCGAGTCTCACAGATGTGCAGAGCTCAGACAACAATAAAACAGGTCACTGATCAGAGAAACTCTCCAGGCGTATTCACTGTGAAAGATGGCACGAATTTTGCTCCCTCTCAAGGTAACCAGACAGACAGACAGCAATGCCTGCTGCAGAACTGGCTCACCAAAAGCAAGCGACACCATGTGGGATCCAGGACTTCTGCATACAAACCCATTTAAGCTGACCCCTCTAGAGCACGGGCAGGAGAGGGTGTACAAGAACTGCACAACTGCTAGCTGCCACATTACCTGGATCTGGGGTAAAATGCCCATGGCCAGCCCTACCTGAGACTTCCAGGGCTGAGTTAGGAAAGTCTAACAACTCACCAGCTGCTACTAAAACCTATGCTCCATGAGAGGTTAAGAAAATACCAGGTGATTTCTTCTTATTAGGTACTAATTTACCACTGAAGAAAGCAATGACACAAGGATACAAGGAGTCTCCTTTATTCCAGAGATTCC
Organism: Eopsaltria australis; assembly: GCA_034509425.1. Lineage (NCBI taxonomy): Eukaryota > Metazoa > Chordata > Aves > Passeriformes > Petroicidae > Eopsaltria > Eopsaltria australis. The sequence goes on from JAVTVJ010001633.1 coordinate 156,253, forward strand.
TTAAGGCCCGGTCCATCCGAGAGGGACAGAAAGCTTTGAGTAGAGAGCAATTAACCTCACAGCCACCAAAATGTGAAATTTAATTTCATTTGAAATTTTTGATGCCCTTCTAAATTCTTTACACAATCTGTGCATTAGCAAGTGTGGGTTATAGTTTTTTATTTTCATAAAGTAAACTAAATACAAAACCAACAGTTAAAAGTGAAATAAAAAGTTGCAGATTTTGAATACTGATGGTTACACCTCAACCATATTTGTATTATCTTCCAAGTGTTGAGTACGTCAATCCCCAGGGAAAAATACATACTGTAGGCCAGATCTTTCAGCAGGTGTATGGGCTGAACAACTCTTCATATATAATTACACTGCCAAATACTTGATGAAAAGAATTGAGTGGATGTCAGCATATGCTTCTTGTAAAACAGACAAGAGGACCTTTGTGAGACAAGAAGTAAATTAAGATTCACTATAGGAACTGTATCATAGAGTTTAAAAGAAAACCACAAACACATGTGCAGGCCTGAAAATGGGGGTAAAAAGCTTGAGGAGAAATGTCAGCTGAGGTCTGTTCCTTGCACAGAGAGAGACTGAACAGCAAGGGATACTATTATCCACTGCATCCAGAGAACTGGCAGGCTTGCTGCTCAAAAGCAGCTGCTTGAATATTTAGCTTGAAAGGCAGGCAATTCCTTGCGTTTTCTCTGGTGTGGCTTTCAGCTGCACAGCAATGTCAAACAGCATCGTGCTTCCTGCGGGACCGGAGCGCCTCTGGGCTGGGTACAGACTGCACATGGTTTATAGGGCACCCTGAAGGGAAGACCACAGCACTGCACTGCTGCCAGAGGGGCCTGGAAGCTGTTGCAGAACTTCTGAGGATGATGGCTCAGTACGTTCGTATCAGCAGTGTGGTTGACATGATCCATTCTCAGTGCTGGCTATTTTGTCACAGAGAAAGACAAAGAAGGGAGGAAGCAGTGAGAGACAGCAAAGAACTCCTGCACTGAGAGATGCACACAAGATTGGTCCACATGTGTCAGAGCTGGGTATGACAGATAATAACTCCAACAGCCTGCATTAAACAGATCCTGGGTTTGTAGCCTACACATCTGCCACTTTTCTTGCCAGGTACTGAAAAGCAGCAACCATCTAAACACTCACCAGCAGTAATCCCCTCTCCTGCTTCAATCTTCTGTTACATGCTGTCACCTGGTCCCAGAGACTTAAAATACATGGATTAACAATAACTTTTGTGTTGGAACAGTGGAACAAATAACTGATAAATTGAAACTTTATGAAAAAGGGCAACAAATTTAAGTTCACAAACTGAAAATGACTTGCAAAGCAGTAATTCAGCCAGCTTAGTGTGCAATTTTACACTCATGCAGGGACACAGGCTTTCCACATATTAAAATAATGCTACTAATTAAATGCTACTAATGAACGAAATATGTGCTCAGCCTTCCTTTGGAAAGCCTACCATGCAAGTAGACACCTAATAAATAGAGAGACAACTGTAGTCAGACACAATATGGCAATATCATTCTAACACAAATCTTGCTGGCACGGAGGAGGAAGTCACACATTTTCAAGAAGATCTTCCAGACTTTTCCTGGTATGAATATTTAATGTTTTGAGAGAAGCAAGAGGATTTTGTATTTAGAAGGTACTCCACCAGAAGCACTCACTGTTATCTTTAATGTTTTGCTTTAAATTATGAATAATCAACTTATGAGATTGCTGACAAAATCTCCAACCCCTGAAGAAGCAAACAAGAACTCAATCAGAAAAGCTGTGGGCAAATGGGATTATGAGTCTGACTTGCAAGGGAGAACTGCCTGTTAAAAAAAGTCAGAATCATGTTTCCATGTGGAAAATGTTGAAGTTATTATAACTAAATATAACAACTCAAATTTTCCTCCTCTATTTTATTTCCAATAATAAACACACTCATCTCTGCTTGTTCCATTAGATAACAATGGGTAGCAGAACCAGTCACGTTCTCGTTCAAAATCCCCTGGGATTGGAGGCCTCCTTCCCAGCTTCCCCCAGAGGGAAGCAGCAATGCCCGGACTGCAAGGAAACAGACAGGCATGTGCCAGGGAGAGAGGAATAGGAAATATCTGCATGTGGCTTTCAGACCCATCTTCTGCACAGGCCTCACAATATCCACAAAACAGCCAAAATTCCCATACACATCTGAGCGAGAGAGGAGTGAGGGAAAGACTCATGTATCAGGATGTTCTCATTTGGAAATGTCATTAAGAATGATAATTTTGACCTAATTAAATGGGGGAGGGGGTGATGGGGAGCATAACAATCAAGCAAAGAATATCCATGTCATATGTCACGTAGATAGCAAAAGAGGAGCACTTATTCTGCCACATTGAGATATTCCATTTTCGCAGTCAGTGTTGAATGATGCTCAGGGAAGTGCTGCTGCTTCATCCTTGTACCATTCTCTGCTACTGCACCCTCTGCCATCCAAATTCCCAGTTCCTCTCACACCTCAACAAAATGTCAGTGCAGAGACTTTCTAGGAATTTGGGCTAAGTTCAAGAATCCCCATCTGCTCCCGTTGGAGAGGAATGAGATCAGACTGTAAATGAGTGGCAGACTCCTAGCAAGGAGACACATGAATACAATTTGGACATGTATGAAAGTCAGTCCCAGCCTTCTTCATTTAAATTAAAAACTTTAGACTCTTCTCTGCCTCTCTGTAATGAAACATTCATATAATCAGTTATTCATCCATTTAGGTTAAGTGCATGTATAGGCAAGTACTCTCAAGACATTTCATTAATCTACATTTTTCTTAAAGCTGTTTAGAACTGCAGACATGCATGCACAAGATGAGTTCTTCAAGACTTAAAAGCAGCTAGGTCTTGAGAAAAGTGGCTTTGGTAGCACATGCTCTCACAGTTATTTAAATAAATTAAAATCAAATACAGGTTTAAATCAGCATGAGACTTCTCATTAGACACCAGTGTTTTTTCAAGTTTCCAGAGCTTTTCTGCAGTGCTTTGCACTGTGTATGTAGGAGCATGCACCTGTGCTGGCAGTCAGCTTCCAGGAGGGTTCCCCTTGCAAGCCTACACACACACACAACACAGGTTCAAAAATTGAATTTGTAACACTTTCTTGTTATAGCTGGTAGCAATATGGAAATATATATGGGAAAGGTGCCACTTTCTGGAAGTGCTTCTCCCCACCTGACTGGTTATCATGGTAGCCCAAGGCTAAAGTCAGGAGCAGAAGCATGGTGTTCATGCACTAACAAATTACAATTTACCTTCATGGCACTCTGGAGAGCTGAGAGCAAGCTTCCTCATTTTGCAAGAAGGTAAATGTTAAAAAAATATTGAAGAATCCAAAAGAGAAATCAACTTACTTGAAGAATTAGGTAGAACAGAAAAATCAAGGTGGACCATGAAAGTCCCAAGTGAGCCCTGTAAAATAAGCCCTTCTGCATTTAACCAAGTATTACACATCTAAATGTGCAGTAATTTCAAATCCTGCCTAGTTAAACTGTAACAGAAGACTCATGAATTTTACATCATTGGAAAAAGATGACCCTAACTCTGGAAGAGAGTATTAGAATTCCTTATAATCCCAACTGTCACTCTTGCTTTCATCTATTTGTTTTCCTTTTAACTCCACAAATGGACTTAAAAGGAGAATAAACAGTCCATTTCTTGGCCACAAATGTGGCCAAGAAAACACAATGTGATTACATTCTGTGTGTGGGTAAGGCCAGCTGGTTTAATACAGACACATAAACACACAGATACATATGTACATACATAGTCACACATACTGCCTTTGTTAATAATCAGAACAGATCTTGATGAATCACCTCTATTTGGTATTTTTACAGTGTTTCTTGTAAAAAGCATTCCCCAAATGTGCAAACTATTAAGAAAATATGTGAAAAACGAAGTCTGATTGGCAGACTAAAGTTGGAGGCTGAGTAACACGTAAGCCTGTTTAACATTAATGCCAGAAATCCCTTCTCACTCTAAAAACCTGACATATAATTTGCTTTATTAGTTCTAAATCAAGTATTCATTTAAATTACATTAAAAATATGAAATTAAAAATTAATACAGATCATTTAGAATTGAAGTCATGCAACGATAGTACTTCTTTTTTAATAGACTTAATTTTGGAAGTGAATATTACTGCACACTGCTGAATTCCTACAACAGCCCACAAGGCCAGCACTGGAAGTCTGTCGATACAACCATTAAGATTTCATTTACTAAGAGCTGATTCAGTCAAGTCTTCCTTTTTCACTAATTAATACCACAAGCTGCCTCCAACTATTGTGCATTTAGATCTGAGTGTATGAGCAAGAAATTACCATCTTACACACCACGTAGAATTACAATTTCACTGATCCAGGACACGAAACCTTTTTAAATCAGGAAAAGAAAAAGAAAGGCAAGATAGGCCTTTACCCTAGTCAAAAGGTCATTCAACTCTGATTAACTTAGAAGTCATGAAACTCTAGTCAAGAAAGTACAAATGAAAGTCTGACCCTTACAAAGGCCAGATGTCCTACTGATTTCCTCTTACATTTTAGTCAAGCATATGGTTCACAGTCACAGAAAAGTTTATTACAAGTCACAAATATGCCACCAGTAGAGATCCAAGAGTTTCCCTTCCAAACTAGAGACAATTCTCAATGAAACAGAAGACACCATTCCAGCATCAAGCCAAATAAAGTGAGCCAGAGGTCATCAGCAATCCCATCGAATGGAAGTGGCGATGCAGAGAAACAGCTCTGCAGGCAGAACCTGTGGCTGGAACAGCTCCCGGCACATGGGGGTGGTGAACTCCAGCAGAACAGCACTACAGTCACTCCAGCCCCTGCTCACTGCAGGAGCCTTGCTGACATTTGTGTTTACTACTGCTTGTCAGTGCCAACAACTTCACAGTCCTCACCTAATGAAAAATGCTGTCCCACTTTGCCTTTAACCCCCTCCACGTTCCCACTCCACTACGGACATGCCTCTTATTCTAAACACCTCAAACTCCACCTAAGACCATTTTAATCACACATACGGAGGCTTTCTTCCCTTTCAATATTTTTACTCTATGTAACTTTAGAAGGGGTTGAAAATTTTCCCAATCTTGACAAAATCCTTTCCCACTAAGTCATCTGTAAGCAGGCTTTTGCACAGCAAGCACCATACCTGGAAATTAGCAGCTTATAATGGAAATGCTGAGGTAGCCTTAGACGCACCATCAAACTGCATGAAAATTCTGTCATGGTACTGGAAATAAAGTGCATTTAAAGCCTAAGAGGCTCTGTCATCACCATAAAGTGCACACACTGCTGCTGCATGCTCTCAAACTTTATTAAATGGGCCTGGGCACAGCAGCAATGAAGCACAGCCTCCCCTGACTTTGTACTGTACACGGGCTCATTGCCACCTCTAGCTGTGACCACCTCCATGCTGACAAGGAAGGGGAAGAGAATGCACTAAATTAGAATCTAGTTTTCTGATCACAAAAAGAATAGGGGAACAAAATTAGTCTGAATAGAAGTCAGTGCTGGAGGGTCACTCTCACTACCTGGCCATTATTCCTCATTGCTGTTATTACCCAACCAGCCCTCCCCTGGGAAAGGTCTATCAGCTGCAATGAGCACTGGCCACTGTATTTAGCACTGAATTTGGGACTTTTGAAATTAACACAGTAAATCACCTCTGTCCTCCGCACATAAGAGACAGGTCCAGGATGTGACAGATATAATGATGCTATTTTATTAAAACACTGAAAGAAAACTGAAGAGAAGTGAATGAGACTTAGCCTTAGTGAACATCTGAAAGTTAATAACTCTACATTAATAACTCTGATGAGGACTGCTGTTAGAAAGACTGAAATCTCCAAGAATTTAACAGAGGGTACATTTTATTAAAACTATACTTTCACCTAAAGTGCTTTGGATTATTTAAGATTTATCTGTGTGAGAGCAAGGAGACCTCATCTGATCAGGAAAATGCTGTAATAGCCTCTGATTCAGAAGCCATCCATTTACTTCGTGTTCACAGACTATGAAAAATACCATAAAATGAAATAATAAAAAGCAGTAAAATGAAAGAGATGATATGGCAAAAGACCCCAGATAGTAGCAAAGGGGAAAAAAAAGAACTGTTTTAAAGACAAACTACCTGCATGCACAGTTCTGAAATTATAACTCCCAATGTTCCTATCACATTACTGTATGAGCTGCAGATGAAATAAAGCCATGGAGAATAACAAGGCCACATTGCCTCTTTTGGAAAGAAAAGTTCACCATCATGGAAAGCTAATAAAGAGAATAAAAGCAACAGGCAAGATTAAGAAAGCAGAGAATGAAAAGTAATAGCATTGATTTAAGTGGTTCATTTTTTATTCATGGATATTCTTTCCAGTGGATATCTCAGAAGCATTTTATGTTTAATAGGCACCACCACCGTGCAAATGTTTCTAAGAAAAAAGCCCCCACTCTTTACCAAGGCAATAAATGGATTCACAGCAGACAGCCCTATGAAGAATTCAAGAACCCAAATGAAATGTGGACCAGGGAAAACACAAGAAAACATCCTCAGTGAAAGCCCTTTGATGTTGAAACAATTTAATAGAATGTGGGTGCCACAGATTATATGTTTTCATTTGGTAACCCTGGTTAAGTTGCCTGTCAGAGATCCTTGACTTCTCAAACAAGAAGGTGTGTGCATTACTGACTGAAAAAACCGAACAAAACCAGAACAAAATCGTCCATTGAATACGTAAGTCCTAGGTACAGAGAGTTACTTCCTACTTCTCTCCCTTTCTTTTCTCACTTCCACTTCTGGTTTAAATCCTTGCAATAATTATTTTGAATATTTATCCCAAATGCAGTCTATTCCACAGACTTTAACTATAAAATTTGATTCAGCTAAGAAATTTAATCCTGCTGCTTAAACTACAAATTTTAATCCATAATTAATAAGTAAAAAAAAGGTCTCAATTTTGCATAAATTTTTCTCCTCCTTCCCCAGTCTCCATGAGAGAGAATATTGTTTGCCAATATTTTACTCTATAATCTCCTTTGCAGTCTTTTCTTCCCTCTCCCATCGGTCAGGTTTTGTATTCAGATAGAAATGTCTTCAGATTCTGCCAGGCAGTATCCTGGAAGCAATCACATCCAGCTGGAATTGAAAATGCTATTTAGTCTACTGTGATTTTGTTGATATCAAATATTCAGATTGACAATAAAGATGGTGGTGGCAGGGAAATTGTAACAGCTTTGGAAAGATGTAACATACTGGATTACCCATTTCCTTCATTACCGAGCAAACATGCTGCCCCTGGGCAAACGGGTGTCAGATGGCTAATAGTCTCTGTGCCAAAGGGAGCCAGCAAGCAGACTGTTAATGAAGCCCAAAGGGTACTGGAAAGAGGCACTGGGACAGGACTGGAAATCTTTCAGAACACAGAGCCTCACTGGTGCAGCTGACCTACATTCTCCAACTAGGAGTTGAAGGCCAAGTCAAAGCATGCATAAATAAAACAATGGCTCCGTTTCAGCAGGATCTCCAAGCATCCCATGCTGGTGAGAACAAGCCATCTCCTCTCATGTTCTACTCCAGCACAAGCCACAGGCACTAAAAGTGATCCCAAACTACTCAGTTTTAACTTGCAAAAGGCCCTTTACATAGCAGACTGTACTTTGCCAGAACTTTGTGTTAGACTGCTATTTATTGACTCTGGTGGTGGTGAGAAATCCAAGGCTTTAAATGACCAACATAACCCTTGCCTTTGAAATCTAATTCAAACCAGTTTTATTACTTCCTTCTTATGAGTAATTCCCTCTATCCAGGCATCTATTAGGTTTAAGAAAGAACTCATAGCAAGCTCCAATTTTCAAACTCATTTTTACCCAGTATATTCTTTCCTTAAAAGACCACAAATTTTCTTCCTGATCTGCACATCTCAGTATCTTCTTGCACAGCCAGGGGCAATGTCTGCATATCGAAAGCTTGCAGTTTGTGGGTTTCACTGTTTTACATCAAGAGCAAAGCACATGCAGACTCGAAATAATGCCATGCCTCCATTTTTCTCTTCAGCTAAAAAGGATTCAAACAAGACATATCAGAGGAGAATGCTGTGGTGTTGATTTGTATTCTAGAAGTGAACAGATGCTAAAAAATGAAAAGCATTTAAGCAGAAATCATGATTGCTATTCTCTGCAGAAGGGTTGCTGTAACATGAGCCTTTTGTTTGCTGAAGAGGCAGATAAACTGCACCACTAATTAGTCACATATAACACACACTTACCCAAATTCTTTATTACACATAGAAAATGACTCAGTTCTAATGTTCTAAATGAACACACTTTCAACTGATGTTCCTATCAACACTGCATTAAGAGAGGTAAGTGAAGGCAGAGTAGGTCCACAAAACCATCAAAGCAAAACTGACTTACTTAGATAAAACCCCCTGAAGCAGGCTGGGCACAAAGTGGAACAGACATCTTGTTTATAGATAAAATTTATGAAAGTAATTATTATCTCGAGTTCACAAATTGGTTAATTTTGGTCCTGATTCCAGATTTTAGAACTACTAGAGCTGTCTTTTTATATCTTAATCACATTCCTGACTTTTCATCACTTTTTCAGCTGTGGAATAACTATTTATTGAATTAAAATAGCTAGTTGCTGAATTCATTGAATGTGATAAAAATCAAGAAAATACCTTTGAATTTGAAAGATTACTGAGACATTTTGTTTGTTTCTAAAAAAGCCCTGGTTCTGACCTCTTAACCAGCAAATTTCAACAGGTCATAAAGGGGGAAGCCGGAAGGTGCTTAGAACAGGGAGGGTGAGGAAGGCTGTTAGACTGAATTACTTCATTATGGCTAAACTACACATTCATTTAAAATTAATTTACAAATAATATTTTTCACCATTACTTTTATGTCTTTCTAATCCAGTTAGAATTAATGTTTTGACCTGTACAATCCTAAAGACCTACCCCCATTTATACGCTCAACAAAATACTTGGAAGTTATCATAACACGACGAGTCAAGCCATTCCACCCTACAACAGATTTTTGCCAATCCTGAATTTACAGTGAGCAGTTAAGTCTTACTGCCCCAACTGAGAACCCAAAGAACCCTCCCCTGTAGCACATTAAGGGCAGGATTCCAGTCTGGAGACAAAGGCACAAACACAGTGGATGCTCCCATACACCTCAAGGAGCTACCAGTTCAGCAGCAGAGCAGGGAAGAGCACAGTGGCACAGCTTTACCACTCACCAGGTACCCAGAACAGGATCAGAGTCACCTCAACCTTAGGTCTTGAAGAAAGCCTTCAGGCTCTGCTCACCTGCATTTTTCTGCTCTGGAGAAGCACAAAACAAGTATTTGAGGCACAAGGCCCCAAGAGCTAAAGTCTTCCTCCTGCCACAGCTGAGCTGCCTGCACTGGGGCAATGGATGCAGGTCTGGGATGGCCCCTCTTTCCTGCCTACCTTTTATCCTCACCCTTACTGGCAACAACAGAAACCACCTGGCTCCCCATATCAGATAGCACAAGCTGTGCTAATCACCCGGCAGCAGCTGCCACCCACTCTCCCACTGCACTGTTCTCCATGTCCCTGCAGCAGCTCTGCTCTCTGTCCCCAGGATGTGAGGGACACACAGCTCTGGCTAGGGAGGTTTCAGTGCCTAGAGTAGTCCTGCACGGAGAGGTGGAACCACCTTGTAATCTCAGCCTGTGTTGGCTCAAAATTACCAAGCAAACATTGGACTGTGCACTTTTGTGTACACATCTGGATACAAGGAGGCAAAGACAGTCAAAAAGATACAGCTGCCTAAGTGACTGCAGAGCTTTTGGCACAAATGCAGATGTGCCACAGAGACACAGCAGAGGCTTGGGAAGCACAGCAGACGGACAGCCAAGACACATTTGTTACAAAGAGAGCAAGCATTAGAGCACTGCAACAGAGAAACCTGAACTGGTTTAACTGGGTCCTTCTCCTTATAAAATAGTTATAAAAAGAAATGTGAGATTACAGGACAGCTGAAACTGCTGTGCTAATAAAACACAGGAAACCATTGATCTCAATAATGTTTGCTGAATGCTTACAGAGAAACAAGTCTGCAAGGCTAAAATATCTTACTAGTTCTCATTAAATGTTTTTAGACATGTACAGATCCTTGTGAAAGCCAAACACAGCAAGTGGAAAGAATCCACACCCAAATGATTCTGCAATGATAGTGGGTTTGCTGAAATCCTGAATGCAGAAGATAGCAAAGGTTTTCCTGCACAAGTGAAAGATAATTTTAAAAAGCTGTCCACACCCTGCCATAATAACTTAGTATCACCCATCTAAAAAAACCAAGAGCAACATAAAGAGTTCAAAGAAAAAACTCAGAAGTAAACACAATTTATTTTTTTCTTCACATGAATGACTGTACAAATGAGATCCCCTTAAACTTAAGCATCACTAACAGATTAGCCAATGGCACAGTAACTCAAAAAACAAAACCAGAACACAAAAGGAGAGATGGAATTTACTTAACAAGGTCAACAATAGATCCTGGCATATCTCTGCCTCAGGAAAAAATATTTAAAAATGGAAAAGACACTTACTACAGTTTTGTAAATATGGGCTGATGCTCACACACCACTTACTCAGTGTAACACGCAAAAATTCACCCTCGTCTCATGAGCTTAGATGCACACATACACACAAAATCATACATTTATAGTGGCTTTTGCCAGAATCAGACAGAAGTTTTCCTTTATGTCCACAGCTGATGAAGTACTATTGCATATGTACCTACCCTATCGTGTCTGAATTCTCCTGGGTTTTGAAGTGATCCACACTTCCTATTTAGAGCTGGAGCTAGAATGGATGGCTAACTCATTTCACAAAGAGTCTGGTTATACATCTCCCTTGATGAAAAATTTAAATTGTTCGGATAAGAAGCAGTGTCTTTTTACCCCAAGACGCTACTGCAGCAGGAGTTCAGTAAATAATGTGAAACAAAACCAGGAAAGGAATCAAAGTGTTTTGTAACTAGAACAGAAAGGGTTTGGGGTTTGTTTTCACAAAGTTCAAACAGAGGAAGTTTTATGACTCAAGTAAAAGGAGTGTGAAAGGGTTTGGAGAAGGAAGGTTTCCATTAAACAGACCTGAACTGGTTCAACAGTAATTTGAGCTCTGTATGAGCTCACTTTTTGCTATGCCACTGTCAGCAGTGAAGCAAAAACTTCACAAAACACAGGAGGGAGCTGATGACAGATGGGAGGGCAACAGGCAATGCAAGGCCAGCTCTGAAATAGTTACTTGCAATGGATTACAGCCTGCCATGACAGAGCCTTTCCCACTGCAAACGTAAACACTACTTAAAAGGAAATTTACATGAATGGTGAATCAGGGAATGAAAAAAATGGACTGGAAGAAAATGATGAGTTTTCCTGTGCCCCAAGGAGCAGCCCTGGGAAGTCTGGCTCTCAAGAGATACTCATGGTTACCAGGCCTCTCCATTTGTAGGGAGTGGGATTTCAGGATGGTGTTTCCTTTCCCCCACCCTTTGCAGACTGTCAGGAGAGGCTGCTGTCAGCTGTGGCAAACCCCACTCTGGAACATGGAGATGATGTAAGGCAACTCAGGACATCTTATGGCAGAAAACTCAACTGCTTTTAGGGTCTGGCAGAGACACCCAGCTTAGGGAATCATCCTTTGCCTGCATTTAAGTCAGCTCTGATTCATGGGAGAATAATCATTTTGATGGCAAAAACCAGCTACTAAAAATGCTTTCTTGCAACAACACTGCCAAGAAAAGAGTCAGGAGACTCTCTGACAGTATCAGCAATTTGTGGGAGATGGGCAATCAAGGAGCCGTTGTGGGGAGGGCTCAGTGGTGGGTAATGCTGCCCCAGAGTTCACCCCTGTCTGCCAGAACCTACACTGCACAAGAGCAACCTGAGCACAGTGCCACCAGTTCCTGCAGCAGGTGATGCAGGTGACACTTTGGAAAGAGGGGCCCACAATCCTACAGCACCAACCTACAAGAGGGTGACTGGGGGAGAATCACACCAAATCTGCAGCTGATGGGAGTTCCAGCTCCCACCTGGTGCCAGGGCTGCACTTACAATTGTGTGGATGCTGCACCCAGGGACCACCAGGCTCTGGAAGGGCATGGTGAGATGCGGTTTGGCTGATGAGCATCTAATAAGACACCACTTCATCTTGGGCAGCATGGCAAGTCTCCCTTCTGACAGCCTCATGTTTGATCCACAGATCTGTACGTAATCAGCTCAGTGTTAGGATCCACAGTTAAACCCCATTTATTGTCTGAGCCTGAAGATTAGAGACAAAAACCAGAAGATTCAGGGATAAAAAGCAAAGCAAGGCAGTCAAAGACGTTTCCCTCCTCATTACACCTGACTGTAGATGCAGACAAAGGACATCCACTTGCAGGCAAAAATGATATTGGTTAAATCCCTTGTGGAAAGGTGAGAAGGTTGTTACTGGTGTCCAGCAGAAAAAGTTGGGAAATTTTTAAAAACCTCACAGAAGTTTGGAGCAGGGAGGTTCATTCCTCCTGGGGAAAGCAAGATGAGTCACCATCTGCAGTGGCAGCCCAGCTGCCCAATTCCTGCTCAGACAGTTTTAATCCCGAGTGGTGAACAGCACTTGCAGCAAGACACTGCATCAAGAGAAACCAAGTAAATGGTACAGGAGGAGGCAAGGCCCAAGCTTTGCTCAACAGGAGCTCTCCTCTCCCAGGGGTTCTGCACATGGCATCTTCCACACTGCAGCAATGGATGGGGCACTGCACAGCCTGCTCTAGTGGGAGGTGTCCTTGCCCATGGCAAGGGGGGCTGCAACTTGATCATCTTTAAGGTGCCTTCCAGCTCAAACCATTCTGTGATGCCACAAAACCTGCGCAGACAAGAATGTCAACAGGAATCCTGCAATGGGACACATACTTTGCATATATGAAAGCAAGTTTAAATATGGATTGAATTGATAAAGGTGACTCTTTAGTATGCCGGTGCAAACATGCAAATGTAGGGAAATGCATAACCTGAATAATCAAGTTTTCTTTGCACATTGAGACTTGCCAGTCTATTCTTCTTCAGGCTTCACTGTAAATGGAAACATAAGTATTTTTGATAACCAGTAACAATGACTTAAGAGAATCTCTCTGATTTTTAAATATTACATGGGCAAGAAGCCAGACAGAGCATTTAGTTAATTAGCAGTAAGTGGTACAGTTCTGACATCCTTGTTTTTTCCTCCCCTGTAGAATGCGACCCTAGCCTTCCTTTATGTACAAAGAAAAGAAAGTAAGAAAAAATAATTATGCCACTTCCTGCAGCAGCCAAGTAAAAAAGCTACCACAAAAGTAAGTAACAATCAACTTCATAATTCAACATAGCCGTATCTATAGAAAGACTAATTTGCCAATGAAATGGGAAAGAACTTTTCCTAGGCTGCTAAAGAGAAATGCTGTATTAGACAGACACATTTCAAATAAAAAAAACAAAGGCAGGAAGTAGGAAAAAATAATGAGCTCCTTATACCCAGTAAGCTGGCCAAATGTATCAACCCTTGTTATATTTGCTTTTCATGTGTTACTCACTAGGCATGTTCATGCACTGGGAAGAAAACCAGATAAAACATGTGGTTATTGGCCCACAGAGATACCACAGCAAGAATGCAAGCTCAGGTCTGCTGTAGCTTTTCTTAATAAGCATTCTCTATTTAAGCAAAGATTGATCCTGCATGATGTGACGGGCCACTGATACAAATAAATTGCTTTATGATATGATCTGTGAGCAGCCAATGTATATTCACCATGGACTTACTGAGTTCCATACTAGCGTATCTAAGTTTCCACTTCATGTAAAATCAACTTTTATCTCTGTGTGATACAACCCAGCAGCATGTTGAAATCAATGCTTAAGTCTTTCAACCCAAAGGCCTGCAGCCAGTTTACAGCTACATAATTTGAAATAACAGGAGTTTCCGATCCATTCCAATTTCCAAGCCTTTGCGATGCACATGTCATTGAATTACAGGAATAGCTCATGCAGTTACAGAAAGCTTCTAGAAGGAAGTGATAAACGAACATTACCCTTTACAGCTGTAACCAAATCACGGGACTGAAATATACTGGGTTTTTTCCCCGCCTTCAGCTTTACAAAATTTCATGTGGTTCAGCAGCCAGAAAGTCAGCAAGAATAAAATCTTTATCTACTGTTCCCCACTTGCTACCCACGAACTGCCAGCTAAATGCTGAAGGAAATTGGCGTGGTTTGCTTGCACAACAGCCTTTCTAAAGAGGTAGTAACCATGTGGTAAAGCATTTACACACGAGGTAGGACAACTCTAGAGGCCATTCTGATGCCCACATCTTAATGAAATCAATATGGCTCTAGCAAAACCAGAGCCATCACAGGGAGTTCCCTGGGTACAAAGCTAAGCTGCAAAAACACATCCAGGGGAATTGTTCCATAACCAAGAAGCAAATATAGGGCCAGGTCAGGAATTTAAGTTAAACAACCTTCTTGTATTTCTTGTATGATAACGTAAGTGTGCACATGCAACCTGCCCCATAACTTTTGGCCAGTTTTAGCCACATTTTTAAGAGGTTTGAAGCCTCCATGAAACTCCCCTAAACGTCATGTAAATCAGTGGATAAGCAATGAAAGGTGCCAAGAGTCCAGGCTCTGACAGGCTTCAGTCCAGTGCTACCAGACAACAATTTCAAGTAACAGCCTTTGGCAGAATGTTAAAAACAACAACAACCAAATAAAGAATTTGAATCAACAGGAAATGAATTGTCAGAAAAAAAACCCCAAGGTTTATGGAAGGCAAAACTGGAGGATCCCCACACTGACCACATGTGAACTGTATGACAACAGTTGTGCAACACAGAAGAGGTCAAGTTTGTAATGATGAAGTGAAAGATTCACACAAGCTTATCTCATGCAGCTCAGATAGAAAGTGTATAGCTTTGGGCTGTAGCAGAAATACATATGGTACAAACAGATACCTTTTTTTTTTTTTTTTAGTTACCTCATGTTTCACTTTCTTTACAGTCTAATTTTACAGTCTGACTCATTTTCTTTCAAAATTTATCAAACATGATGAAAGGATCAACTCTAACATATCTACCTGCCACATTCTTTCTTAAAGTAGCTGTCCTGTAAGACAGTTCTGGCTTCTGGGGCACATTTAAGGAAAAGAACCAAAACCAACCACACACATGAAAACAAAACAAAACCCCAAAAAACACCCCAAAAAACCCAACCTAAAACAAAACAAAACCTCCCACCACAAACAAACAAAAAAAGCCCCAGAAGCCAAATTATTCCAGTTTAAAATACAAATACCTCTTCTATTAGGAAAAACACACTATCAATGTGATGAACATGATTAAAATTTCAGAATCTTTCAAGAACCACTTCCAGTCATTTTACAAAATTCTTGTTGTTTGTTAATTACAGAACTGGCATCTATAATCTAAAGCATCTTTCACTTTAAGGAAAAAAACCCCAACCACTAACCTTTAAAAAATTGCCATACATGGGAGGAAACTGTAGCGCTACTGCAATGAGAATAAACCCAGTGTAATCCTCCAAACCCCAGATTAAACTATAAACTCTTGGCAAAGGTAGAGAAAGCGCTTCTCAGAATGCTCTTCCAGTCTCTAAGAACTTTGAGGTAGTAACACTTAAATTTAGTCTAGACTTGCAATGTCCCAAACTTGAATGATTCAAGCTTTTCAACTTCTATTCAACCACTCTTCATCCAACAGTTTGTTTACAGAAAGATATTTAAATTGTTCTAAAGAGCACCATGGCTCACTGTAGAGTCTTTTGATTCTCTAGCAGGCACTATCACTTATTTACTTTAGGTTTTCCATTATTCAAATGCTGGTTAGTGCACATTCAAATGAATCACAAACACCAGAACAAACAAAAGAGTTGAGGCAAAGGAATGAAATTCAAACAACATCCAGTACAGAAGACATTTAGAAGCCCAGAAAGCTAGGAAATGTTTGCTCTGCTTTTAACTTAGCATGTTTAGAAACAAAAAATTATCATTACGAAAGTCTGAAATTGCTTAATTATACAGAAATGCCACTAAAAACTCCCTCTCTCCATTTCCACCAGACACAAAGGCATTGACCAAAAACACTGCAATGAATTCTTTCCAAAATTCCTTCCAAATTAATGTCCAGAAGAGGAGGAGAGAAATCCCAAACCCTGTTACAGGACTACACTATCTGTGCTATCACCTCAAGAGCATGCAATTTAGAGAACTAAGAATTGTGCTTGAAGATTCACCATCCTTTCCATTAAAATAATGATCATGGGTGGCCCTTGTGAGCCAGGGAACCCACCAAAATAAAAAATTCTGCCATGCTCAGTCAAATTGCAATGAAAATTAACATTTGACCAAGACAGAGGGAAAACTGACATTTATTGAAGCTGCAGTTGGTGACATCCCATGAAATGATGCCAATCACTTGTCTTTGAGTCAGCTCCATTCCCACATTTACTACAAGTGCTCTGGCTGACTCACACCAATCATCTACCTGGGAGATAACTAAAGGAAATTTTGAGCATGATTTTGTTGCAGCTTTTCATGATGAAGTGCAAATTTGCCTGGTTCTCTTCATTTGAACTTGAATTATTAGAAAATTTAATTTAAATTCCTATTTGTCTTTAGGAATTTTCTCAGAAGCAACAAGCTTATTGGGGGTAATGCTGGATGCACAAAATTGGCAAGTAAAGAAATTATGTGGTCTAAAGAGATTGTGTTTTCAGTAAGAAGCAGTTTTTTAGGCTGCTTACTTGCCTGAAGGCATTTATGGGAAGATTATTTCTATATTAGAGTAGTGAGTTTATGCTTGAAATATAAAGTTTATATTATTTTTTCATTATGCTTCCATTTGCAGTGTTTCATCTTGTTTGTTGTTCTCTTGGTTCAAAGCCCCAAGTTCACATTCTATCCTTGCATTAATTAGTTATGGCTTTAGGCAAGTCAATTCACCCTTTGTTTCTTAATCTGTAAAAGAAGGACAATAATAAATATTTATGTACTTTAAATAGATATTGGAAGGATGTGTTTACCCTGACACAGTTGGTTTCTCAACTATACCATTCTGTAAAATTCTATGCAAAAATTACCCAGTTACTCACATTAACTGTAATGGTTGTAATTTTTGTAAATTGCTTGTGGAACTCTCTATCCTTTCCTTCCTCAAGGAGACCATTTCCTACAGTACATTTCAAAAGCCTCCCATGTAGCAAACCGTGCTACCCTGGGCTGAGTTCACGGCATCCTAACTATGACAGTCTAAAACAAACTAGAAAAAATGAAAGAAAGAGTGCATTGATTACAGAGACATTTAATCTTAGAAATCTGAGTGACTGTATACTCTAGTACAGATTTTTTTCCCACTCCTCTTTCTGGGGGAAAATACATAGGAGTAAGAGCTCCTTATGTCACTACTTTTACAGCAATACGTTTTCTAAGATATTTAATGTTTTGTTGACTGGTGTCTGTAATCTGGTCCTTTCTAAATCCAATCTTTGCCTGACTTTCTCACATGTGAAACATCTACACTTACAAAGTAAATTAACTACATCTGTGCCTGTTTTACCAGTCAATTAATCAGCTTCCTATTAGGAAGAAAAAACACCCTAAACCAAAGTGAGATTCTAGAGATAAAATAAAGATGAACCTCAGGCCTTGTGAATCATCAAACCTGAGGCAGGAAATCAGCTGAGTCTTCTTCATCATTAGAGATAAAACAGGAATAAATAAATTCACCACTGGCTCAAACTTTAATTCTTAATTCTACTAGTGCTGATGATACCTGCAATAAAGAGATTAAGATCCATAACTAAAATGGGAGGAAGGGGTTTAAACAATCCCTTTAGCAGTCATTTAACAAAGCACCGCTTTATCAATGCATGCCATGCCCAATTTGATTCATTACTTCAATTTCAGTTTTGGAAGGTATAAAGTCTCTAAAAGCACACACTTCTCTGCTTTAGAGCTCATTCCAAACTCTTCCCTTTCAGTGCACAGAACAGGCATTACACATGCAGCACACCCCCTGTATGCCACCAGATGCTGGCAGTCAAAAGAATTAAGCATTAAAACAAAGCCTTCCATCAACAGGAAGAAAGCAAGAAAGCAAGCAAGAAAGCAAGCAAGAAAGCAAGCAAGAAAGCAAGCAAGCAAGAAAGAAAGAAAGAAAGAAAGAAAGAAAAAGAAAAAGAAAAAAAAAGTAGAACAGGTGACACCACTTGTTCTTCAGCAACCAGTCTTCTTTTTCTTTCATAATTCTGTGGTGGGGAGTGATATAAGGATGCTTCAGCAATTATGGATTTTGTTCACCAGACACCAAGATCTCAGTTGTCATAGCAGTATAAACCTGGGCATCCTTCTGGGGCAAAGCTTCTCTACATCACACATTGAGCCCACCACAACCTCAGCACCACAGAAATAAGAGCCCCTCCCTGGGAGCTGCTGCCTGCAGTCATCCTGTGCTAGCAACACTGGGACAGCTTTGGGGGAAGGAAGAACTACTTAGCCACAGGAAATGGCAGTGGATTAGGAAGAGACTAGACACACACAGGAATTACAATTTGAGAAAAAAATTTAGCTACTTAGGTATCCATATGGCCTGCTGCCACAGTATGCAAGAAGTGCCCCCAGGACTTAAATACTTCCCCATCCTGAAGTTCTTCTCCTAGTTCCCTTAAAAAGGTATCCCAGTATCACTGACCTGACTGACCCCTGACTGTATTTTGAGCTGGCTCCCAGTTTTAGAGTCATCTGCTCTAAAATGGCACAATAAAGTGACACAGTTTTGGAAATTTTCTAGAAAAAAAAGCACTAGTCTAACTTTCAGTAAGCCCTGCTTTCTTTGAAAATTAGATTTACTATATACACCAGTGTTTCTCCTCCCTGCAATATTTTTGGCTGAAGCTGGCAAATGGATTACATTAGGTAGAGGAACACGTTGTCTTGGATCTGTTAATCCTATTAGTTACCTGGAAATAGGTACCAAGGTTGAGGAGATGCTTTTTTAGTGCTTCTGTAGAGAAAAAGTAGGCCCTAGCTAACTGGAAATAAAATAGAACTCACTGGGGCAGCTTACAGAACTTACTGGGGCTGAAATTTCTTCCTGTAGTGCAATAAACATGAGCAATGAAACAGCTTTATACAGATACATAAAGCTACAGTGGAAGTTTAAGTGAAAATCTGTCTCTCCATCAAAGCAGTCATATTCAGTGCAAAAAAGAATTTTCCACTTCAACCCTCACACCAACATGCATCGCCTTTTTGTCTTTCTAATATCCATTCACACACTCTTCCTTACTTAAACTGTAAGTTTGTCAGGGCAGAGACTGTCTCTTTACAACAGTGCTAAGCGAGAAGGACCCTCAGGCCACTGGAAAACAAAACAATAGCTGGTACACTTATTTTCTAACTTCATGTGCTAACTTGTCCTCAAATCCTCAAGCAAGCAAATCTATTTTATTTTGCTTATATACTACACTGAAAAAAACCCCAACCAACAGACCAAAACCAAACCAGTCATTGCACATTCAGTAAGTTAGATTTACAGAGGAGAAGGTACATCACTTTTACCCAATTAGGAAACGGATGTAGCATATAATATGGCCAGGTGATGCCTCTAAGCTCTCCCTCTTTATGCCCAGATGAATCAATCATTAACTGAAAAAACAAGAAAGTCCCAAGAACTCAGACTAGAGCGTCCCGAAAAGAGAGTTTTGATACAATGACATCTGTAACACATGTTTTGGCCTTTTAAACTAAATCCTCCACCTAAGACTGTCAAGCAGACACACACAAACTCCAGTCTTCATGATAAGCTTCAAGGCTGACTTTCTAGTTGCTATACTTCTGAAAATATTTTTTAAAATCTTTTCAGCAGGATTTAGTTTCACAGCAAGAGATAAACGCTTTCCACTCTTCAGAAACATTATTTTCTTGAATTCCAGTTTGCTTCCAATGTATTTTCTGAAAAATGAAGAATATGTTTGCTCGTATTTTGTGTAAGAAGTTTATGACTTGCTCAACCTTCTTGTACTTGAAAGAACAAACAGATAAATAGAGAGTAATGGGCAGGCTAACATTGCCTTTGGAGAGTCACCAGCTCCCACAGCTGCCATCTGTGGTAACAAATAGCACTCACAGGACAACCCTTGCACGGCCAGGGCTGCCTTCCAGAACACACCAGACTCTTTGTGCCTGAGCACTTCTGATCAGGTACTGTGTGACTGTGCTGCTAACCATAACAAAGGAGAATGGTGGGACAGCGCCAAGGCAAGCCACACTCACCTTCCAAAGGTCACCTCTTCGTGTGCCAAAGCCCACTGCCCACACCCTTGATATGCTGGGTACAACCCCAGCACTTGTCTGCTTCTGCACGTTGGACAGCAATGGCCTCAAAGGTACTCAGGGCTTGGAAGAAAAGATTGGTTTGGTTTTAGATACCAGAACACTACCTCCCAGACAATGGAAATAGCAAAACTACCATGACTCTTTCCCTATCCTTTCCTCCATTCCCATCCAAACTTGCATCTAAATTTCTGACAGACTGTTTTCAGGAAGCAGCAGTGATGTGACAAGTATTATGAGTTAAACGAGTGTATTACAGCTTGCCTTATGTCATAGATCTTCTTCAAGGACAAGTACCCGCTATAAGCTCTAGAATGAAAAAAAAAAAAACCCTAAGCATAGAACCATAAAAGAAATCATAACCCAATCAAACTCATCCTCCCTATTCTCTCCAAAAATAAACTCCACAAATCCCAGTGACATCAGATAAAAATTGGCTTTCTTCTTCTACCAGCAGTCAAGCCCCAAACTGCCTCTCAAGGTGAGGCCAGGCACCCACTCTTCCTTGAAGGGCACTAAGGAGCTCAGCCATTGCAGCAAGTCTGAAGGACATGGCAGCCATGCAATGCGACACTTAGCAAGTCATCTTTGTCCTGTGACACTCCAGAGGAAACTGAGGTAGCAGAGACATATTTCAGTGAAATAGCAGAGCAGTGCACATGTTTGAAGGACTGCTCAGCAAGTCATCCTGCCAAGAAGAAAGTTTACTCTGACTTAAACTCCTCGCTCTTTAGCGAGGTAAAGCTGTACCTCTATGGTCCTGCAAAGCTACTCCAGACCATTCACTCTGAGCCCTGTCCTTAAGTGCTCCACTCAGCTAGAGGTGCACTTCACCCAGACGACAGCATAAACTCCAGCTTCTCTGAAATCTTTTCAGCTTGTTTAGAAGCATCCAGCACAGGCACTGGCCTAGATTAAGAGTGCAGTTATGCACACACGAATGGTCTTGACCCACTTCTCATCACATTGTCCTGGCTACTCAGAGCTGTGAACTCCATTTATTATTAGCAGCAGAACAAAAAAAAAGCCTCTGTATGTACATGAGGTCTGACAAATGCCCACTCACTGCACAGGCAAGGAATGAAAGGAATTGTTCTATTATTTGCCATCATCATCCTCTCACCAACCCACTGAATGCCATGACTATTGAAATACCTTTGATGGGCAGTGTTTGCCTTCCCTTCAGGGCAGACACTGCTGACCTGGTGAGGTAGTTAGCACCAGAAGGCACAAGAATGGTGAACTGGACATCCTTCAAGGGGTACAGGAGAACTCTTAATATTCAAGTAAGGAAAAGCAGCTCAAATTGAGTTCCCCTCCACAGAATAACACTTTCAAAACTGAATTTCTCCTGTCTAAAATACACCATACTACGAAGCAGAGGAACTACAAATGAAGCCAAATATGAGGGCAGTTTCTTCTTCAGAAGCATTCCTGGGTTTCACCTCTACAGCTTACAAGAAAGGCAAGTAATTCCCCAGTACAAGGTAAAACATGAGATCCATCCCACCACAACAAGCAACAAGGTTGTTCTCCAGGATATTAAAATACCCCTCATAGCAGCAGCACTTTTCATGCTTCATCATCACAAGCTCTCTACAGGACTCTAATGCAGCTCACACAGAGAGGCTTCTAAATGGAAATGGTTGAGATTTGCTAAAGGACAGCACAGAGGTTTTACAGTTCATCCTGAAAGTACGTATGCTGCCAAAACTTGCCGTATAAATGTAAAAATAAAGAAATTGAGCTCATCTAAATGAAAGGGATTTGTTCCACTGTTCCTAATGACTGCACTATTTCTTTCTTGATGAGGAGCATGAATGTGCACAAAAGGCAACCTTCTGCCTTCATGTTTTCAAAGACATTTCAAAAATGTAAGCAAATCCAGGAGTTTTGCTTCTAGGATAAATAAAGCTAAACAAGGCAAAGGTTATTGCATTTGTGCTCCCTGCTGACATCATAAAACTAGGATCCTTGTCCCATCTAAGCAAGCTGATGACCTGCTAAAGCCTCAGTAAACTCCACTGCGGACTAGATCTATGCTGCAAGCAAACTGCACCAAGTCACCACAAAACCTGTCCTTTCAGCTACACACCCAGGCTAAACCAGTGGAGGAAATACTGATTTCAAAAGTTATTTTAAAATGTGACACAGACCAGCAGACAGCACTGCCGACAAATGCTGCAAAATCTTTGCAACTTACTCTTTCATAGACACAGCTTGGAAACAGTGTTCTTCCACCTGTGAGAGTCCCACCCTTCATTGCACAAAACTTACAGCACTGGCTTAAGCAGTGGCTGTCAGCACAAAAGTTGTTCTGAAACCAAAGTTACGAACAGGACTGACTTCGCAATTATAACCCATCAAGCACCAAACACAGCACTGTAAGGAAAAGCATTATTTCTGTTTTCCCAAAATGACAGAGCACAGAGGTAGCAGGTAAGCTCCAGTGCTTCAAGTTACACAGAAAAGGGAACCAAAGACCACATCCTTCCTTCTTTTGCAGACATCAGTGCCCCCTGCTCATATAACCCCAGAAGACTTCTGCCGCAGGAAAATTGCCACAGGCCACTCCTGGCTGTCATGCAACACCCACAGCCCTTCACACCAACAACTCAAAGCAGAAAAGCAGCCAGGTGAGAAGAGCAGCTACGTGATTGTCTGTGCATAGCACAATGAAGAGCAGCCACCCCCTTAGAAAACACTTGGAAAAAAAAAAAAGCACAAGCCTGGTCTCTCAGGCTGGGGATCTGCACTCAAACCACCTCACTCAGCTGCTAGGGTCACAAAAAGGCAGTCCTGGTCTTGCCATGACCCACCTGGCTCTGCAAAGTCTCCTCTGCCCTTCTGCTGGAACCTGCTCACACACAGCTGTACAGTGGGACAGATGAAGGACCTCCCCAAAGACTCAGCCAGAGACCCATCTGTAAAAACAGCACCCACTATTTGAAGGCAGGTATAGAAAGGAGAAGAAAAACGTCCCTTTCTCTTTTCTTCTTCTCTCCCATGCACGCTGAGTGAGTTTGTTTATGTACTCGTCACTACAAAACCCTTCTAAGAATGTTGAACAATGACCAGCACGGTTGTGATGGAAGAGCAGTCAAGCACTGAGTGCATCACAGCCAGGTAACCCCCAGTTTTCACACTGGGCCTTTAGGGCTGTGCCTCTTCTCCCACTCCTTCTGTCAGGGGCAGTACTTTCATTTCAACATTAGCCAACAGCTAAGTACACTAGTTCAAGTTCTTGCACCTCTACACAGCTCCTGTATGGTCACAGACAACTCATTTTCTTGCTTGTGTTTTTATTCCCCATCTGCAAAGGGAAGGTGTCTCCCCCACAATGGGAACACATGACATTCCACTTCAGTACGGTTTTAGAAGGATTAATGTAAATGAAGCATTCAGAGAGACAAGCCTGGCAAGCGTATGCAAGACATGGGAAGTGGAAGAATCACTGATACATGTAATTCTAAACAGATAATTTATCTTTCTCCTAAAGAAGGTGTTTCTCCTATCAAATTTGCAGTTTTATGTTCAGGTTAGCATGTGAACAACTCTCTTTCCACAGTAGAATCCTTCTACTGTCTTATGACAAAATGAAACATCAAAAGCCCGACTTACATGCTTTTCAAGCAAACACAGAAGAGTTGCAGGCTCTTTGCAATATCACGTTGTGTTGCAAGCCATACTTCACTGACAGTCAAAAACACACCAGGTCTGGCCAAACCAGAACAAACTTTAGACTAATAACTGAGTTGCAGAAGCATTAAGCATTTTCTTCCCCTTCACAGTGAGACTGTGCATGAATCTTGCTCTTTGATATTGTGTCAGAACGGTATCAGCCCTGAGCTGTGTCAGCCACGCTCTCTTTGCGTTCTTATGAGATGCAAATAGATCCAAAGTTGTACAGCACAGAGATGTCAGATACAAAACGGCTCAGCAGAAGCTGAGCATTGAAATTGGCTCTGTTTACAACTACCACAGTCCCAGAACAGATTAAGAGTTGGCCACATGTATTTAATACTGTTAACCGCGTACAAAGATAACATAGCTTTATTCAATAAAATATTTTCTTTGAAACCTTGATAGAGTGAAAGTTCTGCTAGAGCCAATTACTGGTTAAACAGTTCCACTCTTCTTCCCACAGCTAGCAAACATGATTATTTCCTTCTCTTTCCTCACTTTCCCTTCTGGTCCAGTTTTTAGGTAATTTCCCTGTCCTTACTGAAGTCTTGAAGGAGTTCTCAAAACCAGTTTCTCAATTTCCTGAGTATGGGTAGTGTGTAAAAACAGAGAGATTCCCCCACCCCCAGCCCAGTTTATCACTCTCTCAAGCCAGGCTGTTCCACTGCGTGACTCTAACAAACAATTTGCCACTTCAGCAAACGCAGTGACCAGAGCCACCACACAAATCAGATCATGAAGGAGAGCGTGTGTGACAAAGATCCCCCAATTGCAGCTGCCACACAGCTCCTCACTTACCCAGTCGTGCAGGGATGGTGCAGGGCTCTACACAGTCTCAAAACCTTTAAATGCTTGGAGGTGAACTGGACTTCAGAGAAACTTCTTAATTTTGAGGAGAGAAAAAAGAAGCTAAGACTGAAAAAGAAGGAAGAGAGTAAATTAAGGGATATGAGAACTGAAGCAGAAAGGAGAAAGCAAGTGGGAAAGTATTGTGAGGACCTGATGATTCTCCCACTTCTAACGTTTGGGAAGCAACAAAATGCCATTTCAATTAACAGTACTCAAGTGCTGAAGACAATATAGTGACATTACTCTTGAGCACTATGGACACAGAACTGACATTTCACCTGCCAAAATCATCCCTGGCAAAACTCCACCATCATCAGTGGAACTACACCAAGCATAAAATTGGCCCACAGTTGCATTAAGACAATAAAGGCTTTGTTTAATGAGATATGGGGCCTTTCTGGGTCTTTATAATAAAGCTCAGCAAACAATTGTTTATTGTCCCTGAGCAAATATCGCTGACACCAAACAAGCAGCCATCACATTCATAGCCCACACTGTCTGTCCACATAATGCTAGGAAAACATCCATCAATAAAGCAACAGATTCCCAGTGTCCTGTCCCTATCCCAAGGAAATTATAGACAGTTTAAATGCCTCCCAAATTGCCTACCAGGTCCACAAGCAATCATTCTCATTTTCAGCAACATCCTTCCACACTCCTCTGCCAAGTCAACGAAAGTTGAATGTCCTGACTGGTGCTACAGGACTCAGTGCACACACAGACGCTGAGCAGCTCCACTGCCAGAGTTATTCAACAATACTCCCTCCCACCACAAACTATACCCTGCGACCACACTATGCTCACACAGATGCATCTTTTCCTCCTTTTGTTAGACCATGTGAATTCTCAACGAAATCACTCAAGTTCACACGTTCCTGCTGTTCTCTCGGGTTTGCCACAAGCATGCCCTGGACTTACAGGGCCAGACTCTGCTCCAACGCCAGCCACGGCCGTTCACCACATTTGCACAGTATCGATTTATGCCAGAACTCACTAAGCTATGAAAATATTCAATGGCTGAAGCAAACAAGTAGTTGAGGCACACAGAGCTCCTGTACTGCACCCCTTCTCCCTATGCACCCCCACAACGCGTTTCTCTGTGCAGTTTCCCTGCCCAGCTTCGCAGCCTTTTTAACCCAATGCACAGGAAAACCTGGACATTTGGATTCCCGGGGTCCTTGAGGGAAACTGACAGATCCAGGTGGGAGCGGTGGGAGCAGAGGAGAAGCAGCTCCTCAGGGCTTGTCCCGCTCCCAGCTTCTACTTCTTTTAAAGCTTCTGTAAGGAGACATCCACTGCCCACACCAGAAGTTCAGCTGCTCTGAATGCTCATTTTACAGAGCACCAGGTTTAGGAAATAAAATATTTATCATTTTTATTTGCTTTTCCAACTCCTCTTCCCGCCCACCACCACCCGCTCCCCCCAGTCCTGTCAGCCTGCACCCACGGACCCCGCGGGTCTACGGGGGTGCTCCCACGGCTGCAAATCACCCGAGGATCAAAGCTGCCCACAAGAACACGCCGAACACCCCACGGACACACCGAACCCCCATCGGCTCCACGGTCCCGGCGAGCCAGGGACACCCGCGGGGGGCGGCGGGACCGGCAGCACCGCCGGAGCCCCGCACACCCCCGGGCACCCTCCTGCTTGCTCCCCCTTTAATTTATGCAGAGCCGCGACGAACTCCCCGCGTTTCTCTTCACGAAGGAAGACGCGAGTGTCCCCCCCCCAGCCGCCACCCGCCGCTCCCGCATCTTCTCCCCGGCAGCCGCCGTCCCTCAGCCCCCCCGGGCTGGGATATCCCGTCCGTCCGCGCCAGCGCCTTTGTGTGCGGAGCAGACACAGAACCTACCTCGGCGGGGCGGCTCTGCCCGCCCGGCAGCGCGGGGGACGAGGGCAGGGAGAGCCGAGGAGGGACGGAGAGGAACAGCCGCTGCCTGCCCGCCCGCCCGGTGCCGCCGGAGTGTCCGCCCGGCCCCGCCACACGCGCGGAGCCGGCCCGGCCGCGCCTGAGGGGAGCGGCGGGGCGGGCCGGGGGCGGGCCCGGCGCTGAGTCACCGCCGCGGCCGCCCCGCCGCCTCCTTTGTTGTCAGGCGTGGAAAAATCCGGGGTGGCGGGGATGGCTGGGGGGAAATCCCGAGGGAAACGGGGGAAAAGCGGGGCCTGTGTGGCGGCCTGGGCCGGGCTCCACGGGCTCGGCGCCGCCCCGGCCCGGCAGGGACAACGCGCGTGGGGCAGCCACGGGAGGCTCCCGAACTCCTGCCGGGGCCCTGGGCGCTGAGCGGCCCCGCTCACCTGCGGGAGCCACCTCGCTCTCCAGGGAAGAGAATCTCCGAGCTGTGCCTGCCTTTAACTTTCCGAGTGGTTCCGTCCCGTGTCCCGGAGCCCTGTCCCTGTGGATGTTCTCACCGTTCATTCTGCTGGAATTAAGGGCCCCATCGAAGTTGGAGGCCAAGAGGTCACGGCCAGCCAGCCAACATGTTACTCTGTGCTCAGGGTAACCAAAATCCGTCTCCAAGTGAGCATTACACGACATAATAAAGAGTCTGGAACACGGCATGGCGTGCACAGACTTTGGGAAGGAACCCAAACAAAGAAAGACATTTGGGGATGAAATGTGTGTTTACACACTGGGGTACACACTGGGATTAAATAGATTTCTTTTGTATATTTATCACTGGGATTATTTTGCGTCTCTTCGTAACAGATGACTTGAATCACAGCACAGCGACTGGAGTCATCTCAGGGATGGAAAGCTTCAGCCTGATCCGGGGAGCTCGGTTATCTGAGGAGCATTCAGCATCCCTTGGGCTGTGGAGACACAGACCCTTCCCCTGCAAAACCCCCAGCCCCACAAGTCCCAGCAGGAACAGTGTTGGGTGCTCAGTAGATGGTGCTATTTCCACCGAATTAATCCTAAAGAACCCACTGCCCCGGGATGGGAAGGGCAGCGAGTTGGGAGAAACGCGTTTTGTGTGAGGCTGGGCTGAAATCTGGAGTGCTGGTATGTACTAAAAGACTGTTCAGGTCTTTGTGTGCAGCTGTTCTTCCACTAGGAATAAAAGGCAGAACCTCCACGGTGAAACCTAGGAAGTAGATGAAATCCAGGGCACCAGTGGCCATTGTCACATCTAGTTCAAGCCCACTGCCAAGCACCAGCATACATGATCAGAGCTGTTCTGTGAGCATATGAAATGTTAAAAACTGCTAAATGCTCCTCCAAAAGTCCCTTGTGACACGCCCAGTTGGACTGCCGTTTGTGTTGTCCATAGTGCTCATAGTGTCAGCCCTGGCAATGGGGAGCCTCATTGCCCAGCACTCTTTCCTTTACAGGAGTGTTGTGAGATACAGTTGTTCTGTATGTGGTGCTCATGGACACTGTAGGGAGAAAAACCTCATAAAAATTGATTTTTTTTTTAAATAGATGTGGTAAAATGATGTGCCTGGATGAATGAGGCAGTATAAATATTGATTAGTTCCCTGGTCTGTAAGCAACCCTCCATCTGAAGCATGGGAAGGGGAAATAGTTTATGGCCAGAAAATTGCAAACAGCAACGAAATAAAATTAACTGCGAGGCCAGCAGAATGCCGGATTTCCCTATCTTTTGCATTATTGACCTTAGAGACCTCTCCATGTCATTCCTGTATGCAAGCATTAAGCATTTGTATCCTAAAGACGCTTTGTAGTTGCCCTGATCGAGTTTTTATCTCTGTTGCCTTAGTCAGAGCACAGGCAGTTGCCCCTGCTCTGAAATCTGACACTTTACATCAGTGTTTCCCAACCCTTCCTTGGCTCAGACAGCTATTTTGCTGTGATACTATGGTCTTCCCAGCAGATCCTGCACATCCACACCTTTAAATGGAATGTAACACTTTTCTGAAGCAAAATTACAAAAAAAACTCTGTGTCTCTTGCCACGGCTTGTCAATGGAGCACAAGCGTTTTTCATGGTGTTTTGTCCCAGAGTTACATTCAGTTTAAACATCATTGGCAGGTGCAGATGTAGCAAAGTCCATACATACACACATATGAATCTCTCGTGCTTTGTGAAATTGCTGTAATGCTGTGCAACCCCTAAGCTGCCATGGCTGAATCCAGACCTGAAAAATATTGCTGGATATAAGCGAGAGAGGGGAAGATTTGTGAGGGGCAGAAAGTTGAAAGGACTCACCAAGGACACACCTGAAGACCAGCAATGGCTGAGATCAACATGTTGTCTTAATTCCTCACTCAGTGCCTCATAAAAGACAGTGGTCAAATGATAGCTCTGAGTCAAACATCTCACGAGCAGTTTAAGGGATAACTTGAGTCATCACATTGCCTGGTTTTGGTGCAGCAGCTGCCTGGTACCCCAGACCCCTGGCAGGGCAATGAGCCATCCAGCTCAGCTGCAGCCCCTAAGAGAGGAGCACATGAGTGGTCAGCATTGTCTCCCATCTGTGAGCCACTCAGATTCCTGGAATTCCTATTCCTTCTTTAAGGCACATCATACTTGCCTCTTGCCTTTGGACCACATGGAAATTACAGTCCGTGGTTCACGTGATGAAGAAATTTGGCCACAATTGCATTTTACTCATGACAAGCCTTCTGCCCCCAGCCCTGTGGGTACTGAAACTCTAGAAAGCGCTCAACAAAGCCTCAGGGATCTTTCTAGATGAAAAGCAATATATAAATGTAGAACATTACCATTTTATTTCAAATGAAAAGCAGTGTATTGGAATAAAAAAGTTAATAATCTGGCTGCGCTTTAGTCAGAATGATTCACTGGAAATACTTAACATGAAAAAAATTCCCTTCTTATTAATATTATAGCCAAAAGTGCATAGACATTTGATCATATTATCATCACGGGACATTTGTAATATGTACTTTGGCATTTTGATATCTCATGAATCAGGTACTATGTATTTTAATTGCCTGTTGCTGTTTGTATTTTTTTAGTCAAACTGCAGAATTAAAAGCAAAAGCATCTTTTAATTTAAATCCTTCTTTGTGAGGCAGGGAATTGCATTTTACACCATGCCTGCACCATACCTGCCTTGGAGTGTTACCACATTATGACCTTAAATAATAGTAATAACAATTTTACTGGGGCAGACACAAGTGGAGTCAGCTGCTGTGGGATTCCCCTTGCTTAGTTTTAGCTGTCTGCAAGCAGATGTCTCGTCTAAGCAGGTCATGAAGGCTGGGGAAGAGGTAGGTACCTTCAGAGAGGGATTTGTGCCTCCTACCCTAAATGTTTGTGTTAGAACTGGACTAATTGCTTTGGAAGTGCTTCTGCTGGTTGTACAAAACAGTACCTGACCAGCTTCAGCTGGATACCTTCCTCAGTATTTCTTTATCTTTGTGTAATTCCTTCACCCTGTGTGGTAAAATGCCTCCCCGTTGCCTGCTCTCCTTTGCAAACAGGAGTTGAGTGCTGCCTGTACACCAGGATTTTTATTCCATATAATGTGGGGAAGCACTGACTTGAATCACAGGAGACTGTGGTTTTCTTTATTCCCCTGTAGCGACTTTAAATGAAATTTTTTTCCTAGATTTTTAATTTACTAGAAGTAAATCAACAGGAATGCAGGTTGCTATGAATGTTTTTCCGTACCGTAATTCTGCAGAAACATCAGTTAAGTATTTGAAGAAACATCTGCTATGCACATAAATGTATGAACATATATGCATAGGAGCTGAACAAATATGACTTTGGGGCGTGCAGGGTTTTCTTTACACAAAGCCAAGGGCATAAAAGGGATTTCCTCCAAGTTTTCCTGTGTATTAATAATGAAGATCAGGATGCCACCTTTGCTTCCTCCCCTTCTGAGCATACAGTGAAAGGAAGTGGTTCTGGATCGAATCACAAAGAGCAGTGGAAAAAAACAGACTACACTCCACGCTGGCACTCAGAAGTTTAATTATCCAGCACACTGCATCTTTATGGAAGAAGCAGACAGATAAATCCCATATGTTAATAGTTGGCCCCCTGTGGCTGACCTTTGGCTCAAATATTCCATATTGTGATTAATGTCACACAGTTGGATCCAAAACATGCTCATTCCCCAGGCTGCAGGAAAAAAAGGGGATTCAGTTTACCTTCCAACAGCCGAGTTTCATTTGATCACTCTTTTGGAAGCTGATTTTATCCCTGCCTGTAGTCTGGCCTCTGAAAAGCTGTTGTGCACTCCCTCTGCTAGGAGTCAAGATCCAGCTTCTCATATTGCCTTCACTGCTGACTCACTGAGCAACCTGAAATAAGTAATTTTGCCTCAGGTTCTGGTGTAGAAAAACAGAGAAAATAACTGTGACTTCCTTGCCAGCATGGTTGGAACTTGCAGATAGAAGATACTAAGCAAGGCTCATCTTCAGACAAAATTAGGTATTGACCTCTACAACCTCAAGGTGTCACAAGGTTAGGTGGGAAAATCAGGAATGCTTGGATTGTGGTTTTCTGGCCACCTTTTCCCCTAATCTTGCTGTTTTTATGTGCCTTTGCTTGCCTTCTCATGTCATTATGGTGATCTTACATCATTCTAGTGACACAAACTGCACCCCTGGCAGTGGCACAGGTAAGAAGGCACAAAGATCTCTGAGCCTAGTGTCAGTTTGATCCTGAAGGACACAGAATCTGTGGAAAGGATACACATCCTGTGTGTAATACAGATGCACAGTGCCTAGCATTCCATGGCACTTTTCTGGGGAAGTCAGATCCTCAAACATACTTTTACAGGTGGGCTCAGGGTTGTAATGCAGAACATTTTAGCAGAATCAACAACTCGTCACTGGCATCCTCTGTGGGATCAAAGCCTTGAGATGCTGCAAGTAATGAAACCAGAATTCCTCCCCATCTGACTTCTCTAGAGTCAGGTGTGACACAGAAAGCCTGATTCAGCTAATTGAACCATTGCTAAAATTGCCACAGCCCTCAAGTTAGTTTAGACTGAAGTCTGTATTTCTGCCTGCCTCTTGGATGAGATGAAGCAACAAAGCCTGATGAAGGCATGGAAACTGCTCCTGCTCCTGTGGAGATCATGAGGAATTTTGCTTCAACTGGGCCTAAAAAGACATGCCCAGCTGTCTTTCCAGGGATGACACAGGAAAGTCTGTGAAAATACAGCTGTAGTGGCTGAAGACCCAGAAAAACGTGAGACAAAGCCTCTGAGGAGGTCAGTCCCTGCCTCCAGACAGGACATATCTAGACTGGTTTGCAGGCTGGGCAAATTTTTCCGTTCCCAAGTTGGTTTATTTACCCGGGATGAGCAGACTGTGCTCTGGGTGGCCCTACAGCAATTGGAACAGACAATTTCATATCATTTCCCACTACAAAAAATAATCAAATGCTCTTTCCTCTGTGAAAGGAAGGATGGGCAGATATTCTCTGTGCTCTAAACCATTAAGTACATGCAAATTTCAAGGGGAAAGTAGCTTTATTTTTGTCTTTTGTGCAGTAATGATTGCACTGTGGAGACTTTCAGTGGGCCATGTACACACTTGGCAGAGGACCATGCAAGTGGATCAAGGCTCTACAGCATCTTCCATCACAGGATTTCAAAGTGCTGGTTAAACCTAACAACTTGTACTGGTTTTGGCTGGGATAGAGATAATTTTCCTCCTAGTAGCTGGTGCTGTAAGATATCAATAACCATCATGTTTGCATCATGAAAAACTAGATTTTCAACTGCCAACCCTAGTTGAAATTCATAGGAGAATTAGAGATCACCATGCCTAAAATCAGAGTGAAAAAAAAGAAAAACAAACCCCACCTGCTGACCTTTGATATCTAAAGCAGAAAGGTGAATCTCTAAGTGTTAAGTTCCCTACATTTCTATGTGTGATTTCCTGTGCAGAAATCCATGAACATGGGTTATGCTGTACCAAGCAGAGAGTTTTGAGCAAGCTCAGCATCTCAAACCTTCTGTGCAAGCCTGGAGTGTGTGTCCACCCCAGAACTGGGTCTGTGATCAGCACATGGCATCTCTGACTGGCTCAGGCCCATCTTTGGCAGTCCCACTGTGAAATTCTGCCTGGATTATCTCTGGTCCTGCGTGCAGTTGGGATTTCTGGGGTCATTCTTCCTGGGGAAGTTGTGCTAAAATAAGTTCAAAGTCACTCTGATTTTTTCTCAGTGAGTCATTCATCATGGGAGTGCTTGTCTTGGTCCTCTAGACACATGGGGAGAACTGTGGGAAGAAGCTGAAGAGACAAAGTAAATGGGATAGAATCCCAGGGGAAAGCAGAGCCATAGCCTGTACTTCCAACCATGGCTGAGAAGCTGGGTTGTGTATGAGTGTATTGTGTAAATCAAGAAAGAAGAGATGGGGAATGCTGTATCAGAGCCTTCAGCAATGGGTAGTGAAGGCACAGTGTGAGCACAGTAGGTCCATTTCAGTTTAATCAGTTTAGAATTTCAGCTGAGTCTCTTGTCACCAATTCTGCTGCAAATAATAATGGAGTAATGACAGCAAAGCAAGCAATTAACTGAAATAGGTTTCAAACTATTTTCCTGGTTTCCCACTTGAAATAAATCATTATTCTGTCCCTAACTCTTTATTTTTATTGTCTGCCCCCTGTGGTTTAGTAACCAGCTGCTATTCCTTGTGAAGAAATCAGCAGGTTGATTGACGCTGTGGCTGCCCTGAACTCCTCTGAGGCTTTCTTATTGACTGACCATGTCTCAGATAAGGTTGCCAGTAAATTATAGCTCTGCTTAAGAGCATCTGCCTCAGGGCTGCACTCCCCTCATTATAAATCCTGATCTAATCCTGCACGTCTCCTCAATTACTGGAGAGTACAATCCAAGAAGTGGCTTCCCCAGTGAACATGAAATGAGATAAACTGTTCCTACATAAGGTAAACATGACTACTCAAGAGTGAAGCTAAGCATTTTCAGGTCAGTCTCCTTCTGTTTTTCATGTGGTTTCTAAAGGAAGAACATATCACCACTCCTACTAATGTTGACAGTTATTTCATCACAATCAGTTCTAAAAATCAGTTTGAAATTTCTACCCTTCAGTAGAACTACTTTTAAGTATTTCTGTCTGCAGGAAGCACATATATGACAATTCAGGTGACAGCCTTAGGAAAGGTATTGGGTGAGTCACTTTAGAGTCCCCAGTCTGCCACAGAAACCCTTGGGAGATGCTTCATGGCCATGCCAAAATACAGGAAAGACATTTAATTTATGAGATCGATGAATGTGAGAGAGCAAATGGAAAAGGTACAAGCTTATCTTAACATTTTTTTGTGTTGGGCAGATAAATTATGTTCCGGATTTCTGGATGAGTTTCAGCACATCAGTGCTGGTGGAGATGAGTTAGTCCATCTTATAACTCTGTGAACAAAAACATGTCATTTGTGGAGGCATCCTATTATACTGAATAAAGGATGAGTAAAGGAGCCTGTTAGTGCTCCTGTTGGATCAGTACCTGCTCCAAGTTCCAGCAGCTGTCACTTTCTGTGGTTTTCCACACACACCACAGTACCCAAGTCCAGCTTTGCAGGTCCTACCTGAGCTCTGGCCTGTCTTGAACCTCACCTTTTGTGAGCACCCTTTCTCTAGAAAAGCCTTACATTGCATGTTGACTTTATGCAAATGTAAAAACTGTGTTTAAGCACTATTAGATGGGTGGCTTATTTACTGCTTTGTATTTTCACCAGGATAAATGGTGAGAAATTGAAGGATTTAGTTCATTCAGAGGAAAATGTGCATCTAGGAATGAAATTAATGAAATCTGTAAACCCATACCAAGGTTATATGGCAGTTTGACTCAATGTAACATTAATAACTTATTTAAATTATCCATTAAAGTCTCAGATTATGTTTATTCTGCAGCATTCCCTTTCATCTAAGAGAAGTTTATTGTTCACCCAGCTCCAAATACAGAGTGAATTTTGACATCTCTGGTGGGAAATCAACAATCTGTCTCATTGCTGCTGTCATCTGTGTGATCTGTTTGCTAGATCATTAATTTGTGCTGAGCTAGATTGGGATGTCAGATGACAGAAAGAGGAGCACTCATCTGAGGGCATGGTGGGGCTACACACAGATCATCCTTCCTCAGCCCATGTTGCCAGCCCAAGGAAACACTGCCTGTCCTGGGACAGGCCTTACAGGAAGATTCCTCTTGGGAGTCTTTCTTGCACTTCCTCTTGATCAATCAAAATATAAAGACATAAAAAATCTGTAAGCATGGCTGCAGTGTTCAGGCTAAAAATCTGACCCATTAAAAAAAGTAAATTCCCAAGGAGTACTACAAGAAAAGGGCAGACATATATGATGCTGCAACCACGGTCTCTAGACACCCACAGCCTCCTGAGCTGACTGTACATTTCTACTAATTTCTACAAATAGATGAAGATTTCTAGATACAGCCCTCCATCGACTGTTTTTCCCTTGGACCTGTCCAGCCTCCCCTTAAATTCATGTGAGACTCTGGCAGTATCTTTTGGCAAGAAACTGCAAAGCTCAATAATCTCATTCTGCACTGGTAATGCTGTAAATGTTAATCACTATCACTTACTACAATTCTTATAGGAAACATTATACTGTGATCAATGGAGGCAAACTTTTATAGGCTTCTCTGGTGTTAGATCTCAACAGTATTATTTAACCCCAAGCCCCCTCAAAATCAGCAGGAGATTCTTAGTTTTAGTTAGGTCCACAATTCCTGGCTGACTGGAAAAAATAGTCCAAATTACATTTTAGTCAAAGCGAGGTTTCACCTCTCCCTAAATTACCCAGTATCCTTTACTGCAGTTCTGGCTTTGTAATCCTGCTTTAGTTTCTAGCAGGATTCATCAAAACAATAATTTCACTTCAAAAAAAGCTACAGAGTGGTTTTTTTTAGGAGACATGAAAGGCTGAATGGTGAGTGGGGCTGCTTCACTACAAACAATTACCGAAACAAATAGGTCCAATAAAAAGCTCTGTTCTCATTTACATGGCTACAGGACTCATCTTGCTAAATTGTGTTCCCTTTTATCAAAGGATTTAAATCTGAATTATCTCCCTGTAATTCCCACAGCTTTATGCTGTTTGTATTCTGGTTTTGATCAGCTGTTTCTTCTGTACCATTAACAAAGACAGAGGCACCCTGTAAATACAGCATACTTCAGTGCACTCCCTTATTTATGTACTTACATATAACTTCAGTATTTCCCCAAACAAGATGTGCCAGTGTGACCCATAGAGTCAATACATATTGCATTTGCATTCTTTTATAATGCAAGGCAGTTGTAGAATTACGTACAAATAGACCTCTGGGGGCCTGACCTCCCAGCTGTATTAAATAAATCCCCTTAGCACAAAGGAGGAAGAAAGGGAAACAAAGAGCTTCCTGCTGGCTTTTCCTGGAAGCATAGAAGTGAAATAATTCACTTCAGTGTCCTGTGGAAATAAAGAGCGGTTGGAAAACATCAGAAATCAATCTTTAGAAAAATACAGCCCTAGAAGTGAGAGAGTGAACCACTTGGCTGTAGAGAGGAGTGGAGTTTTCCCAGTGTATTCGCTCACCATCATGGCCCTGCAGAAAGCATTTAGTTTTCATTCAGACTGTGTCCTTGAGCTGTGGAAATCATAAGGGGAAAGTGCACCACTTGGATGGACGTAGTTACAGGGTGGGTTTTGGCAGGAGTTTATATAAACTCCTCTGAGAGGAGTTATACTGAGTTGCAAATTTGTCTTTGTTGATACACATGCAATATTGAAACTGACTCTGATCTGATAAAAAGAGCTGTTCAGACATCATTTCTGGGGTTTTTTTTGCAAAATATTTAAACAAAAACTTGAAAACAATTTTGTTTCCGTTTAAAATCAAACATTTTTTCACTGTTTGTTCATGTGTTAACCAAAACCCACATGCCTTCCTAAAACTTTTAACAAATATTTCCATTTAGTCTAAAAATCTGTTCTGGGGGAAAAAAGAAATCTTCTTTTAGAAATACCAGTTCTCCTAGCAAAACTGATGTTAAACTTCTGGTGATCCTGGGCAGACCCTGTAATGTGGGTGATTCTGTTTGTTATTCCTTATGGGGGCTTCCTATGCATTAAAGCCTGGATAAATGGCATTTCCATTGCCTGTAACACCAAGTCCTCCCCTGCGTGTCTGTCATTGTCTGGACTCCCTGGACTTAATGGCAGTGGAGGGATATTTCATTCATCTCCTATGATGAGTGGTGTTTTTCCGTATGCTCATTCCCAGAAAGAGACAGAATGGAAAATCAGTGTTTTTTTCTAGTTTATGTGTGTGTTAACAGAATGAATTTTGGAGAGGGAATCTCAGCAGTGCTCACTCATGGGTCCTTGGTTTTGTCCACTGATGTCACTGTCCAGGTCTCAGCATCCAGAGTGGAGACACACATTTTGTTAGCAATTAAATGAATGGAAAAAGGCTGGCAAGAGTTTTCCCTGTGGCACATTTCATTTCAGAGACCGCTGAGATCAAGGGATCAGAGGGAGCACGCTGAAGCTTAGCACATGTCACCAGCCCTCCTAGGACCTGCCAAATCTTGCATACAAACATGATTTTACCAGTCCAAGCACTGAACCCAAAGCCCTGTTTGCATATGACAGCATATGCCAGATTTTTGTTTGCAAAATCCAAAGTGGGAATGACGGGGACATAATCAAAAGTCCCTGACTGGGAAGTGTTGGACAAATGGTTCTGGTTCTGGTTTCAATCCATCTCCTTTGTTAATCTTATTATTCAGGGAGTACTTAGAGCCATCTCATGCTCATTTAAACTAAATACATAACCCAATTAAAACAACCCTGAGCTATTTAGGTCTATAGAATTAGACTAAATTTCAGTGCTTCTGACATTTTAGATCATTCGGGGCTCTAGAGCACAAATATCTATATCATCAGTTTATCTTCTCCCTTCACAACCATCTTTAATAAATTGTACATATGGGCTGGGAGATTGTCATATTTCATGTACGACACAACAGTTCCAGCCAATTTCCTTAGTAAACCAGCACCAAAATTACTGGATACTGTAATCCCCTGGTACAGCTCTGTGTCTCACTGCAGGATACAGGACTTGAGTCTGCAAATCCACTTGGGTGCCTGGGATCATGGGAATGTGCTGAGGTGATGGCAAGAAAGGGCAGAGGAAGAGGGTGGAGCTGGAAGCATTCGGTCCATCAGCACAACAGCTTTCCTGGCAGAGCTGGAGTCTTACCAAAGGCCTGATGGCTTTTTTCTGCTGTAGGAAATAATCTGCTAACTAGAGAGTTCACAGTGGAAGGAAGCAAGGAGAAGGGGGTGTTTAGATGAAACAATGAAATGCTTTTCTCATCAACTGTACTTAAATCCAGCTGCAAGTTGATCTGTTTTGTTAGGAGCAGGCAAGCAAGGTATTTCCAGGGGATGCTCACAAGGTTGTGATTAAAAACAGGGAATGTGCAGGAAATTAGAGTGAGAATTTAACTAAAACAAGGGCAAGAAGCTCATGGCAAAGGGAGCTCAGCAGATAATTCCATGCAAAATTTGTTCCCTGGCTTTTGTACCATTTATGCTCACAAACTATTCATGAACAGATTGCAGAAATTAGAACAAACCAATAAGGAAGAGTTTATTAATTATGGAATAATTGATATACAATATGTTATGAATTAGAGATGATTCTTGGTCTCCAAATTGTATCATCCAGGGCTGTGTGACTCAT
Source organism: Eopsaltria australis (assembly GCA_034509425.1). Classification (NCBI taxonomy): domain Eukaryota; kingdom Metazoa; phylum Chordata; class Aves; order Passeriformes; family Petroicidae; genus Eopsaltria; species Eopsaltria australis. The sequence goes on from JAVTVJ010001633.1 coordinate 194,884, forward strand.
AATTTGCACAGTGTCACTTTGTCACATGAGTCAGATGGCTCTGCAGGACAAACCCAGCACAATTTGTCTCAGCTTTGATGCATCAGAGTGGGGAGCTGGTGGAGCTGGAGAAGGTGCAGAGGAAGACAGCTGAAGTCAGGGGGATGGAGCAGCTGCCTCACAAGGAGAGGCAGAAAAGAGTGAAATTCCCCTGCAGTTTGGAGAAAAGGCAGCTGAGCAGGGATATGACTGAGGTGTGCCTGCCCACAAAGGTGGTGGGTCAAAGAACAAAGTTATCCATGCATCCCTCAAAGCTGTAACAAGTACAGCAGCACAAGAGCTGCTTCTTGGGGGGGATCCAGGAGCTGAAGCACTGCTGCCAAGGGTGCTCTGCCTGGGGACATGACAGCACCAGGGAGGCAACCAGGGCTCCCAGGCCATTCTGTGATTCTGTGGCACCATCATAGATTGGCCCGCCTTGGTTTTGGTTTGAACAATCCGTGTCAGATCCCACATCCCTGCTCATGGGCTTGGACTACTACATGAATTCTTTGGCATTCAGCAGCTGGGCTTCCCAACATCAAAAATGCCATGAATTAAAAGTGGTGGGATAAGTAGAATTCTACTACTTTTATTAGTAGAATGAAAGAACCTCAAAAAGGCAGTAAATCTAATTTAATCTAAATTAATTTCTGTAGGCTGAGCTACTTGTGTCCATCTCTTTGGTCAGTAGCTGATGTCAAGGAGTTCATTAAATATCACACAGCCCTCCACAGTGTCTTTTTCCTGCTTTCCTGCTTTCCTGACACAGCTTTAAATTGCTTGAAGGTACTTCTCTTTCTCAACTTTGCCTTCTCCTATCACTCCTCTGTGCCCTTTCACACTCTGAATATGCATTGGAACCTGACAGACACAGATCCCTGCTATGCAACAGGACCTTGACTTTTTTCTTCCTTTTTAAAATATTTTCTTCTTTTGTACCTGCAAATTACTGTGGGTGTGATTTTCCAACCTCAGTTACAGGGGAGGATAATTTATGCCTCTCACAGGGCTTAGCAAAACTGCAGGCACTGATTTCCTTTGTGCCCAGTTCTGGAAAACAAAATTCACCTGCAATTATGTGTCCATGGGTGCAAATTATAAGGATAATGCTTAGACAAGACTGGGAATTTACCAGTGAGATGGATTTTTGCTAGAAAACAAAGAAAACAGAACTGATACACCTGAGCTGAGGGGTTTCTGTAGGAATTTTCACACCGGTTTCAACAGCAATGGCATTCCTGGGAAAATCCACACAGCATGATAATCAACTTGTCCTACCTCAGAATAGCAAGCATTCAGAATTCAGAGCATTTTCCTAAGATGAGGGAGCCAAAGTGAAATCCTGCTGTGCCTAATTGACTCTGAGGTCTCACATCTCCAGTGCATGGCCAGCCTTTGGGGCTACCAATGACTCCTTCAATGTCTTCATGTGAAGTTGCCTCACTCAGCTTTAGGACGTCTGTCTGACTGCCTCAGCACTCACAGGACCTAGTAAGACTGAGGTTCAGAGCTGGGCTTTAATTAAGGCAGGGCAAAGTCAGGCCTCTCTTCAGACTGAAAATGGTATCAAACTTTTCAAGTCCCAAACACATTATGCATCACCCTGTGCATCCCGTCTTATTGAGGCAAAGCCAAAAAAAAGCTTTGCTGATGTTGTTACTTTTTCAAATATCTGTCAATAACTATAAATAACTTTGAAATTCAAGCAGGGTTAGTCCAGATGGGTCAAGGTGCTCCATGAGTATGCTGTGGGCCTTTTTTCCAGTAAGAGGAAACACACAGGCATTATTTTTCTCCATGTGAGAATACAGTGCACTTATTTTGCAACCCATTTCCCTCTTACAGACTGTAACACATGAGAAGAAACCAGCTGGTCTAGCCCCCAACAAATAGCCCTGGCCAGCTGTAGTGGAAGGAAACCTGGTAGTGAAGCTGTGTGAAGAGCTGTCTGTGGCTCTATGTTGAGCTCCCATTTCCTTTTCCATGCTGAGCTTGGAGGTGAGGCCAAGGCAAGCAGTGAGACCTGTCTCTCACAGAGCTGCTGATGCAGGTCCTTCATCATGAATCTTCTCTCTTGGATTTAAAAATCCTAGTCCACATCCAGGACCAGGTACTAGGGCACTTTCCCCACTGATGCTGCAAACTAATCCTGACCTACTTGTAAGTATGGTAGTGAAAAGCTTTGGTGAAAGGCATGAGGAGCTTGGAAGGAGCTTTTTTTTTTTGGTGTGTGTGGTAAGAGCCTCTTGCTTCTAAAGAACTGACCTCAACAGGAAGAATCTTAACTTGGCTGAGTCCTCTGAGCCTCATTGCTCGGTGACAGATGACATTTCTCAGCCTTGTCAGAAAAGAACACCACTAAATTGAAGCTCTGTCTCATTCTGCTTCATTAGGACATAATGAGGCAAAATCACAGGGTTTGCTGGCACTGCTCAGGGATTCAGCACTGTGACTGTCCCCAAAGCCAGCCAAGTAAGAGAGCCACCAGCCCCTCCTGCGGCACCTGGCACGGGCTCTTGGGCAGTGCAGAAGATCCACTCAGCCGTTTTCTGGAATACTAAAGAAACCCTAAATGGCCCCAAAGGGACCAGGGGCAAACAGAGCAGATGCAGCAGCTGAAGGACACAGGAGCAGAGCTGCTCCAGCCCTGCTGGAGGCGTGCGGGGGGCGTTAATGGGCCCCATGTGCTGCAGGAATGCAGAGCTCTGCGTGGGCTGGGCGATTTATGCTCTTGACATTGGGGGGATTTCCTGGCTAAGAGCTGGTTGCTTTGGACTGTGTCTGCTCCCAATTACTGTGACTTTATTGAACAGCAAACCTGAGGAAGCAGCAAAGCTGGAGATGGACGCTCGTCCTGTGTAAGGACTGGTTTAACCTCGCTGGTTTAACCTCGCATTTCTGAGGATATGGAGCAAGAATTGTCATTGTTTATTAAAGTTTGCATTTAGTTGTCATTTAAGTGTCATTAAAAGATGAGATTGGTCTCATTATGGTTGTTTTCTATTTTATGTGTTCCACAAGGCCCAGCAGTGAAGATATGTAGGAACAGAATAAAACTATAGTGGTTTCCTAGTCCTCAATGAAGTATGAAATGTGCTGAGCCACAGATGGTATCTTTATATTTTAGCAACCTTCAGTCATTTCAGTGATTTTTATGATTTTTTTCATTAATGAACTCATGTAAATTGCTGGCAACCCAGACATCCCATAACTCAACAAAACATTGTGGTGAAGTATCTACTTTCCTTTGATTTATACCTGCTGTTTGGCAATACTGCACCTCCTACACAATATTTAGGTGTTGTGTGGGCTGTAGTGTAGTTTAATTGACAGAATTACATACTTGAGACCAACATCAGAGGTTCAACTGTTCCATTTTTTGTTCATCTTGGGCTGTGACCACCACACCTGAAGTTGAGCTCCCCATGGGGAAAGAACTGATGTGTTTGAAGGATCTGCTTGAGGTGAGATCACCTGAAGACACAGACATTCAGTCATAAGCTCAAGGCCTTTATCTGTGTAACCCAGTGGGACACTTGACAAAGGTTTGGGTGCTCAAACAGTGAGAGGAAACATGAAAGCCGATAGAGTGACATACTCCAAAAGGAAAGGAAAACTATGAGAAGAAAGTGAGTGTCTCTGAAAAGATCTGGGGAAGACACATGCACAGAGGTACAATAATAGGTGGAAATGTCAGTGGGATGGGGGGAGGAAAAAGAAGCAAAAGGTTCAGTGTTTTGGTTTGTGCCTGTGATTTAGGTCTGTGCTTAGCTTGCAGTAGTTTGGTTTGAATGTGTACACAGAATAAATAAATCACAGATCATAAGGAAGACAAAACCTGAGGAGAACAAGGCCCCTTCTGAAGGGACCTCCCCCTCTGGCCACCACTTGGTTAACAGAACCTTTATTCCCCAGCCCTTTATTAACACAGAATTGTCAGGCTCCAGTGTCAACCGTGAACACCTTTGGTTCATTCCTGTGGTTCCCTGAACATTCAAACAAGACAGAAATTTAGTCAGGTAACTTATTTAGGAAAGCCTTCTCCTCTTTCCCGTGCTGCTCACATTGCAGTATATTGCTGGCATTGTTTAAAGTGTTACTGGCCAATAATATTGCTTTGTGCATTATAAATAGAAATCAGGCAGCAAATGGAATTAAATGTGGACTGAAAGGCACGAATTCCTGAGCAGAACAGTCTGTGAGTCTGACAGGAAATAGACAAACTTTGTTAAGTTTGCCCAGGACCAGCCTAATTTGATCTTGGAGTTTTGTTTTGTTTTGGTTTTTTTTTTAAATGTGGTTTTACATGTCTACAAAATGTAACAGCTACTTGAAACTGAAAACAAAGCCAACAAAATAAGATCTCCCCAGGGCATTCCAAATTATTTAAACCTGAGCCTTTCCAGCATTCCTGTGCAACAGATAACAGTAAACACTAGGTTAAAAATATACAGCATTAGGGTTATACAGGCAAATAATAACAGTAGGCATTTGTGAAGGACAGATTAAAAACAAATCCCTGACCTGGATGATGGGATCGAGTGTACCCTGATAAAATTTGCCAACGACACCAAAGTGGGTGGGGAATTGGACATTTTGGAAGGGAGAATCACCCTGCAGGAAGACCTGGAGAGGCTGGAAGGGTGTGCTAACAATAACCTTGTGAAGGTCAGCAAGGACAAGTGTAAGGTCTTGGACCTGGGAAAACACAATCCAGGAGTGCAGCACAGGCTGGGACCAGCACAGGCTGGGGGGGAAGGGGCCTGGGTGGGCAACAAGCTCAGGATGAGTGAGCTCTGTGCTGCTGCAGCAAAGGAAGAACAGGATGCTGAGCTGCACCAATGAGGGCATCACCAGCAGAGAGGAAAAAGACATCATCCCAAGTACTCAGCACTTGTCAGGCCACACCTGGAATTCTGTGTTCTGTTTTGGTCCCCACGTCAAAAAGAGGTGTGGGCAGGCCAGAGGGGGTGCAAAGAGGGGACACAGAGATGATCCAAGGACTGGGAGGCCTGTCATGTGAGGAAAGGCTGAGAGAGCTGGGTTTGTTCAGCCTTGAGAAGAGAAGGCTTAGGGAAGACCTTATCACCATGTTCCAGTATTTAAAGGGTGGCTACAAAGAAGATGGAGACTCCCTTTGTGCAAGGACTCACATAGAAAAGATGAGGGGTAATGGGTACAAGTTATTCCTGGGGAGATTCCAACTAGACACGAAAGGAGAATTTATCATAATGAAAACAACTAACCATTGAAATAATCTCCCCAGTGAAGTGGTGAATTCCTGCACATTAGAGACTTACAGGTTAAACTGGACAGGGTCCTGGGCCATCTAGACCATGCATTTGCCAAGAGAAATTGGATGAGATGATCCTTGAAGTCTTTTCCAACCTAGTGTTCTATGATTCTACAATTCTATTCTTTAAACTATGTAAAATATCAACTGTGTGCAATTCTGCAGTGTGCTGGTGGGGAGCTGCATCCATCTTTCAGGATTTTCCATCAGGTTCTGTACTACAGAGGCATCTAGCACATAAAATATGGAGCAGATGAACTCCTTAGAGTCTTCAGCTTATTTTTTTAAATGTTGATTAATTTTATAGGGTTTTTTTTAGTTTTGCTTCCAGTTGCAACTTTCACAAGTACATTGTGAACATTTTTGGAGACAATTAGAGTGAAGAATGTCGAGTTTCCAGCAGTGTCTGTCATTTTCTGCTGGGGTAGCAAGGTCTTTTGGAAGATTAGGATTAATCTTCCCTGCTTCCTGGCTCCTAAAGATAGCATCCAAGCTCTCCCCTAACTGCACTGCAAGTTCTTTCCACTGCTAAAAGCTCCCCTTATCAAAGATTTGTTCATACCCCTCCTTCTCTTTTTCCTCAGCTTGCTTCCTCTTTGGTATTTTAGAACAAGATTTAGCCACCCTCACAGTTTTCATATCAGTACTCAGCATCACTGAGTTGCAAGAATCCAGGCTGGTAACAGCTAACTGGAGGTTCCCTCTACAGGCATCTTTGGGGCTTTTTGTAAACCCCAAAAATCAGAAAATACTGGATTAGAATAATATAATTTAGAGTTTTGTATTGCAAGCCTTGGAACATTTTCATTTTCTTCATGAGATTTAAATCAGAGGTCTCTTGGAGAATGTATTTCCTCTGAAAACACATTTTGTTTTGGAGAAGCCCAGCTTTTCTCTCCAGTTCTGCTGGAAATTCAGGAGGAACTGATGTCACTTTTGCTTTGCTGGAAAAATCTATTGCAAACTGTGCTCGGGGAGGAAGAGCTGCATGTAAATCCCTGGAGGGACATAGAGATCTGAGCTCTTTAGCTTAGCTGGGCATGGATCTGCCCTGCTCTGAAAGCCCAGCATTCCAGAAATGACCAAAAAATGACACAAAAATAACCCAAAAACAACCCAAAAATGCCCCAAGAATGACCCAAAAAAGGGGAAAAAATAGCCAAGAATGACCCAAAAATTACCCCAAAATATCCCAAAAATGGCTTAAACATAGCCCCAAATATGGCCCAAAAATGACCAAAAAATAGCACAAAAATTGTCTAAAAACGGCCCAGAAATGACCCAAAAATGACCCAAAAATTACCCCATAAATAGCCTTTTCAAGCAAGGTGTTCCCATTTTCCCACTTTGTGTAACAAAGGAGGAGCACTGAGTGCTGACACCCAGCAGGGGTGCATCCCTGAGGCACTGAAATCACAAGCAAGGTCTGAGTCAGGCTCAGGATTCTGCTGAAGTCAAAGAGGGTCCTGTGCAGATCCAGGCACCTGGATCTTATTCCATGGTCACAGCCTGGATTGATGGCATGATCCCACACTGTGGCAAAGCTCCTGTTGATCTTCATTTTGCAGGATGAGGATGTGATGAGCTGGGACTGAGGAAACACTTAAAGCACAAGAGATCTTTATAAGTATTTTAATTCCAGCCCCTTGCTTTAAAGTTGTAACCATGATCCACCACGGTAATTTATGCAGCAGATTGGTGGTAAAAGTATTGCACAGTCACTGTGATATTGCAAATGGGAATTTAATAATTGCTGATTATTTTAGAAATGTTGTCTTGTAAAGAAAAAGACATAGGAAAAAGTGATAATCAAGGGTGAAGGGATTACTGCTGTTGATTTAAAAGCTTGCTGAGGCAGATTCGAAATCCCAAAGCCAGAGCATTTCTTTTAGCAAATAAAAATGCAAAGAAGAGCAGACTGGTGGAGTCTTGTTCAAACAACTGGCAGGCAAGTAGCAGTAAATCATGAAAAAACATTTCCTAAACTTTTTCATTTAATAAATTAAGTGGTGTTTGTAAAATAGCTTGGGAGAACATGTTAACACAGAACTGCTGGCTAGATAACAAGCCAAATCCATCCCTGCATTTCGGCCCAGTTGCACCAGGGATGAATTTGGCTCTGTCTCTCTACAAACATGAATCAAGCTGTTTGTATTTTGTCATTACACTATCCCTGACCCAAGAGTATACATTTCCTTGGCAACAGCAATCAAAAGCCTGACAGAAACACTACACATTATCTGCATAATTTTTTTCTTCCTTAGCACAAGTTGTATTTTCCCACTCCCATCCCTCCTTAAGTAAGGAAGATTAAGGGGCCCATCCAGTTTCCTGTGAAACTGAAGATAAAAATTCCTCTGGTTTTGACAGCAACAGCAGTGCTTTCTTCATTTAGTGGTTATTTACTTGATTGATGGCTAAGCCAGGCAGCAGTCCCAGCTCTGTTGGCTCTGTGCTTGGCTTATAAAACTTCTCTTGTCCATGGCCACGTCCATTCTCTTCCAAAGAAAGAGGAAGGTGAATGCACCAGGGGTGCACTGGGAGCCTTCTGGGTTCCCAGGTGTTTGGAGGAGATGGCATCAACTAATAGGGGCTTCTTTGGGAAATTCACCAAAAATAAGAGCTGTGTGGCTGTTTTGGGGCCACGTGTATCTAGTTAAATAAGAGATTCACCATACCACTCTTATTTCTATTCTCTGTAGAATTTTTTATGAACTTAAGCCCTCTTCCAAACCCTTACCAGACTTCTCTTCCTGATTCAATGCAATCTAAGACTAAATAAGGTGTATAGCTAATAATTGCAGGAATGTCCATCTTGCCTTTTCTCAGCTAGATATTCCAATTAGAGTGAGAGAATTTGCACATGCATAAGTTATAATGGACAAGATAATATCTAGTGGGCATCAGCAAACCTCTGCTCAGAGCAGTGCAGATTCCAGTCCCCATCTATATGAAATTTTCTATGCAAAAGAGTTTAGTCCCGTCAAATTCTCTTTTCAGAGGAAACCCCATGAGTGTTTCAGGGTTTGTGCTCCCAGGCTTTTGGCAATTGCTGCATCTGAGGGTGGTGTATTTATTCCCTTGCAGGGAGCTGAGCTGTTGACAATGCAAACTCTAATGAACACACACCTCTGCTGGAGATAAAACTTGCCTCTGCTCACTTGGGATGGCTGAGCCTCACTTGTAGCCTTTCAGCTGTCTGTGCAAGGGCAATAACCAGAGTAATTTCATCCACTGCAGTCAGTGGTTCAAGAGGAGTGTTATTGGCTGCATCTGAGAAACCCACCAAGGTGCTCTGTTAAGTTTTTACCTGACTAATGGTAAGAAAAATAGCAAGAGACAAAAGCAAGATCTGTTTTCCTCCTGCCTTGTGTGTTTGCATGGCAACATGATAACCCCACTGCCAGAATCAGCAGCCCTTTTCCATTAGCAAAACTAAGCAGTCATTACCACCACACCGAAAAAGAGCCCAAATCTGCTTTTTGCAGCTTCTGAGAGACAGGCTGCAGGGGGGAGGTGGATTTTCCACATCTGTTTCCTCCATCCACCTCTCGTTTGCTGCTGCAGGGCAGGAAACACATTGCTCCCTGCACCAGCCACTGACCCCCTGGGAGCCAGCCTATGAGCAGGGCTGGAAGTCCTTCACACTTCATCTGGTGGAGCTTTGAAAACATGGATTGCTATTAAACCCAGCCTGACTCGCTGTGTCAGGGCAGCAGTCTGAGCAGAAAGTGTGTTTACTTTGGGTATAGTAAAGAGAAAAGGAAAGGGCAAAAAAAAAGTCAGGGAAGGGAAAACAATGGAACCCAGCCTCGCCAGCGGTGTTTCAAAAGCTGTGCATGTCAGTGTGAGGAGCTGGCTCCTTCATGGGTATGCCCTGTCTGTCCTTTCACACTGAGCTGCAGATCAGTTCTACCAAGACTCCCCTTATTGCCCACCTCTCTCTGCCTCAGGATGTCCTCTCTGTAGGAGGAGTCATGTTTGAGTCTTTCCTGCTGTGAGCAGGACTCTAAAAGTCATCACCTGACTCCAGCACCTTCCCTGTCACACCCCAAAGACCCCAGTCCCAAGGCAAGGTTGTTCCCTCTGTGCCTGTTCCCCCTGACTCCCATGAGGTTCCCCTTCAGCCTTTACATGTTTTGGGACACTGGCAGCTGTGTGACAGCACATGCTCTGCCCAAGAACCCTCCCAATTGCTCCAGTGCTTCCTTGGGGCATGTGGCTGTTGGAACTTGCAAGGGTGTTTGCCATAGCAAGAGTGTGTCTCTGTTTCTAAGGCTTCAAAGTCATAAAAAAAAGATGTTGTTCTTCCCCACCCTTCATCTCCTGACAAAGAATGTTTATGAGCAATTGAAGATAAACACTTGTCATTAAAAAACTTGTCACTTCTTTTCCCAGTAACCTCTCAGCATCTGGCCCCTGTCTCTACTGCAAAGCCAGATAAATTCCCTTCCTGATTTCATCCAGCTCATTTTCACACTTTCCAAAACTTGAAGCTTGCACGCTGACAAGCCCTTGAGACTGATAGAGAAAAGCCTGTGTTAAGCAAAAACACCAGCCAGGTCTTCACTGTGCAACAGCCTTTCCCAGGATCTCCCACAGCACCTTATCTCCTTCAGCAGAGGCCAGGGTGTCGTTTCAGAGGTCAGCTCCTCAGTTGGGTCTCCCAGCGTCACTTATGGGGGGCCCTACTGAGGCTGACTCACTCATTAGCAAGTGAAAGGAGACAAACGGGGAAAGAGGTTATAATTTTAAGAGCTTTCTAGGTCCTGAATTGTACCCATGAAGAATACAATGGATTCCTCTGCGAGGCAGGCAGAGGGTGCAGAGAGTTGTGCCCTTCTCAGATGTGCACAGGTACCCAGGGCTGGGTCATGGGGGAGGCTGTGTGAGGACAAGAGAGAGATGCAAAGAGCAGTAGCAGAGCAAGGAAAAAACAAGGTGCTCTGAGATAATATCATTACTCCCTTCAACATTTGTTGTGTCATAAGGAAAATTCAGTCCAAGACAGTGCTGTTTATCCCACTCTGGGAAGGATGTGCCTTCATCTTCACCTCACCCCGACCTTTAAATCCCCAACGTTCCCCTTAATGAGATGTGCTCTGAATGCTCAGCAGATACGTGTGCAAATGAGTCCCTGGCGTGCACAGAACTGCAGGGTTTAGTGTGGGGTGTTGATATAGCTCTAGGATTATGTACAATTAGACTGTCTAGACCACATTCAGCAGGGATGTGGATGGGGTGAGGATTACCAGCTGGGAAATCAGATATTCAGTGAGAGGGTGGGCAGCTGGGTTGGGGCGGCAGAAGAAGCCAAGTGGAAATGTAAGAAAGCACCGGATAAATTCCCACCAGGCTGGATGTGTTGTACACCCTCAGCTTCCTTGCACTGGCTGTTCCCCGTGTTCTTCTGCAACAGCTCAGCCCTTTGCAGTCTTGCACGTCTTTGCTCCTCCACGTCCCTGTTAACATGGAAAATGGTGCTGCTTTCCATTAACACTGGGTCAGTGAGACACAAATTGGACAATAATCATAGAATCATAGGGTTCTTTAGGTTGGAAAAGACCTTTGAGATCATCAGCTCCAACCATTAAGCCAGCACGGGCAAGTCCACCTTTAAACCATGTCACCAAGTGCCACATCCACATGTCTTTTAAATCATTCCAGGGATAGTGATTCCTCTTGGTTCATACAGAGGGATTGTGGCAGAACAAAACCTGAACCCAGGTCCCCAGGATGTTCTTCTAATCCTTGGACCATACTCACATCCATGGTTCTTCCCTTGCAGTCACCTGGAATGTTCACCTTGTATCCAGGTATAGGAGTGCTCCTATAGAAATCAGTAATGGTCTATTTGATGTGCCACAGTGAGTACTACTGACACTGCAAACAAAAATGTCCATTCCTCTTGACATTCCCTGCAGACAGCTGAGCCCAGATCTGCCCCTGCACCAGTGCTGAGTATTGAAGAGATGCACAGGGGAGATGACTTGTCCCTGCTCAGCCTCAGGCTCATGGCACAGCTTGTTTTTCCTGTAGGGAGCAGGTGTGGGCGTGCTTTGGGGACACTTTGTGTGGCCCTGTTGGGACACGGTGGGTACAGACCATGCTGGGTGGATGATCCCTGCTCTTGCTCCTTTGCATTGGGCCCTGCTTTGCCTGGCACTGCTGTTCTGGAGCCAGATGGTCCTGCAGCTTGTTGCTTCTTGCAGTTGGGCTCTGCCAGCCTGAGCAGACGGATCTGAGGGGCCTTGGAGAGAGCAGGAATCTGCATTTGCTGAAGCGTAGGAGCTATTTTAAACACATCAGCAAAGTCTAGCATGGAGAAGACCCTGCTGCCTCAGAAGCATATTTAGCCAATCTGATACAGAAACCTGACCATATTTTACAGAGCACATCATTTACCCTGCTGCAGGCATGGCCTGGGACTGGGATGCTTCGTGCAGTTCCTGCCATTAGGAAGGAGAGACCTTTCTCCAGCAACCAGTTGAGGAAAACCACAGTTCTTTATTGCATGAGCTGCAAAACCAAGCACCTAAATTAATCTGCTTCTTTATTTACTCCTCCCTCAGTGCTGTAGGAGGATCTTCAGGTACTTCTTGGCACCAATCCTGTGCCCTCCTACTCTCCACACTGAAATAGGTCAGGAGGTTGGGAGGGGCGAATGTGAATTTTTTGGAGCACTGTTCAACCTGTCCTGTGGGCAGCAGCCCTGCCTGGTGGTGTCCTGCCTGCTCTAACCCCAGAGTATCAGGAGTTTTCATCCCTTCTTGGATAACTGATCCTATGCTCAGGGCATGGCTTGGTGCTGAGGAGTGTGGGTGCTCTTATACTGTCTGTAGCAGAAAGAATAGAAATTAATCTCTCTGTGCTCTTGTCAGCCCTTATATCACAGATACTACACAGTCTCCAGCTCTTTGTAGTTTCCAGCAATACTTGGCTTTGTGTAACTCCTCAGTGGCTTTCCCTGTCTCCTCTTGGCCCTTGGAGATGTGCTGCTGCTCACTGACATCCCACATTCTGCAGGCTGGAGGCAGGAAATACTCTGCTGATCTCTTTGGCTCTAAGGATGCAGTTTCCTGTCTGAACAAACCCCAGGAGACTTGAGGCTTTCTTCTTGCTGCACGACAAGCAGCAGGAGCCATAGGTGTGGGGTGCTGGGGATGTATCCCACCACACCACAGCTGGCAAAACAAATCTTTCCACAAAGTTCTCACCACCTGCCCAACTTCCTCCCCACAGGAAACCCAGCCTCCCCCGCTCCTGGAGACGAGAGCTGGACCTTTGTTTGCAGCCCCCCTTTCACAAGTAAAACCAGTGCTGGCTAGTAAACACAGTGCCACTGAATGTGCAGAGCAACACCCAAAGATTGGAAGATAATGGTGGGGTTTTTCTACTGACTTGGGTAAGAGGAGCTGCCAAATCCTTGAACTGTGTGCAAACAGCTCCTTGTTACTGAAATTCGCTTTCCAGCAGCACCCTAAGGTGTTTTCTGCTTCTTATGCTCTCAGTTTGAGAGACTGGTTGGGATTTTAAGAGAGAATTAGGGACAGATCCAACCTAGCTACAGAACTGATCACCAGGAAGAGTTTAGCTGCAGAGACTGTGAGAAGCAAATGGATAGGACAACATGAGGATCACTACACTGGGTCTGACCTGAAGTCCAGCTGGATGAGTATCTAACCTCCAAATAAGTCTGAAACCAGTGGCTTCAAGAGCAGATAAGCATATCCCTTCAGCTAAGAAGATTGTATTTCCCTTCTAGAAGTGCTAATAGTTTAAACAGCCTTAAATTTGGTCTTCTTATATCTCTCCTGCCCTAACTAAACTCCACCATACAAGCTCTGTATCTCCCAATAAACTAAAGGGTCTCAAGACTGAAGAATTTAAAGAATTTGAACATTATATGAGCCTTCATTTATCTCCTCCATACATAGTACTTCATTGCCTTGAGCTGAAAGAAAGGAGATTATAAGAAGAAGAAATAAGAGGTTTAGGTTGGATATTAGGAAGAATTTCTTCACTGAAAGGCCTCTCTGCTGGAGGCTGCACCACCCAAAGAATATGCCCAAAGTCCTACTCTCCAGAAGGACAGGAGAGGGAATATCCCTCCTCACACAAGCAGACATGGAGAGGGACAGTTCATCTGGATCCTTGCACACAGACTTTCCTGAAATATGACATGGCATGCAATTGTTTTTAATATAAAAACTCACTATTTTTTTCTTTTCTAAAGTGTTTTTCTAAGAACTGTTAGCTTGGAGCTGCTGGAGAATCCCAAGTGAGGAATAAAAAAGTGGCTGATCTCCCACTGAGCACAGAGGAAGACCTAATTCTGGAGAGAAAGAATCTGTGGGATACAAAAGGCTGGAGGAAAACTCCTTGCAGAAGCTTCCAGAAGAGGATTTCTATCTAGCAGGTCTGCCAGAGGTCCAGTGCTCCCTGAAAGCAATGCTGACAACAGATTGTTCTCCTGGAATTTGCTTTGGGGAACAACTTTTATGATTAAAAGTAAAAGCTTTAATTGGTCAGAAGTTTTGCTGACTCTGTTTCAAGGATACTGGTATTTTAACTGAGAGCATTAGTTCCTCCAGTAAGAAGTTTTTGATGGCTAGGGATCTGTGGTGGTCCAAAAGTAGTTTAAATAAAAGCGATTTACATTTTCTATAAAAAAGAAAAGCAGGAGGTGAGGAAAGTTTCACTGAGCACAATGAAAGGACTCTGGATTTATATGGAATAAAGTAATAACCAGGCTGAACTGCCAAACCCCTTAATGACCACATTCCCTTTCCAGAGATGGAAAATCAGAAGGTCCTGCACCTTTTTTTTTCTTCAACCTCACATTTCCAGGAATCTCTTTGCTTTGTTTTTCACATCAGGGTTAGAAGAGGTAGGGGTAAGGTATCAAGATAAAGGTCGTCCTTAAATCTGATTGAAAGAAGGAAATACCAGAAATCCCTCTAGATTCGCAACCCCACGTGGCCATTTCAAGAAACACAGATAAATCCCCCAACATCTGCTTGCCTATCAACCACACCAAAAGGGAAACTGCAAACCATCTGCCTTTTGGAAAGCACTGCCCAAAGCAGTTTGTTGCTGAGTTGGTGCTTCAGGCCCTGCACCTTCTCCATGTCAGTGAGCAAGGGCAGGGAAGAGACCCTGCAGAGGGACATTGGCATCTGGAGGAGCTGCCAAGGAACCCTCCCTCTGTCTGCTCCCCTTCACAGGGGCTGGGACAAAGGCTGCTGCTCTCAGGAAAGACAGGCCAGGGGTAGTTCACCAAATATGAAAGGATCTGCTCTCTGGTCCTTGACGTTATGTGGTATTTGTATTCTGGATCAAGTCACGTGTGCCATGGGTTGTTATTTTAAATTACACTCAAGGTGTGTGCTGTATATTTGCTTCCTGTGCTGCAGGAAGGGATTTTTTTGAAGTTCTTATTTTTGTCTCAATGTGAACAAATGGACTATAATTTGGAAGAGCATCTGTTGTGCTGCTGATGCTTTTAGCAGGAAAAGAATTTTTGTCACTGGAGGGTGAGCCACACTGGGGGAGCGCCACGTAATAAAACACTCACCCCCTTGGGCCCTTTCTTCTTTATTTCCAGCACTGCCCATGATTTTCAGCTTCCTGTTTGTACATGGCATTGCAGAGGGGAACACACATGAACCCTACAACAGGTGCTGTGTAACAGAAATGGAAACAGAATCCAGATCTTTCTACCCACAGACTCACACTCCTGCTGCAAGGTCATGACTGGCTTGGCCACCAGTCACTCATGCAAAGAAAACTGCAGTGTGCTTGGGGGAGCTGGAAGGGAGGTTAATCTGGATCATGGGGTGTTTTCTGGTTTGCAAGACTCAAATCAGTGGTTGAACTCCACTTTGTACCAGTGGCCACTTCAGCAAAATACTTTCTTAGGACCTGCTTCATTTGCCATTTTTTAACCCGTGGCTCTACTTTTCCTCAAGCAGCTTTTTTGCCAAGGATAGAAATGTCTTGGCCAGGTTAGGCTTTTATCATGGTAGCTGCTATCTTAGAAAAGGATAAAGTTCCAGATCACAAAATATTTCCTTCTCTGGTAGCTGTAGAAGGAAGTTGTGGCTTACTGGAGCAGCCCTATGAGCAGAGGAGAGACCTGCTGAACCCTGGAACCTCTGTCTGTTCTGCAGCTGAACAAAAATGCAATTGCTTCAGCACTGGTTAAAAATACCTGTGGCTTGATCCTGCCAGAATTGAAGGAAGTCTGCCCTAGGTTAAGAAAAGTATTGTAAAAAAAAGTCATTTTGCAGCACAGCAGATGTTTTCTTTGGTGTCACCGACAGCACAGGCTGACCTGAAAGGCTGCAGGAATGAACACAAGCCCTTGTCTCACTGGGCAGCTCCATCCAGAGCTGGCATTGCCATACTCTTTATCACTAGAAGATTTAATCATCTTCCCTGGTGCAGAAGCAGATGAGCAGCACATCCAGTCAGAGTCCTTAACATATTAAATTACTGCTGCTACATCCACTTGCTGGTTACCTGCAAAGCCCCTGATTTCTGCTCAGAAATGTGCTTTCTGCTTTGCTTGGATCATGGCCAGCTGGCTTGTGGTGCAGCTGCAACCACACCACAGCAGCAAGAAGAGAGGAGCCACCCTGAGGGTTTTCTTTAGCAAGGAGCCAGAACGTTGTTTTTCCTTCGTTTCCCTTGGTTTCCTACTTTGGCTTTGCTTTCAAGGTTTGTGGAGGAGGGATGGGTGGTTTCTGGCTGCTCTGTGGAGCTGACCTTTCCCTGGATGCTGTATCCCTGTGGAGCTCACAGCCCGTGCCAGGACTGCTCGTGGTGTCTGTGCTGGGAGAGGTGATGGATGATGGGGCTGGTGAAGTTGCAGTTGCAAAGCAGTGGTGAGAAGGCTGAAAAAACCTGTGCCTTGCATCACACAGGGCTCACACTGAAGCCCTTAGCAGGGATCCCTGTGCCACAGATGTTTGGCCCAGAGCTAAGGAGGGACCTGTCACCAAAGACATGAGGAGGAGCAGTGTGACAGCCTGCCCTAGCCCAGAGAGTGAAGGTGGAGCTGGCTTCCTGCAGCAAGGTTAGAAAACACTAAGATGAGGAGTTTGTGGCAGAGCTTCCCCTACTCTTTCACTCCCCAGGCAGCCAACTACCCTCACCCCTTCCTCCTGGCTCTGCCAGGGGTGCTGTTCCCTCTTCCACTCTTTGCAGCTTGTAGGAACCTCCAAGCTCACCAGGGAGGTTCTCAGCAATGCAGGGGTGCTGCCTGTGGGCAGAGTTAACCCCTTTTAGCAATAACAGACCACGGGCAATCACAGAAGAGGAAGATACTAAACTAGTGCCTACCTAGAGGGAGGCCTAAGGAGGTGCAGAGGGGAAAATTCCCTCAGCCTCACCATGCAAAGCTGCTTCACAGCCACCCAGCATGGCTCCTGCCAGCTCCCATGGCCAGCCTCACAGAGCTCTGCATTGGGAAAGGCAGTTCTGTGCTGCAGAGTCATCTGCAGACAGATGCAGACAGCAGTTGGACATCAAAGTGGTTCCCAGAGCTTTTGTCTCTTCTCCCAGTTTGTCTTGGCATCTTGCTGGTCCTGACCTGAGTTGTGTTCAGATATTCATCCTTGGAAGTGTTCAAGGCCAGGTTGGATGGGACTTTGAGCAGCCTGATCTAGTGAAAGGTGTCCCTGTCCATGGCAGGGGAGTTGGGCCAGATAGTTTTTAAGGTCCCTTCCAATCCAAACCATTCTGTCAGTTTATCCTATTACTTTATTATTTATTAAAAACAATCCTTTTGTTGTTTGTTTTTTTGTTTGTTTTTTAAAGAGTATTTTCTTCACAAACTTGCCTTTCTGTTGGCACCATTCAATTTTTAAGTCAGGAAAATATGTGGGTTTTTATTTTTAAAAAAGACACATTCCTGTGAGCAATGTTAAAAAACAATAACAAAATTATGTCTGAGCTTTTCAGACTTTACATGGAAAATATTTGTTATTCATCTGCTTGGAAAATTACATAAGCCTTGCTCATGTTCTCTCTTTGGTGGAGTTTAGATAAATCATGGTTCAGAGGGCTCAGTATTGATCTCCACTTGACTCTTGAAACCCCAGCCCCAGAGCTGTGTGCTTCTCAGAGCATCTCTGCTCACTAATTTGCCTGTTGGATGGCAAATGCCAGAGCCAGGAGGTTGGTTCACTTTCATTCCTCTGCCACAAAAAATAAAAGCAACCTTGTGACTGATTGCAGCTGATGAAGGGTAAAAGCTGCATCGGTACAAATGTTCCATTTCATTGCTGCATCCTTACAAGGCTGCTGTCAGGACGTGGCACAGACACTGCACATGAGCCCTGTGTGTCCATGCCAGGCTGGTTCAGAGCTCAATGAGTGGGGAAGAGGGCAGAGCTTGGGTTTAAGGCTTTTCTTTCCCCCTATATTTTTTCCACATCTCTGTCAGCTCAGATGCCATCCCTCCTCAGGTTTGTCCTGATGCACTGCCCTGACCAGCAGCTGCTCAGTTGTTGCTGTGTTTTCCCCTCTCCATCATCCTAAATCTCAGCATCTGCAGCTGGTGACAGCCATTTACACCAGGGCTTGTATTATCCTAAATGAACAGGGAATTCAGGCTACAGCACACGGATATCCCAGCACTGGATATTACCAAGCAATTAATTCACTTGCCCAGAAAATTTTAAACACCATAGATAGGTGACCAGGCAACTCTTTCCAGATCCTTTTCCACCTCTGATGTCTCACTTGCTGTCTGGGTGGGCCCATATTAAACACAGGCCCCCTTTCAATCTATAACCACTGATTTGCTGAGAATGTTTTATTTTATTGCTCTGCACACAGCAAACCAGGCAGGGAGGGAAAGGTGGGGGAGACCCTACACAGATGAAAGTTGTGCTGGACTCTCATTTATTTTGCCTTGTCTAGAAAGGCACAAGAGAAAGATGGAATCCCTCCAGGTTTGGAGTCTACAAAGCAGATACAGCAGCTGGGCCTGAGCAGTGACAGTAGCACTGATAATGGGTGTTCTCTTAGCTGACCTGAAGGCTTCCCTTTGTAAGAAATACCTGTTGTCCACTTCCCCCAACACATACCTGGAAGCAGGAGGTGCACAAGGCTCCCAAAAATAAATCTGGGCAGCTAAAGGTAGGAGAAAAAGGAACTTTGTACCAAAACAAGCTCAGAGTGGCAGAAAAAAGACTCTTCTGGATACCTTTTTAACAGATGTTTTGGGACTCGCCAATGATTTTAACAGCAAGATCTACCAAATTGGAGTTAACCTCTAGCCGGGCTGTGACTGATACGCAAAACTTTATAGAGAGATTTCATGGCCCATCGTTTCTTGTTAGCAAAAAGGAAATTAAGTTATTTAAAGGGTGATACGGACAAATTCCTCTTTATTCATGCTCTAAGAAGCTGTCTCTGCAGTGTATGGACTGAGGGGGAGATCAAATACTGCACGTACCCATAGTCACTATCTCTTGCAGAGGAGAATTTGAAAGCCAATTTCAATTGCATTAGCTGCAAATGCCTGACCCATAGAACCACTGTGTTAACAAATTGAAACAAATCCCAAGACGACAGACAAGCTGTAATAGACATGCAACAAGTTCCAGGCCTGTTATCACAGATCTCTCTCCCTTCATTTGCCATGATCTGAATGTCAGCACATTATCATCCCAGCTCAGGCCCATCTAGAAAAGACTGGTTTTAATTTGCTCCACAGAATGGGTGCAAGCTCTGGACATCAGTCATACCTGATAAGGGCTCATTCTCCAAGACTGGTAAATCCAGCTGCTTCTGTGGTGATCCTTCCTCTTCTTCATCTTCTTCTTCCTATTATGTTGCATTTCCCAATAGAAAGCGGAAAAAAAGAAAAAGAGGGAAAATGCAAACCATTAGGCTGTTGGTCAAAATGAGACAAAAATTTTAATAGTACTAATACCAAAGAGAAACGAATTATATCACAACCATCTTTCATCAAACAGTCCTGTAACTCATGCCTAGCATGAAAGCAAGGCTCCCACCAGCCCTGGGCCAGGCATCACCTCCCCAATGCCAGTAGTACATGTGGAGGAGGGGAAGCTCAGAAATCATGTGAAGCCTCAGAGAACTACACAGCATTTGACTGAAAAAGCTGGCTGGAGCCACCTCTAAATCTAAGATTTAATCTTGACACTGGTGCCTGTCTCATGCTCCAGAAGTCATTAAGCTTATCTGTCCATTTCAAAAGAGAAGGTTTTACTAGAATGATTCAACTTGTCATTTTTAAAACACTAATTCCATTCCTTTGAAGAAAACATTGATGCCGAATACAGAACAAAGCAAAAAGCTGATTTTTTTTTTTGAGATTTTGCCCCTTGATAAGTGGATGTCTTCAGCATTCAGAGGAAAAATCTGTTCACAGCCAAACTTCTGATTTGCCATCTCAGATGTCTTGAGCTCGATCAGATGAGCCCTGCCATCTACTGTACCAGCAGGCGTGTCCAGCAGGACCAGGGCAGGGATTGTCCTCCTGTATTCAGCACTGGTGAGGCCTCACCTCGGATCCTGGGTTCAGTTGTGAGCCCCTGTATTGGGTCTGACTGGGGTAAAGCTCACAGCCCTTACAGTGCTGTGCTTTGCTTTGGTAGCTGGCGTTGATAACAGAGCTACTGCCAAGCTGTGCTGTCCCTCTGACATTCCTTCCCCCACTGAAGGGGATGGGGGTGGGCAAGATCCTGGGAGGGGACACCAGCAGGCCAGCTGACCCCAGTCAGCCAAAGGGATATTCCATCCCATATGACATAAGCTCAGATACATAAGGGAAGGAAGAGAGGAGGAGGAGGCACTCAGGGCTGGTCCATGTTTGCCTCCTTGAAAAACCGTCACCGTTTCTGCTTCCCAGAAAGTGTCCGGACATCGCTGCTGATGGGAAGTAGAGATTGATTGTTTTCCCCTCTGCTCTTGCGCACGCAACTCTCAGCTTGCTTGTTCTATTTTTCTCCCCGCTGTAATAAAACTGCCTTTTCTTACCCTGATAGTCTTTTTCAATATTATCCTCTCCCCTCTCCCAGTGGGAGAGGCAGTGATAGAGTGACTGAGTGGGCACCTGGCACCTAGCTGGGGTCAACCCACGACAGCCCCTCATGACAAGAAAGACATTGAAGGACAGGAATGACTCCAGAAAAGGGCAACTGAGCTGGGGAAGGGTCTAGAGCACAAGTCTGATGAGGAGTAGCTGAGGGAACAGGGGGTGTTCTGCCTGGAGAAAAGGAGGCTCAGGAGGGAGCATCTTGGTCTCTACAGCTCCCTGACAGGAGGGTGTAGCAGGTGGGAATGGGTCTCTTCTCCCAACTAATTATGATAGGACAAGAAGAAGTGGCCTTGGGTTGCACCAGGGAAGGTTTATGTTGGATATTAAAAAGTTGTTTTACCACAAGAGTTGTCAAGAAGTAGAACAGACTGCGCAGGGAAGTGGCTGAGTCCTGGAGGTATTTAAAAGATGTGCTGATGTGACACCTGGGGACAGGCAGGAGTGTGAGCCAGGCAGCCTGGAGGGCTCTGTGCTGGCAGTGGCAAAATGCCACAGAGACGCTGGCAAGGCAGGGAGGCAGTGCTGGAGCATAAAGCAGGCAGATCATATTCGTCTTTCAGAGTAGTATTTCCAGATTAAATATAAGAGGGAAGCTCAGAGAGGTCAGAGGCTGAGATTGACTTTCAGAACGGTGCCTTTGACGTCCAAAGAGGGAGGACAGGCTTATTAAAAATGCAGTGTGGATTGCAAATCTGTCACACACCCAAGCCACCACGTGGAGCAGGAGGATGGATGAGGTGGTCATGGAGAACCTGCTGACAACAGCAGCCTCTCAAGTGACAGCTCAGTGAAAAGTTTGCTGCTATTCACCATTGTTTTGACAGAAACTACACAAAGCAGCCGTGTGGGGGGCAAGGAGCAAATGTTCTCTTCCACTTGGAAGCTTGCTTAAAATCTTGTGGTGGGGAAACGAGACCATGAATGAGAATTAAGTTCTGCATTGATTTGGGGAAATCAGTTTAGTGAGGCAGAACGGAGAGGGGGGAGAAGCAAAGCACGAATTGTGGGGATGGAGGGGAGGACATGGCAGCAATAGTGACAGAGAGGAAGAGCAGGCAATGCCACTGGGACATGCTGGGTGAAGGCTCCACCAGCTTCTGCCATCTCCTTGGCTTTCCACTGCTCTGTCCACTCTGGAGCACACCAGGTTCCACCTGCTTCACCATTTCTTGGTCACAGTGAAAGTCCCTGTAGGAGAGTAAAGCTGATGGTGTCCAGCACAAGGATAAGTGCCAAGGAGAAGCCACACTATCTGCAGGCAAAGGTTTTGTATGCCCTGTACTGTTTCACTCCCTCTCATCTTTCATCCCTCAGCCTGATGGCCTCACCACCACAATGGCAGTGCCATTAACTTGCTGCAAATTGAAGCTTCCCCGTGGGAAAATTGTAGATAGAACATTCTATATAGGCAATCCTTCATGGTTGGTGAAAATTTAAAAACAATAGTATTCATCAGACTTTGAAGGCAACAACTCTCAAAATGTTGCCAAGATGCCTCACAGGTGTTTAGTTTGGGTTTGAGCTTATGGATGCAATATAAGATTCCTTATTCAGGAGCTGCTGGGTGGATCCAAGGGGAGAGTGTCACTTTTCTGCTTTTTCATTTTTAGGAATAAATTAATTTCTGTATCTATCAGAAGAGCAACCACCTCAGGCAGTAAAGGGAAGCTAGGAGAGAATCTACATGGAGTAACAGACTCCCTGGCAGTAAGTGCTGTGAATGTCTTCTCCATGCCATCTCCCAAGGACCCTTCTGAGAGAAAGGAAAATGGTCACCTCTCCATCAGGCACAGGCTTAGCTGGGCTTGGATTCAGGTAAACTTTTCCAGTGTATCAATGACCCTGGAGGCTGCAAGCATTAAGCCTTGTGTCTCTCCTCACAGAGAGGGTCACACACTCGACCCAAACCTGGGATCGTGTGCCCAAAACCCAAATGGGTCAGGAGACAAAGGGACAAGCAGCACAGGAGTGCTTCTCCCTGTCAGGAGAGGGATGATAAGGAAGGGGTGGTGTGGTTAATGACATGCCAGGGGAATGAAATAATGTCTTGAAGGAAAGCAAGGTGATAGGCAAGAGCCATATTTATGGGTGTGCAGGACAAGTAGCATTTCACACATATTTCACCACTTCCAAGATAAAAAGGAAAGGTTTTCTTACGGGCCTCGTGGAATAGATAAGAGGATTTATAATTGCTACATTTCTGGCCCATAATCCTTGGAAATGAATGTATTTGCTCCACATGCCAACTATGACTTAGAGACGAGCTACATGATCAGCTCATTCCATCGTGTAATTTGGGCTGTAATAATTAAAGCTGATCTTTCTGTTTCCCCTTGGCCTAGCAGAGCGTGCAGCTGTATCACCCTGCAAAGAGATGGGCATATGACTGAGAGCCAGCCATGGTTTTAGCAGTGGGGTGCACGACCCTCACCCCAGGTCTTGGCCCTTTACCCCTCCCCTCTTCTGTCATGCTCCCCCTCCTCTCACAAAGTCGCCTCTGGCTTCCCACCACCACAACTGGTTTAAATTCTGCAGCACCCTTCTCATGTGAGAGTTATTTGGGAATCTATCCAGCAGGCACTCATCACCTCCATCCCTCTCCTGCAGCCACAGCCACAGCTCATTGAAAATGTGGGGAGAGGTTTGACATAAGGGGAGAGCCCTGGGGAGCAGAGCCTTTTGTCTCCACAGAGAGACACAGGCTGGAAGGGCTCTGCTTGGGGAAGAAGCTGAAAAGGATGCCCAGGGCTGTGGTAAGTGGTAGATGAGTGACCATCCATGAAACTTGTACAAAGGATCACTAAACCTTCCTAATTCACCTCCCAAGCCCACGTCAGGGAGAAGGAGACAGATGATAGCAGGACTGTGGCTCTGTTTGGACTTTCAGCTTTGATTGTCACACGTTTCTGATTTGCCTTTGCAGCTCATAGACAAACCACAGGATTTTCTCCTTGGCAGAAAATCTGCCTATGTGCTTCTCTGACATAGACTGTGTCTCTTTGTTCCCTGGCAAAGAACAAAACCCACCGAGTCTCCAGGGATAAAAGTAAAGCTTGGAGAGAGCTGTGGGATCCTGAAAAAGCCATTGATAACAGGATGCACAGGAAGGATGGAGGATGGGTGTTCACATACGTCCTGTCTGCTGTATCTCTGCAGTGCCCACCAGGCCGGCAGGGAGCACTTGATCTGACAGATGGTTTTCTTCAGCCAGGACAAGCCATGGGGGACATCACACACACCCACCCACACATCCCAGCTTCCGCTCCCAGGCTCCCTAAATCCCAGCAAAGAACCTCACTGCCCTTTCACACGAATGCCTGGAGAGTAGTGGCTGCCCTCAAAGTGTCCACATCCCCATCTGAGAATGATCAGAATTCCTGCTCCTGAGCAGAAAGGACCTTCTGGCTTGTTCTGACCAAAGCCCTGACACCTGACATGGACACAAACTCCAAGTGTCCCCTTCCTTAAAGGGACAGGAAGCTGCCACTGTGAAGGTCACTTAGAATCCCATGTTTATAGTGTGATCATCACCACTCTGAGCTCCCAGTAATTTAGAATAGTCTGTGCATTACTCATGCAAACCTGGAATTGCCCACAAGGACCACAGGACAGGTGACAAAAGCCAAACCCTAATCCAGGCCCCAGGGTTGGTGAAGCACAGCATCAGCCACTCTGGGGGTCAGATGTAATCTCTGCCTTCAAAGTGGTGGGGAATGGAGTTTCTCTAATCCACCCAGACTGGCACTGTTTGTCTGATTCACCTTGATAAACCCATATGTAAGAACTTCACTTGCCCAGGGCTACACCTGGCTTTAGTGGGATCCCAACAGGTATTTAATTCTAGGCATATGAAACTTGATATAAACTGAAAAAGAAAATCCCATCCTATTCCATTGGCAAAGGCACCAGCCTCACCTCAAGGTCAGAAAACAGCTGCTGATCCACCCTGCCATCCATCCCTCACCCAGGTCAGAGCTCCTTGAGCAGAAGATTCCCCTTGTCTTTAATTTAAGGTGTGGGTCTAAGGCACATTTCTCCATAAACAGAGCAAGTCACACAGGCCAAAAGCATGTGAGAGCCAGGGACTGTTCTTGGTTTGGGGTTTTCAGCTGCAGAAGAAGCTTCCAGATGTGTTATGAGTGGCATTATGCTTCCCATTGCTGCAGGACCTGAGCCCTTTCTGCATAAAATCAATAGTAAGTCAGTGGGGAATTTCCAGGACTCATTTGCTTTCTCTCTTTTTTTTTTAAATATAAAAATAGATGTATAGGAATAATCACTATTTCTCAAAATTCTATTTGAGAAAGTTTTTTTGATTTTGAGAGGATTCACTTCTCACCTCATTTATTTTGTGGCTGTTAGAGTTACAAGGGTAGTGACAAAGCCAGCACTGCAAAGTGGCTTTGGAAAGGGTCCTCTTTATGGTAGAATGGCTTTTCACAAAGAGGGGTGGCATTTTGGAGGGGTTTAAAGCCAGTCAAACTGGTCTTGCCTGATCTCTTCTTGAAGTTCACTCCCTCTTGCTGGTTTTCCTCAAGGAGGAATGCTTTGTCACAAGCTCTCTCCAGCCCTGCCCTAGGCTTTGTGATCAAATGCTGAAGCCCATATAAACAGCTTTTGTACTTTCTGCCTGGAAAACCTCTTTGTCCTCTTACAGAAACATTTTCTCACCATTTCTTTGGGCAGAAACCACTTTCCAGTTGAAATAAAAGCCTCACTTTGTCTGTCTCTAAGCCTCTTGATTGTATTAAAAGGCACTGGATGCATCAACAAATTTTAATTCCATCTCGATGGAATTAAAAAAGGCCTCTCAAACACTTAACTGTAATGTCTCTGCTTGGAATCATATTCCAGTCTCCATTCTGTGTGTAAAAGACAGAAAGTCAGTCCTGGTGTTCCACCCTCTGGGTCTCAAAGGTGGCCCCAAGAGTGGACTGGGCCTGCAATTATTGTGTATCTCTAAACTGAGACAAGGTTCATAGAAACAACCTGAATGAAGGGGAGGAGGGAAGTTCCCTGGTCTTATAATAAATGCAGGATTAAAAAAAAGCAAAACTTCACTGGGGACATGGCATTTATAGATTTCTTGCAGAAATAAGTATGATTATGGAAAATTTTGAAGGCTTTTGCTTTTGGACCAGTCTGGAGGAAAATCAAATTTTGCTGCTTTTTGTTTTCCCAGGAATGATATACCCACCAGAAGTAGACTGATTTTCAGACAGCTTATCTATACCCAACTCACTGCTACAGCACAGCACATTGCCTGGCTAAACTTGTTGACTTCCATGTGTTTTGCTATCCTGATTTCTGCCCTTCCTGCAATATTTGCTTTGCACTTGCAAAAGGACACACATGAGCTCCAAGTACAGGCTGATTCCCACTCACCCAAAACAGAATTTACTGACAATCACCTGAAATAGCCACATTTTTAATAATGACAGCGTGGCTAAACCTGTAAGGAGAGTAGGAGTTATATTAAAGCTACTTGTCATTACTTTAGAAAGGTAAGGAATCAGGAGGCTACAACAGGAAGTATTGCTTAATATTTGTGGAAAAGATAAATCCCTTTATATTCATGTTCTGTGACTTTTACAGCATCATCATGAATTTTCCCCAAATCTGAAAGGGAAGACAGAGCTCACAAAAATTGACAGTGAGTCCATCCAGTGCCAAAGAAGAGATGGAAACCCACTGTGTTACAGGTGACAAACAGCTCAAGCCAAACAGAGCCATGAGCTGTGGCCAGACATTTGCCACTGAGGAACGTGGTCAAAGCTTTCTCTGCATAAAGGAGCAGGTCACAGGCAGAGCACAGGAGATTCATCCAAAAACTGGCAGCAAAATATCAACACAGGAGTTTCTGGGTAGTGGGAAGAGGAATTTAAGATGGGACGAGCCAGGTCTCCCTATCTGCCCTCAGCAGACATCCGTGTACTTTACCATGTAGAGGACACAAAAATAAATCATGTTTATGACAATAGCAGTACTTGCACAAATTTTTCATGAAGAACAAGTCATGCAGGCTTCTTTACTCATTTCTTTACTTTCATTGACATTTGCTTTAAGTCTTGTCCTTGAGACATTTCGTTTCTAGGAACAGTTTCCTTCAACTTCCATTGCATCCCACACTACTTCTGGTGATCCTGCCAGACCCGTGACTATATTTGAGAGACTGGATATTTAAGAACCACAGTCTAGAAGATAATTTCCTTGAATAAAAATATTCCAGTAAATATTTTGGCCTCACCTCCTCACTCTTGCTGTGTGTTTTGGTGCCAAGGGAAGAAGATACTGCTGGATCTGTGGAAGTGGACAAGGAGTAGATGTGGCACTTTGTGACATGGTTTAGTGGGCACAGTGGTGCTGAATCAAAGCACCAAAGGACTTGATCCTGGAGATCTTTTCCAACCTTAATGACTCTATGATTCCATACCATTATGTCCCATAACTAGCAAAGACAGGCGAGCAAGTTTGCCCAAAGCAGAAAAGCAAAGTTGAAAGCAAAGGGGGAAGAGGAAGAGGAAAAGAAAGGAAATCCTCATCAAATCCTCATTTATATATTTGTCCTTGATGCAGCAATCCTGCTGCAGACGGCTGAAATGTGAGGCCAAGTTGTGCAATGCTGCAAAGGGCTTTGCAGTAAGAATTGAGAAAGCAGAAGCTGCTGGTTTCTGTGGTTAAAGCCAGCTGCCAAACACCCAGGAATGGAAAATGTCCCACAGCAGGGCCGTTCCTGCCTAATCTCAGGCTGCTGACATCCCAGCATGTGCTGCAGGTGCTCCTCCAAGCTCACAGGAGAGACCTGCAGCAAGGAGCCTTCACGGAGCCTCCCTCTTCCCTGGGAGTGGGCTGTGCTCTGGGACACCCCCAGACCCACTCACATCTCTCATTCCTCTCCCTTCCCTAAAAGCCCCTTTGCCCACACTGCTGCCCCTGGGCTTTTGCAGGGATCAGAGTTCCCATATCAGCTGCACATTACCTGCACCAAAGCAGTGGAGGAACATGAACAATGGCAAAAAGAGGGATAAAGGTTCTGTGTCACACCAAAATGCTCTTCTGTTTGATATGGGAATCACTGGGGATGTTCAGCACAGCTTCCAAGAAGGAACACCACCACAATCCACTGACACACCAATAATGGGCAGCAGCACTGCCTTCACCTGCCTGCACAAGGGGGTTTGCTGCATTAGCAGAGCTTGGGTATTTGGGTAAGAGGGGTCCCTTCCAGCAGAGCTGGTGGAAGAGCTGCAGTCCTCTCTCTTGTATCTCAATTGGAATTTATTAAGAGGCAAACAAACGTTTGCTCGTGCATTTTCCCTTCTCTGTGCAGCCCTTCATGTTGAGGTTAAAAGGGAGGAAACAGGGTGGGAGCAATGTTTCACTTCTCAGTTTGATAGAGAACTTGGAGGCTTCCGAGAATTCCAGGTGACTGTGCAGGAAGCATTTTCAAAAAATGTGGGTTTTTGTTAGAAATGTGAAAGCAGCCAGTTTCCCACTGCCAGGAGTTAGGGTCTTAGAGGATCCCCTGACCCACAGACAAGTGTCCATCTCAGCAGAGGTGCTGTGCTTGTGCTGCCTTGGCTAGAGATAAATACTGGACATAATCAGACTGTAAAAATAAAGCTTGAAGTTGTCAGCACTGTCCTTTCCCCCGCTGCCTTAATTCAGCTTTTAAAGTTCTGGGGAATGTTCATCATTTCCCAAAAAGTCATCTCCCAGAAGTTAGGAGCTAAAGCCACTTGCAGCTATTTCTGTGCTCCCACACAGCAGGGGAACAGCTGAGATTTTTTTTTTGTTAATTTTTCCCTTTGTAGCCCTCAGCTGATCTCCCTTGGACCACAGCAGTGGAAGGAAATAAAGTTGCTCTGGAATGACAGAGCATCCGTGTGCACGTGTCCTGTGAGAGGAGGCATGAAGGGGCAGGGGGGCTCTGTGCCATCATCCACCCTCGTGTGCCCTTTCCTGGGGAGCCTCTGTGCCAGGAGGGGCAGCCAGGATGTGGGATGAGCATCCTGCTGAGCACACTGTCCCCTTGTGCTCTGTCCCACCGGGTGGGACAGATGCTGACAGCTCTGCTTGGAACTTGCAAGGAACCTCTGCAGCTCCCAAGGGAAATCAGAGCAGCCCAAAGGCTCATGTGAATCAATTTTAATCCCACATTTTATGTGAGTGTAGGTGCACATTGCCTGGCAGGCTGTGGAGAGAAGGAGAAGCCTGTCCTGCAGTTAAATGAGCAAAGTGGTTACCACAGACAACTTGAAGAATGCTTCCAGCCTAAATCTCCAGTATTCTCGGGCCTTTAGTGGCACACTGGAGGCTTCAAGTGACACAGCAATCCAGACATCAATGTGCCAAACTGCAGTACCTCACAGGAGGTAACTTCTTCAGATCCCTGGCTTTGCACTACAGTGTGTAGATACCACTACAGTTCACCAAGCAGATCCTCCTATTTAGACAGATGTTCTGCAGCACCTTTCTGTGTGATATTCTGATGTACCACATGTACAAACCCACCAGCCTTCCACACAGCCATCCCCATGAGTTAGCATCTGGAGTCTTGGCTGTAAAACTCAGAGCAAAATCTTTGCCTGCTGCTCCTCAGAGCGCCCCATCTCTCTCCTCTCCTCTCCAATGCAAACCTCCCTTACAGATATCCCCTAGCACTGAGGTTCTCCTGTTGGCCCTGAGAACATGCTGGGTGTCTTTTACACATTTCTCAAAGGGTTTCTCAACTCCCATACCCTGGTTTCAGGTGTGCCCCTTCACCATGGCAGAGCTTCCTTCCTTCTGCCACCACCCTTGACTCCCAAAGAGCCTCTGCCATCCATCTATCCCAGTGCAACCAGTGATGTTCTCTTCTTAGAATAATTTAAAAACCCCCCTAAACAAACAAAGAAAAAACAATCCCAAGCAAGAGACACAGACACCAGAATCAACTTTTAAACGTCTCTGGTTACTTTTGTCTCAGAGCCCAGTGATTCAGATTCTGCACCTCACAAAACTGTCTGGGAGCTAAAAATATGTGACCTCTACAAGGAGAAATACATAAATCTGCTTGGCCTCCACAAGTCACCAAACTTTCAGGGTAAAGAACGTTCTGCAGTCTCTGGTTTATTTTCAACATCACTTCTGCAGTCATAAAAGTCTATTAGTGCTGAAAACCTGGAATTGAACTGCCCTTTGGAAAAACTAAACTCAGATTAATGTACAGCTTGGTCTGCTCAAAAGCACGAATTAGTCACGCAACGTTAAATCATTCAGATAAAAGTCTCAGAAAAGCAAGTACCTTTCTTTCGTGACTGGTACTTGGTTATTAATAAATTAATTAGTGTAATAACTGTATTTCTTGGCCATTAGTCACTCAGATGGGGGTCAGTGTATTCTTGTCCCAAGAGAGAATTGGTTTAAGTCTGTTATAATCTGATGGATAAAGACTTCTCCGGTATGCTTGTTCTTGTTGTGAAGGTTTGAGTAAACTTACACCCCTTTAGTGAGTGCCCCCATTTCCCACAGAGCACACTCCCACTGTGAGCCCTGGCTGCTGCCTGGGTGCAGAATATACACTCAGAACCAGGGGTACTCAAACCTGCAGCCTGAAAAAGAGCCCTCAGCCTTGATCATGGGAAATGCAGTGAGATGTCAGCCCTGCAGAAAACCTAATTATTCCCCACAAGGTGGAAGGAACGGGCTGGTGATCTTGTACAGTCAGAAGTGGGACAGAGAGGGACCTGCCAGATCATGTCCCTGCATGTGGCAGGGGCACCTGAGTGTGTTAGGCTGGAAAGACCCTCCTAAGTCATGAACTGATTACCCCCAAACTCGCCTTCAACCCTACAGTAGGGGATGGGCCAGCTGGCAGCAAAACAGCAGCCTCTGTGCTCTCATTTCTGCTGCAGCTTGGTAGAACTTTTGGGGGAGGGAATGGTGAGATCTTTATCAGTAACATGGCTTTAACAATTCCAACAAATGTTTTGTCTAGCAGAACAGTTCTATGGGGCCAGCCCTGACAGCCAGGAGGGACCCTCAGAGGAGCAAATCAGGTTGGGGTGAAGCTCTTGGCTCAGGTAGTGCCAGCATTGTGACCCTTTAACACTTCCCCATCCCTGGTCACTCTGTACAGGCACCAATCTTCATGCCAGCACTGGGACAGCTGTGTGGGGAAGGAAGAGGGAGAGGATGGACTGCCCTTTTTGGCTGGTCTGTTACACTAAATTTGATCTTGAATTTATGCTGTGGGAGCCTTGAAGGACAATTTCTCAGCCTCAACTACTCTGACTGTTCCTTTGCCTTGTAGCCTTGTCCCTACAGCTCCTGCTGGCTCAAGATTAGGTCTCCCACATTTTTAGCTGTGATTTGCTAAGAGGAAAATCCTTGTTACTGTTTGGGAACCATCTGATGGCACATAGACAAGGAGGATGGGCAGCCACAGCAGCAGTGCCTTGGGCTCCCTGGACACCCAGCACCCAGATCAGAGGGGCTGCACTCCTCTGCTGGCATTGGACAGGAAAATGAGGAAAAGAGCCTTGAAAAACCCTTTTATCTAAACATCACTAGCATTGGTAGAAATACGATCTAAAAATGTTCTGCTTTCACAAGATGAAAACAAGATGCCCAACCCTGGGGTGCCTTAGTGCAGGGGTTTGTCACGTCCCCCCTTCACGGGCACGTTCCTCCTCAGTGATTTATCCCCAGCATTCCTCCAGCCCCCCTCTGTGCAGGTGGCATGTGGAGGGGCTGAGCTGTACATTGGCTGTAGAGCAGGGGGCTGAGTGCAGCCTGCAGCACAGTGTGAAACATGCAGAAATGCAGAGCACAGAAATGGTGTCTGGGGAAAGGCATCCCCTCACTGAGGGTGCATTGAAACCTGTGAGCCAGGAGCAGCCTGTGTAATGTGTGCTCTGGGGAGGACACAGCTGCAGAACTGAGTTGTTGATATTGCACAGGTCATTAAATGTGTGTTACAGGGGGTAGTAGCAATGTGCAGAGGGTTACCCCCTCCTTTATTGCCCCACGAAATTCATCTTTTCACCCATGTGCAGGAATGAGAAGAGAAGGTTTGGGACTCCCTGTGTCCCTTCCAGCAAATACATCACTACCTGTCCATGGGAGACACCACCACCATCCCTCACGTGGGCTATCATGTGCTTTTACAACTTTATATCAACACAAATACAAAGGGTTGGTATCTCCTGGGCCAGCTCCTGACCACAGCAAGCCTTGGCAGGGCAGAGCTGCTGATGTGCTCCCACATGTGGGCACTGGCCAGGCTGCTGGGCTTGGGTCCCATCACACTCAGCCCACATTCTCTGGTTGCAGCCAGCACCAGCCTTTCTCCCAACTTTGGTCAAGAGATTTTTCTGGTCTCTGCTTATAAAACCCTCTGAGGGAAGCAGGACCTCACTGTCCTGGACCAGGACCAGCACTGGTATGACCCTTCAGTCCCTACACCCACAGTTTACAGTCAGTTCAAGCCAGTCTGAGACCATACTGTCACCCAAAGATGTAGTCCTGCCTGCTCCCTGCCCTGGCTGCATGTTTCTTCTTGCTCCCTTGTGTCAGCACAACTTGTGGTGCAGCTACCAGCTATGTGGATCAGTTTGGTGGCTCATTTTTCAGCCAGATTAGCAGGCTGACCTGCCTCACCATGTAGTTCCACAGCTGCTAGCCTGGCACAGTGGCAGTGGCAGGAATGCACAGCCAGGAATAGGGTTGGGTGGGATGGGACAGGCAAGCAGGACTGTCCCTTTTGGCAGCCAGGCAGAGCTGGATTGGCTTGCACTTCTCAAGAAAACCTGCTTTTAATTTTCCCTTTGGTAAATACCAATAATTCTCTTTTAATGGGGAAGTTGTGCGGCTCCATTGTGTTTCAGAATCACTCTAACCACAGCATCTTTCTGCAGATCATAACTGAGTTAAGTGTGTTGAGCAAATAATATTTCAGCTGCTAACAGTTGAGTCAACAGCAGGGTGATCACGATTTAATCTTGTTTCACAGGGGGAGATGGCACTGCTATTTTACAAAGCCTTTTTCATCACAATAGGATTCCCTGAATCAAAGGCTCACAGGTGTGATTTTTGGCTGGGAACAAACAGTTGCATTCCTATCAAATGCATTCTGCTTTCCAAGCACAAATACCTTTCAAATCCTTGGTCTAGAATTGCTTTCCAGAAAAGGAAGGTGTTGCCTTCCCATGAGTTCAAAGGCCCATCAGGAATGTGGTGGTTAGGATGCTGCTAACAAGGAATCTTTCATTATTGAGGAACAATTCCTAGAAGTCAACCAGGCAAAAATGCCTACTGGAGGCTCAAACTACCAGAATTTAGAGAAAGAAGTAAATTCAGCCATCAGCAGTAAGAAGAAGGCTACATCCCCTTTTCTTTTTCTGCAGAAGCTGAATAAAACCCTCCATGCTCCTTAGCTCTAAGCAATGCCCTTTCAAAACTGATGGAGTAAAACAGACATCTCTTTCAAAAACAAGCTGAAAAGCTGCTGAATGTTCTTGTTGGTCTTTGTGGGAATATTGCTATATAATAGTCAATGGCTGTGCTCTTTGGGAGGCTAGATTAGACGTGCATAAAGATTCCTTCTGCCTTTTCAGGCTATTCATTTTGTCATGGATTTCTTTCAGAGCGCCTTCTTTTTATTACATCAACATTCTGAAGACAGGCAGTGATTTCTAATTCTCTGGAGGACTTTGCATGGCCACATCAACAGAAATGAGCAATTTTATCCTGCAGGGATGTGGGAGTACCAGAAATGGGAGGCTCCCAATATGCAAGATGCAAAGGAAAGCAACTCCTTTCCCAGGAATGTGAAGTGGTCAAACCTTTATCCGTCAGCTATGGTCTGATTTCAAATATCTCATGAGAGATCAGGGGAATTTGATACAAATTCATTTCTTGGGTGTTTTAGTATTGACAGACTTCCTTGCAGAATTTATGCAAGCAGTGGATTGAGGCCAACAGGTCATTTGAGCCTGCAGGCTGCTTGCCAGGGTATATCCTGGATTAAGGCAGGAAGGTGGAAATAAAAGGATGGAGCAGTCCTCCCGTGCGGGTGGGATTTGTCCATGAGCAATATTGCTCTGTGGGGAAGCCATTCACCCCAACTCTTTTAGAACAGCTTCTTACCCTCCAGTCATGCTTGGGATACCTTTAGGAGAGACAAGGTTAGGGAGCAGGGAGCTCAGCAGAGCACGGAGCCACTGCTGATCACAGTGAAGCTCAGTGTTTGCTCGGGGGGGAAGCAGAGCCCTGATGCAACACCAGCTCCATCTGTGGGGTTGCTGCAGTGAGGCTGCTCCCTGCCCCACCAAAACCTGCTGCAAACCTCCTGAGTCCCAGCTGTGGCAAGAAACTGGGGAGCAGAGAGGACAAACAAAGAGAACAGGAGTTGCAGATGGGGCAAAGTTGATTCATGTGTCAACTTAGAGGCCACAGCTGGGAAGAAAAAGGGGTCCTTCCTCTGCAGCCCAGGGCTCTGGAGGGAAGGAGGCTTTGCTGGGGAGGAGGGCAGGTGAGGAGCCACTACACAAATCTGAAGCATGTGCTGTCTGCATTTGCTGCTCTGCAAAATCTGGGTTAAAAAAGGAGATGCTCCAAAACCATAAGAAAGTATCTCCTTGTAATACATGAGCAATCCAGATATAATATCCAGAAAGAACAGATACCCTCATCCTCAGCATCACCTGGCAAGCTTGGGGTACTGAAGCTGCAGGCTCTGGTCTGTAGAAGGTTTTGCAAATATAAAACAGGAGATTTTGCTTGTAAGAATCTCTCTGAAGTAAGGAGAAGGAAAGTGGGTTTAGGAGGTGCTCCATAAGTTCAGAACAAGCCACCATGCTCTGTACCACATAAAATATGGTATATAAAATATCTTACAGAGGAGAAGGTGCTGAAGAGAAACCAGCAGAGCTGTAGCAGTTTGGAGGTGCAGCTACCAGAGCTGCTGTGAAGTGCCTGGATATGGTGGGAAGGGGGACAAAAGATGGGAAAGGGAAAAGGAAATGAGCTGCTGGGAGGGGGAAGCCACCACAATTTGCTTCTCTCAGCAAGGCAGGGCTTAATGTCTTCTGCAGACAAGGAAGCAGCTTTCCACTGCTGCCCTTTCCAAGCCCAGCTCACTGCAGATAGCAGGGTAATAAATCTGTCAGTCCCTCAGCAGAGAGACAACTCCCTCTGCATTCCTCTGCAGACCTGCAAAGGATTATTAGCTGAATATCTCCCTTTGAAACCAAAGTTAAACTTCCAGAGATCCTAATCTGACCCTGGCACTGTATCAGCAACACAAATCTCCTGATAATAATAGATAGGATATGTGATAATTCGCAGTAAGGAAAACACTGCATCAGATCCCTGCATCCCAGTTGCCTGGGACACTCTTTCCCAAACTTCCCCACCTTTGTTTTCAAGCCACTCAATGGACAAAGATAAAAAAGAGGTTAAAAAAACTAAAGTGGAGTAGCTCAGTTCTAATTTCTTGTTTAAAAACATTTGCCTTGCCATATTAGATTGCCCGTGTCCTCTGAAAGACCCGGAACATTAATCACACATGTTCACCACACTCCCCTAGGGTCAGAAGAAAGATGATGGGATGCCAAATTCCTGCATCAGTTCAGCAATTCTGCTAAGCTGCTCCTTGTTGTTTCACTTACAGACCTGATCTGCAATGCAACTGGTTTGGGTTCCTGCCCCCAGCTCCACCTGCACAGAGCAGGCAGGCAGGGGGAGTGAAGCACAGTGTTGGAAGATTCATACCCATTATCTTATTACCCTTTGCCATCATCAGAGATCCATTATGACTGAGGTCCAAAAGACATTGAAAGCCTTTGAACTGATCATTTACAGACAATCAGCAGCATCACTGTAGCTGGGTATTTCTAGAGGTTGGCTGGTGTCACCCTTGCAGTGCATTTAATGACACAACCAGGAAAGACAGAAAAGCAGAGCCAAAATACCCACACTGTTACCAAACATCAGTACTTTAAAAAGCCATATTATGAAACTAGAGCTTTCTGACACACAGTCATGCTGAATATTAATAAACTTACTGGAGCTGATCCAAGTTTTCCATCTTGGCGTTTTGTTTTGTTTTGCTTTGTTTGCCAAACAACAACAATAAAAATTTCTTCAGCTGAAAGAGACATCATTTCAGGCATGAAATGTGAAATGGTATAATTGGGAGAAGGAATAAAAAATTGAAATTACAAAATACACAGTCGGGTCTCTGTGCTGCTCTTGTTCAAACCTCACTGACCTCGGGAGGAACAGGAGAGGAAGCAGGATCAGGACAGGTTTTGAACACCTCCCAAAACTCGCCTCACTTCCAGCTTCTTAGCATTAAGTTTCTTTTTCCCTCCCACTTCTGCCTCCTGCTGGCCGTGCTCTCGGGCTGTGATTTCTTGGATGACAGGCTGGGTTGGGTCTCAGACCCTCTCCATTTACTTCTCAGCCCTTCCAGGAGTCCACCAGCCCCGTGGCTGTGCTTGAACCAAGTGCACTGGGTCTAAAGCCATAAGAAAAACCAGCTCACAGAGCTCATCAGCCCAAAACTTTACATTATTTGTTTGTTTTGGAGGGGGTGGGAGGAAGTGGGGGAGCAGCATCCTCCAGATCCCACATCTAGCATTTCTTGTCATACATTACACAGGCATTTCAAAAGCCAGGTTATGTTTTACAGCAGCACATGCACTTTAGGGAGAAACATTAAGAAATAAAAGATGAAAGGCAGGCTTAGAGGAGAGAAAGGCAAGAGGTGTGGAAAAGGACCAGAGGGCCAGACCCACATACTGTGACAGCTATCAGAGCAGAGAGGAAAATCACAGTGACACTGTATTTTAGGAAAGAATCTTGTCATGAAAAGCCCATCAGATTAGATTAGACTTCTTTCCTCCAATGCCTTGGTGGATCTTGAAGAGCAGCGTGGTTTCTTTAAATAAGCTGTGTGTTTTACATGGTCCTGCAGGTTGGGGAGAGTTCTGGGTACGCAAAAACACTCTGGGCTCAAATAGCCCCCCTCCTGCTGGAGGATGGATATTCATGCCCCAAGGGCAAGTACAGCCAGTGGTTACTTTCCTGCATCCACTTCCAGCACAGGGAGATGGGGGGAGGCCACCAGAAGCCCCTCAGCATTTCACCCTGTGAAAGGGAGGAGTGGCAGCACATCTCTGGTCAGGAGCCCATATGGTGATGAGACATCACCTCAACGTGTCAGTGTCAACTGCTGACACGATTGTAGTTTTGTCTAGCACCCAAAGTCTCCTGGAAACAGCACACTGGGCTCCAGATGCTTCTTTATGCCTGAATATTTGCATTCCTCCCTCTTGGGGTTTAAACCTAACTAGGCTTTGCAATTAGCTTCTCAAGAGCTGCCCCTTCTCCCTGTGCTTGCAACAAATGCTGAGTCTCTGACATGAAACAGCTCAGTTTGCATTTTGGAGAGCAATATAACAACCAGCTCACTCAGTCCATACTTTCTTATTTATCTGTCCACTCTTCAGAGCAGGGCAAAGCTTGAGCTCCTGCCCTGACAGGCCTGAGAGGCTAATCCCAGGATATTCCACTGGGGTGGTGTTTATTTTATTACTTCAGATGGCAATCAGGGCTGCTGATGAACTGGCACATGGGTGAGGAGAGGGGGAGAGCTGCTGACTGGGGCCAGTGGAATGCCCCCTGCACCTCCCATATCCCTGCTCTCCCTTCCTCCACACCTCTGCCACTGCAATGCCACTGGTTTCCGAGTCTTCCATCTCACTCCTCTACAGACAGTACCAGTTTCTTTTTATTTTTAAAAATTCTATTGACAAATAATGCTTCTAACCAGGCAGATCTTAGTGAGATATTACGCCTGTTCTCTGCATGTGCATTTCTGCTGATTTTGTTTGAAAATCAGGCTCCTTCCTGTTGCTGGTAACATTTGTTCTTTGGCTGAGAAATGATGGCTGAAGGGAATGGAAACAATGGGATGCAATGAGCATTTGCTTCCAGGGGGTTTCTTGCCAGTGCAATTCCACAAGCAAAACTAACAATAATGAAAAATGACGCAAGTGTTAATATTATCTCTGAGAAGTTAAATTGCACAAGCCTGCGGAGCTGAAAGAATGGTTTAATTAAAATCTGCTTGTGTCCGATTTCTTCCCTACATGTATGAGCAAAGCCCTCTGGGAAAATCCTCCTACAAGAAAGACAAATCCCTCTGAAAACTGGAGAATTCCACAAAAAATTTACAGCCAAAAAAATAAGGGCCAGCAGTTGCTTAAGGCCACTGGCTTCAGTCAGAGCCCAAATAACTGGTTCCAGTCCCTGCTGTCCCTGGAGCTGTGCTGGGGCAGGAGCAGCAGGCACCCATGGGCTCTTACTGTGACTTTCAGAGAGAACCTTGTTGGCACAAAAATTCTCTTCTTCTCCCTATACATTTACCTGTATATTCAGGGCCATTTTTGGACCTTAAATACTTTTCTTTTTCACCATTCTATATTGCACGTGAACAGATTCCACCCTGCTGGTGAGATTTTTCTGCCAATGGATGGTGACTCAGCATAAATAATTTGCCTTTACTGCTTTGGTTTATTGTTTGAGTTTCCTGAAAGCTGGTTCTGCCACTCTTCCCCTTCAGAAATTGTGCATGGCTTCAGACCAGAGGGTCTCAAGGTCTTGGAGTTTATTTCACACACTTTTCGGTTAAATGAAGTTCTAACACCCAGTGAGGAACTGCTCAATTCTTGTGGAATAAAAGCAAACTTGTCTTGAAATTATGAGGTTGCAACAGTTGAAATTATTTATATGATTATATTTGGCTGCAACATGAAAAATCTAGTGAGGTTTTTTAAATTTTTCATTTACAAATGTCATGGTTTTTAAAAGCTGCAAAGTGTGGAGGTTTGTGTATAATGGGAATTTTATTGTAGCAGCATAATGAATATTAGATGCTTCTGTCAAAGGATCACATATGATTGAATAATAGCAGAGAAATTGGAAGAAAAATTTCCAGAGGGTGGAGAAAAACACAACATGAAGGACTGGAGCTCACTCAGGTTTTAAAGCTGAGGAGAAGGAAGCAGAACTGCTGATTTTTGTTTAAGACATATTTGCTTTTAATGTCTATAAGGTCACATACTCACTCAGCATTGAAACAGCAAGTACCAAGAAATCCTGGGATATTAAAGGAGTGGTCTATCAAGGTCTGGCAGGTCTGCAGAGGAAGGTGGCAGCAGACAGAAGAGCTCTGACAGGTTTGTGGAATCAGAGGAAGAATTTAGCTTAATGTTACGAAAGAACCTTCCCATGGAGACATCCAAAGAAGCTGAACATGTGTTACTGTGGTCTCCATAGGGAAAAAGGCAAATTTCTGCTCACACAAATTAAAGTCTGGGAAAACGCCCCACTCTAGTGGGAGATAGGCCTCCTTCAATGCAGGTGTTGATGCCTGGGTCACTTAAGCACTATTCCTAGTGAAGACAACACTCAGTCATTAAGATTTTGTACCAGTCATCTGAAATCTCATTGAGCTGCGACCTGGACAGCAAAGTCAATTAATTACTTTTGCTTTTTCCCCTGGAAGGTTCTAGATCATGCAGCTGGGCTGTGGAAGATTGAGATCTACCACTGAAGCAAGGTCCTGCACTATTACTACTTTTTGTTGCCCAGTTTTGGTTAGCAGGGGTTGGTTCCTGTAGATGCCAAGTGAAGGGCTCATGTTCCTCAGCAGCAAGAAGTATCTGTCCAAGTTTCACTTTAGGTACCTAAAAATTTATCTAATCTTTTGTCATCCAGCCACTGTTTTTCACAGTAAGTCAAAGGACAGACACAGATTCTGTCAGCAAACAGGCCAGTTAGATCTTTTTACTAATCCCCATGATTTAGGTCTGAAATTGCAGAGCAAGGAACACATGGCTTGTAGCCTGTGGGACTAAATATCAGTCAGCAACTTCTACCCACTGAATTATTTGTGAGCTCTGTTATATGCCTGTGCTTAGCTTCTCTTCTTGTAGCCAGTACAACAGCAGGGCTGGAGGCAGCTTTGTGTGAGGGCAGGTGAGAGGACAGTCCTGTCCCCTGAGAAGGCATTGTCTTTTAGCCACAGCATCTGTCTGCTTTGTGTCAGGGCAGGAAAGCTAAGGGTCCCTTCTGCTAGTGCTAGTTACAAAAAAGCACTAATTCAGACAGAGCAGCTGCAGTGCCCTGACTGCTGGTGTGTGGAAAGGGGTGAGAGAACAGGGCTGTGTTCCAAATGTGTAGCTGGTCCCAAATTACAGCAGCCTGCCATTGTTCTTGGGGGTGTTCAGCCCCCTCATGGAGTCCTTACCCAACACAAAGCTCCATGTGCATGTTCTGAAGCAAAGCTCAAACAACCGCATTTTGCATCTGATGCTCCAAATCAGGGACAATCTCCACTGGGAGGGACCCTCCACGTCAAACCTTTGGGTCTGGCTGTGCTCAGTAG
The DNA here is from genome assembly GCA_034509425.1 of Eopsaltria australis. Lineage (NCBI taxonomy): Eukaryota > Metazoa > Chordata > Aves > Passeriformes > Petroicidae > Eopsaltria > Eopsaltria australis. The sequence continues at coordinate 234,718 of JAVTVJ010001633.1, forward strand.
TTTCTTCAGAGGAGCTAATGCCCCAGATGATTTGGGGTTTTGCCTCTGTTGGTGCACTGTTTGTGGTCTAAGTGTTTCCATTAAAATTAATCAAGAAATTAGACCTGTATTCTTATGGTTTAGATAGGAATTTTCTAAAGCTCAGGTGTGTTGTCTGGGGAGAGGCTGAGTGCTGATCTCAGTGTAGAGCCAGACTGCCAAGCCATGGCCTTTCAGATCAACATTTAGTGTTAACACCCAGCCCCAGTGCATTAGATAAAACAATATCTGTGGGTACAGTTGTCCTCAACACATGGCTATGGGACAAAGAAGAAAAGCAGAAGCAAAGATAAATGCTGTCATGCCAGAAGTGTGTGATGCCACAGGGAGGGGACTCTGAAGGACTCAAAATAGTTACACTGCAATCTATTAAATTGGGTTATAATGGTAAATCTATAATGATGTACATAGTATGTATATATATATATATATATATATATGTATATATATATATGATTTATAAAGTTTTGGATTTCTTGCGCTCTGTGTCTCTGGGCAAATATAAAGTCAGGTTCATGTAAGACTTGATCTTAATTCATAGGCAGAGTCCCCAGGGTCCTACTGGCTGATGAGCAGTTTGGTGCTGGATCAGGCTCCTTAGGTACAGAACTTCTTAGGTTACTAAAACTGACCCCAAACCAAGGATATTGTGGGGGGCCATATCAAAGGTCTTCCAGAAGTCCAGGTAGATGAGATCAGTAGCTCTTTTCATGTCCACTGGTGCCATCACTCCACCAAGGAAGGACACTTCCATTGCCACTCAGTCAGGCACAGCTTGGCCTTGGTGAAGCTGTATCAGCCCTTCTCTCCTGCTTTTGCTGCTGAGAGGGGGTGGCCATGGCTGTACCAGATGGGAAGACTGCTCAGCAGCCAGCCCTGCATCACTAAGAATGCACAATATTGACAGAGTTTGCTTTATCAACGACAAAACAGCAGAGCTGCAATGTGTCAAGTCATAAATAACTCATCATGGGGAAAGTGTGCACTGTCTGGGCAGGGAGCCACAGCATTCATCCTTAGATACGCATTCAAATCAGTCCCATTAGTATCATATTCTTCTGTAATTACTCCATTGATTCAAACTGCATCTTATCTTCCACCAAGAGCTGCAAACAGCCTTTAATTTACTAAAGGCAGGAGGGAGGAGAATGTTACCATAATACCCACACTGTGTTCAGAGCAAGGCTATGGAGAACATGCAAACAGGGCATGAACAGCTATGGAGCTGAACAGTACCAGCTCTGCAGGTGCTGAAGTGAGCAAAAGCCAAAAACTGAATGCTAATGGGATGGCAGTGTTTACTCACACAGCAGCATCCTGGGACCCTCATGCTCACCCTAAGAGTAGAAGGGGTATGAACTCTTCACTGACCCTGGGCTGTTCTGTGTTGGTGATGAAACCCAAAACCTGTCAAGTTTCATGTGGTCTCCAATTTCCCAGAGGAGGTTTCAAAGTGCTCCTGTTACAATATCTTGGTTTCAGAAGTACCTTTCATGAAACTTCACAAATTCTCCTTAATCCCCTTTAAATGAGGGTCTCGTGACTTCCAAGAACTCCCTGAAAGCTCCACTATTTCTGTTATTATTGTTGGCACAGAGGAGGTTCATTACTCCCAAGAGCTGTTGGAATAGGTTTCAGGGTGGGAGAGGGCATGAAGGAAGCTCTTAGTCTGTCCCTCATCACTCTGCTAGACAGGAGATGCTGTAGAACAGCAGCTGAAATGCAACTGTATAACCTCTGCAAAAAATAACCCAGCTGATGCAAGCTGAGGAAGGAAGAGGTGAGAGAGAGATTTAGAAAATGCAAAAAGAAGAGCTTCTAGTCAAACAGGGGAAACTGCACCATTTTGGTTGGGGTCAGCTAAAGCAGTGCCATGTAAAAGATGAAAGGGGAGTTGTTGGATGGGGAATTCTGCAGGCAGGAGAGGGGTGGCAGTGCTCACTGGTCTGGGCAGAGATGTGCCAGCCTAGGGACTGCACAGTCTGGGATGGGACACAGCTCTTTGACCAGAGCCTGCTGCTTCTACCACTGGGATGGATTTTATTTTGCATATGTGCAGGCCATGGAAGAAAATGAGTTGTGCATTGGCCAGGATGAAAGGCTCTGCACTGCCATTACCTCTGTGTTTGTGTGGGGGTGGAGAGCAAAGAAAAAACGTAATGAGAAAGTCTGGTTTCACTTAGGTGCTGTTTATGTTGAGAGTGAAGAACTGCCAGCCCACACACACTCTCCCCAGACAGCTTCCAGCTAGAGTCAATATTAAGAGGGAGAGATGGAGGGGAACATTACAGTAGCATGCTCTAGTAAGAGACTTTGGACATAGAGAACATAGAGAGGAAAAAAAATCAATCCTGTCCAAGGACTCTCTCAAGCCTTTTAGAGGGCTCTGGCCAAATCACCAGGGCCATAATCTCCCAAATGAATTTGCCAAAGCATTAAAATATCATGTAATTTGTATAAATGACACTGTTTTATTTGAGATGCTAAGCTCCTGCAGATGTCAGAGGAGTAAAGGGTGTTAATGCTCCTCTGGCAACCACAGCCCGTGGTGGAGCGTCCAGCTAGAGCACTTTGAAGAGATGGGGTTTACCCTTTGGGTTTAATTTGATTAAATTAAAGCAAATTTGCACCCGAGTAGTACCGGGGAAAACAAAAGTAGTTTTTTCTTGTTGTGCTGGAGAACAGACTGTCCCTGCGCAATTCCTACAGTCCCACTGATGAAATGATCACAAACATCTCCTGCTGAGGGGTGGAGCAAAGCCTTTGCCAAGGTAAGCAAAAGGACAGCTCAGTGTTGAGCAGCTGCCATTCACCAAGTAATGATGCTCATTTCCTGCTAGTTTTCAGTTGCTCATCAAAATATTTAACAACTCCCAAGGCACACTTGAAATGCTTCCTTCAGCAGTCAGACACTCAGGCCCACAGGGCTGTCCAGCACCTGAGGGGAGTTTGAACACAACCACTCTCAGCTATTTTCCCAGAAGAGCATGAGAAGTGCCAGGAATCTTCATGAGCATTGTGTCCCCAGGAGCTGGTACTACAAAACCGTGAGCATGAGTGAGTTTGACATTATTTTCAATGGACTGTTGGTATATTCCATGTATTTATGGAGGGTTTACCTACAGGGTATAACTTCAGTGTAGGGCTTCACCTAGGCCACTACTGGTGGGTTTGCTCCATCTCAACTGTCCTCATCTCTTGCACTCCTGTATCTCCACTCAGTGAGCACTTTCCCCTCCTGTAAATGTGTGACAGGTCATTGCCAGGCTCTGCTTTACATCATTATCTTGGCACTAAGATCAGTTCTGGGCCATAGCCTGGTAAAGTTGTTGTGAGTTATCATGGTACCAACAGCCTGTCTGTTATGTCCAGAGTCTTGAAAATAACCTTCATTGTATCAAATCCACTGTGTGGCTTCTCTAGCCAAGGAACTACTCTAGGTATCAAAAAGGTACAAATGCAAAACAGACAAAGCTACACATTCAAGGTTTGAAAGTAGATATGAGATCCCCTAAAGCCTTCTGCATACCCTGAAGGTATGACTGGAACTTTATTTAGGACATTGCGGGTGAGACCAATTTCATTGAGGCTCCCCACGAGCAATGGAAAGCTACATCCAACATATCATTCCCATGATGTCTGGTATAAGGTCTCAGCTTCTGGTTTTCTAGTGGCTCAAACAGCTTGAAAGGGAAAAAAATTATTCCATGATGCATCAGATGATGTTTGGGTTTCTTTTGTTTTGGAAAATAAACCAATCTGAACTGCGAAGGTCAACAGAGTTCAGGTCAGGTGAGTGATATTGCAAGAAGAAAGGGTCACTGATATGCTTTTGTCAACATGAAACATTTATTGGAGTCATAGCACAGTTGTTGTTTCAGAGCAATAAGGATTTCTTCTAAGTTTCCACTCCAGAGTTTATCAGTTGCTAAAACTGTACTTGGAAATAAAAGATGAGAAAATTTTTCATGCTGTCGCTGAGGTTGAAAGACTGGGCAAGTGAGTTCCTGACTTTAGTTCTGGCAGCTTTGATTTATGGCCTTGTAAAGGCTGATAAAGACTCTCCAGCACACAAAACACAAGAGAATTAATTCTTTACACATCAGAATCAGGACAAAGATGCAAGACATCAAGTACTTCATTGACATTTAATCAAGCTTTATTACTGAGGCAATCCCTAAATATTAAAATGACAGTTGGTTATTTACAAGCATATTGCTGCCATGGTAATTGTGACCAAACAACTCTAACTCAATCTCTTAGGTAATTATTTTCAAATCTAATTTCTGTTTGGATCATGTTTATATCAGATTTAAGCCTGGCTCCATATGGAGCAGATGCAGTCTTCTCATAAAAGGAATAATTGGTCAAATTCTGGATTTGGTTACATGCATGCAGCTCCATTGTAATCCAAAATATGTGACTACATGTTCCAGGAGGGAGGGTCAGCTGGAAGATCTCATTAATTAGTATATTATGTATTCAAATTAGAATTGTATGCTGCTATAAGTGAAAGGTGGTCTGATGCTCTGCTTGGAAAGGATTATGCTGACAGGTAGACAGCAGGTCTCTTGAAGCTGGAAGTTCTCAGTGTATTTGTCCTTAGCTCCTTGATGTTGTTTTAGAAATGAAGGAGACAAAATACTATGAGTGTGTACCCTGACATTACTTCAGCTGTTGAAGAATTTGATGCGAGAACATGGATTAAAGGTCTCTTGTGTAGGACTGTGAGATCCCTGTGTTGGCATAGCATGTTTGCCTTTGCCACTTGGCAGCTATACGTTATTTTAATTTATAGATCTCACTGTGATTATATAGGAAATAGGACAAATTCTGTCTGTTTTGTAGCTGGAGAAACTGAGATACAAAGGGAAATTGAGATAGGACAACGAGGATGGAATCTGTCTTCTCCATTGGGCCTCAGTGGCTCCTTTAGCAATGTCTGGATATTATTATTGTTTTAGGATAGGCATGAACTCTGCTTTGGGACTGAAATGCATCCAGCCCCAGTTCTCCATCAGCTCTGTGCTTTCTCGTCTCCTTTCCTCTCCACCCTCCCACCAAGGCCACCCACACCCTGCTCACAGAGACCCTGTGCTCCTCTTTCCCTCCTCATGGACCATATTTTCCCTGAGTCCCTTCCCTTAGACGTACACCAGATGTCTTGTGTGCCTCCCACCACCTTTGCTCTCCATCTTCTTCCTCCCTCTCACACCAAGAGCTGTTTGTGTGGTCCCCAGCCCCTCACATGCCTTGACCATAACCTCCCTCTCTCTTCCCCACTCCCTGCTGCAGCCCTGTTGCTGGGACCCTCTTCTTCCTCTCCAGATTTATCGTGTGTCTTCCCCAACCATGGCAGAAAGTCCAAACCCCCCAGTATCTCCACATGCCACACTTTCATCCTCAACCCACCAGAGTCGGTCCACATCCTGCCTTCCTTCTTCCACCCCCTGCACTCCGACTTCCAACCAGTGCATCACAGAGCCTTTGTGAATAGCCAGCCCCCTCTTCTTATTTTGCTTCAATTATTTATTTTCTCTTTACCTGAGAAGGCAATCAGTGATGGTACTAACATTTTAAAACCAGTTGAGCTGATGGGCAGAGCTGAGGGAGGACACTGCTTTGCTGTGGGGTGCCAAGAGCTGCTGCTAAGCAAGTCTCACAGAAAAGCTGAGCATGGATACTCAGTCACCAAGCCTCTGTGGGTCTCCTGTTTGTCCCCAGCTTGTCACCAAAACCATCTCAGCCCACTGGCTGCAGAGTGCCCTGACAGCCTGGGGATGCAACATCTGAGCTGTGTGTGCTGTGCAGACAGAAGTGCTCCTTGTGTGTGGGACTTCACAAGTGTCACCAACCAGACCTTGGCAGGAAGGTCTCAATGCTGAGGGGCAGCAGAAAGCCCAATTCCTGCTCTAACAAGGAATTTCCTTGCACATCTCCCCAGTAACAGGAAAACATCAAGGGACCACGCATCACCCTGATAGATGTTTCTTTTGTAGATCGTTCTTTAGAAAAATCGCTAAAACCAGCGATGAAAGATTTTAATTTGTGTCTTGGATGATTGAATTTAATCACCCAGATTCAAATTCAGATACAGAGGGATTTGGCCTATTCCTGACTTCTCCTCTGATTGCAGATTCATATAAATTTTTCTCCAAAATTGGACCATGTGTACTCCTGGAGAAACCCCTGGCTCAGGTTAGCCAGCAGAATCCCTGCTCCACCACTGCATAGGCAGGGAGCATTTTTGGATTGCTACAGTCTCAACCCTTCAGCATTCCCTGTTCAAACACCATGGGCCTGTGGAGGTTTGAGATGTCTGTGCCCAACATAAGGAGCCTCTTCTGCTACAGTGAACACTCACAGCATGAGAGAGGTGTTGGCAGTGGCTTTGACAGCACAGAGAAGAGCAGCAGGTGAGCAAAGGCAGGGTGAAGTGGTTGGAAGGGAGCAGGTAGGAGCAGACAGAGGGGAGAAATTGTCACAAAACCATTGTAAAGCCAAGAGCACCAAAGGCTGTCCCAGTGACAGCAATGAGATGCCTTGTGCTTATAAGCTGAATGCATCATCAAAATCCAGACATCACACAATGACAGAAATAGTGACTGGAAGGAGCCTCCTGAGGTCTCTTTTCCAACCTCCTCCTCACAGCCAGGTGGCTGCCAAGGGTATGTCAGGTCAGCCCTGGATTTGTCCAGCCAAGTCTTGTAATCCTCCAAGCACAGCATCCCCATCACTTCTGTGTGACCTCCTCCCATGCTGCGCTGCCCTCCAGGTGAGAAAGCCTTTCCTAACATCCACCCTGAACCTCCCAAGCAAAAAAAACCAACCAAACACCACCAAAAAAAAACCCCACAAAAAAACCAAAACCAAAATAACAACAAAAATGAAACCACAGAAATGTGCTGGAGAGGGAGACCTTGATAACATCTGGTTTGGCTCCTTGAATGTCAGAAGGACTAAATATACTCACTCCAGCCCCAGATAATGGCCAGCTAGCTCATCTTCAGAATCCAGAGCACCTTCATAGTCAGCCCTCCCTTCCACAAATCATTGCTTTTTCCTTTTATTTTTTCTTTATATTCTACATAGGAGCTGTGGTTGATAGCAACAGGACTGAGGTGGTCTACAGAGCTCCCAGCTCTGGCAATTGCAGCATAACCCACCTGAAAACCCTGATTCTGATAAGTTTCCTGATTCCAGCAGATATATCTTATATTGAACCTTTTTCTTGCACTCGTTTCACAAGAAGGGCAGATGGCTTTGCAAAACACAGTATTACCTGATTGTGAAGGGCAAGCAAACAGCAGCACCTCGAATATACATGATTTGACAGGGAAATTGGGAGAGGAATGGACTCCTAAACAAAAGCTGTGGTATAAAAAAGTTGAGTTACACATGTGGCTTCTATTCCTCAGTGTTTATCTGGGTGGAAGAAAGCCTGTGATCTCCAGTTACCTAGCCAAGAGAAAATGAGAACAGCACTCTTTGTCCATTACTATTTATTATTTTAGTAGTAACAATGGCAAAATGCTCAACTATGTGATCTTATTAAAGCAAGAATAAATTGAATTCACCAAAACTGCACTCAAAACCTTACTGTTGCCCCCAAGCACACACAAGCTAAAAATAAGATGGAAAATGGATTCTGCAGCCACTGGTCCCACAGCCTTGAGGCACCGGGCTGGGGTGGCAAAAATGCAGCGTTCACCCAAGTCAGGGGGGTAAAAAGTGTTCATTTCAAGGGATTTTCCCTGTTCATTTCAAGGGATTTTGGATCAGATCCAAAATAAGTGAAGATCAACAAAAGATAGGAAGGAAAGTCATCAAAACATACTGTAGAAGTGCCCAGTATTATTGCAAACATCCCCCAAGGCTTCTGATAATAGTGCAGGAAAGCTACAGCTGTCATATTGTATTATTTTAGTAAGAACAGCCATTAGTCCCTTCCTAACTGCATGCCAATCAATACAAGGTAAATGCTCCTATGGTTTTGTTTTTTCCTACCCTTTTTGCACTTTGTAAAAGCGAGCCAGTTCTCTTACCTTATTGCACAGTGACTTCTAGAGCACTCACCTTTGGCACGTGGATGATGGATGGCCTGGGGATGTGAGTGCAGAGTGCAATAACTTCCTGGCTCAGCTCTTTAGCAGCAAACACTGATGACTCCGTGGTGGTAGCAGGTGCTGCCTGAGCAGCAGTGTGGTTGCTGGAAGTGCTGCTTGCACGGCTCTGTTTGTCAGAGCGTCTGCTGGCTTTGAACATCTCCCCGCTGTCCCTCTCCCCTCCGTGCTCGACGCTGCTGGCTGCTGCTGTGGATGGCTGCAGGCACACTGCTGAGGCTGCCTCCGTCCTCTCCTCCTCCATGGACACAGGACCTGCGTTGGGCTGCTCAAATGGAGTGTTTTCGTGTGTGTTTCCGAAGCAGGTGAGCAGGGCTGAGCAAGGGAAAGGATGCATCTTGGATGACAGGTTATCGGATCCGCTTAGCCTGCTTTCCACAGCCGCATAATCAACAGGCTGCACTCACATCCACCAGAGTGCCCAAAATGAAAGCCCTGGCATGATGGCATTCCAGCCTTCCTAGCAGAGAGCACCCCCTTTTCTGCTGTCAGGAGCATTCAGAAGTGGGGTACTGCACCTGCTGCTCTGTCCCCCACCAAAGTCAGGCCACTGTCTCCTCACTGCCTCCCACTCCTATTGTCTGCAAGGCAGAGGTGCAGGCACAATGAAAACGTTTGCAAGCTTGCATGCTCTTGCTGGGAGCTGTCAGCAGCTGAACAAAGCCCTCACAATAGCCCCATAGCCCCAGCAGGCTATGGTTACAGGAGCGGACGCTCCAGCACCCACGGTCCTCAATCAATAGTGCCACGGCCTCAAGTTACCTGGCAAAGGAGGCAAAAAGATAATGTAGCCCGAGCTCTGTGGCCATAACAGCATCAACACTGTATCAGTGTCATCATAACAATAGCAAAACTGGCTCTGGTTACGCTGCTCGGGTGTTTATTAGCGATAAACCCCCGAATCGTTCATCTATCACTGGCTTGGGTCAAATATGCAGTTCCAAGCTCTGGCTGGGCTGTTCATCATTAAGATGGGAAAACGAGCAGGTGCTTTGGGCAGAAAGGTGAAGATGAGGTGCTGTGTGGGCACCCCATGTCCAGCACAGCCTCCTACAGCACAGGCAGGATCTGTCCCCGCAGCTCCTCCTCCAGCCACGAAGCATCGCGTCTCCCGCTTCCTCTTGAAGCCACCCGCTGCTCTTCCCGGCCCTCTCCATTCCCCAGAGGAAACCAGGGAAGGATCCTACTGAACCTCATCTGTCGTTGGGCGGTTGTAAAGAGAGACATTTCCTTTTTCTATGTGCAGTGGCTGGAGGCTGGCTGTTAAAACAAAAATATGCGGGAAGTGAGGGAAGAAGGGAGTTTGTGGTTAGAGCATCTGCTTCCAGAAAATCCCAGTTCCTTCTATTTTGTTCTGCCACAGGCTTCCTGTGTGATGGCAGAGATGTTATTTGATCTCTATCTCCATCTGTAAAAAGGAGGAGAGTAATCACTTCTTTTTTTCCACCCATTATACATATCCTGTATCTTTATAGAAGGTTATAAACTCTTGAGGACAGCAGCTTGTTCTTTTTTGTATTTGCCTTTAATTAAGCTGCTGGTACAAAAGGTCTCTGAATATAAATGTGGCATTTACCTGCTAATATTTTCTAAAGAGAAATTTCAGGTTCAGTCTTTCCCCACAAGGTCATAGTCTTCCACTTATTTTTCTAGCCTGGCTTGCTGAAAGATGTTTCTAGATGTTTGTCAGACCTGCCCTGTAATTACTCCTTTCATATTCCTGTAAGGTGTAACACTGGGCAAAAAATGTGATACATTAAGAGAAACTCATGTTTACAGTAGTAGTAGCTCATCATTAACCAAAGTGCAGAATGCTGAGGGTTAAATTCCTGATGTGTCAATTGTCAGCACTGGGAGCAAAACAATCTTAGGTCCCTCCTGCCCAGTAACCTTAAAGCTCTCCTTGTGGCCTTTCCTAACTGAGTCTTGCACATCTGCACATCTCAGTGGCTGGTTTTGGGTTTTAGAAAGCTCCAGAGTGGCCTCCAGCTTGCACAGCAATGCATTTTGGCCTGCAGGGGCTCTTGCTGTCCCATTTGTAAATACTGCCAGGGTGAGGTGCAGACCATACGGCTCTTGGAGTGAGAATCAGCTACCTGCTGACCCAAAAAGGCTGGGAAAAAGTTAAGAGAGAATCTAATAGCAGAGAAAGTAAACTCAGAGGGGAAAAATGTGCTGCAGAACTGGAAACTCTTGAAGTGAAGAGCATTAGCTGTATTGTAGTCATGGAAGATGTTGATTTTGGTTCAGGGTCCACCTTGCTTTACTTGAGGTGCAAGTGTCAGCACCAATGTCAGCAAGTGCCAGGAGACAAAAGGCTGCCTGTGCCTTCATGCAGCAACTTCATCTCACTTGGCATCCACTGGGGGAGACATGGATTCCCTTGGAAGTGGATTCACTGCCATTAGATAATTTTGCACCCGCCTGGGTGCCCTGCTCCTCTGCACAGCTCTGTGGCTGTGAGAGGTCAGATGTTGAGGCAGGACCAAAAAACTGTTTTTATGTGGGAACAGCTTTTGGGGCTTAGATAAGAACAGTAATTTCAAAGTGATGCACAAGTAAGACTTCAATGATCTGACATTTCTTTAATTAAACAGTAAGCCATCCTTGGAATTAAAGTAATTATTTCAGCAAGTCAGCCAGCCAACAACCTACTTTCAATTATTTCCAGGTCTTCAACTGGCCATGCCAGCTTTTCTTCAACTCTTTCTGAGAACTTAGTGAGTTTATAGGGACACCAGTCTACACAAAGACTAGCTGTATGAGTGAGTCATGATCACTTAAATTCACCACATGGCACAGATGCATGCCTGAGTGAAGAGTGGTTGTTCTAAAAATCAGGTATGTGCTTATCTTACCTCTGAGGAGGGAGGATGGTCAGTGCCTCCTTGCTATGAGAGCCACAGAGATACTTTTTCAGCCAACAAAAAGAGCTAAATGCTCCATTGTAGCTGTAAGAGAAGCGATCAGGACAAGAGTAATTAACTCGTGAGTCTTGCCCGGAGTTCAAAGACAACATGGGAAATCTCACAAGCTGAGAATGTCCAAAATGAACTGGCAGTGACATGTAAGATGTGACAGCCATGAGCTCCAGCAGTCAGACATGAGCTCCCTCTCCTCACAGCTTGGGACTATAGGGTTTTGGTTAAAGCCCATCGCTTTAGCTGGCACTGAAGTCATGATTCAAGGTTTATTTCATTCAAGCAGATCTCCTTGTACCAGTCAACCAAGTGTGCTGACCACTTTTTATGTGTGCTGAGATATTATTAGGACAAGACACAAGACTGGCTTTATTTTTCCTGAATTTGCTTATAAATTAATGATGAGCTGAAATGTTCTGGCTTAACAGCTCAGGGAGCTGAACATGTCGGTTAAATGGAGAAGGTGAATTTCAGCCGACTCTTGACCTGTCTTCAGTATTATTCATTCAAGAGAAATTTTTCCTGCACCTGGCTGATATTATCCTCTCTTCTCAGCAGGAGACATCAGGTCAGATTTAGCTCAGATGCTCCAGGCTTACAGCAGGAACTAAGCCTAAAAAAAACTTCACAGTTTTACAGCCTTTTGTTTTACAGCTTTTGTTCTTCTGTGTTATCCCTTCTTTCCTCATCACTCCTACAGTAGCACTGACTCTCTAAACATCTCCCAAACCCACATCTATCTGGTGGGTTTGGCCACAGCTCAGCATCTCCCCTTCCTCATCCTGACAAAAGCCACAACCTGCATCGCTGCCTCTGTGCTGCCTGCAGAAGGAATGTGTTCACTGCACCAAAGTAAGCTTTAGGTTAAGTCAGAGCTGATGATAATCACTAGAGTTCCACTGCCTTCAAATTTGGGGGATCTGAAATGGTGATCAGAGGATATAAATCCAATCTCCTGCTATCTTTTCCATCTCCTTTCAGACTGCCCAAACTTTAGCTGGATACCAGTTCCTCCTACTTCATATGAAACATGCTAAACTGACAGAAGGCAGGTCTAGATTAGACATTAGGAATTAATCCTTTATTGTGAGGGTGGTGAGGCCTTGGAACAGATTGCCCAGAGAAGCTGTGGGTGCCCCATCCCTGGAAGTGTTCAAGGACAGACTGGAAGGGGATTAGAGCAGCCTGGTCTAGTGGAAGGTGTTGGAACTATGTTGGTGTGATGAATGCTTTCTATACACATACAGTACATACATTCCATAGAAAATGGATGGGAAGAGAGTGTAGCTAAACCATGAAATCATGAAATCTGCTGGAAGCAACTTGGCACTACTTGGATGGAGCTTAACAGAAGGTAGTTCAGAGAAGAGCATTGCAGACGCCAGAGGGACCAGCTCATAAGGGAGTGCTTAAAAGAGCTCAGCTGGAGATGCAACAAGAAACCAGTAAGATAAGCAATGAGATATGATGGCTTGTGTTTATCTGGGACACATAGGGATTGAGGTTAAAAAATAAGATGATTATGGTAGCCAAAACACTCCCTAATAATTTCAGAGTTTCTTTCATCTTATGTTGTACCTGCGATTAGGCATCACTGAGGGCAGGTGACTGGGTGAGAGGAACTATTAGTCTCATCCAGACTAATTATGGCAGAGCCTGTTTTTCTAGACAGGAAAAATTTAGACTGATTCACAAAAGAATTGTCTTAATAGTAGACAAGTTTTTAAAAACATGAACAGGAAACTTTTTGAGTTTTTTTTTTAACTAATTTTCTGAAATTTCTGAATGTTTTGACACTTTCAACACCAAAAAAACAACTCCCACCTCCTCCATATTCCATTGCTAATCTGGTTTTTGAAGGTTTTGAGCATGCCTATCAAATTGTCACTCCTGAAAGGCTACAAAAACCTCCTGTCTTGGAATGCCAAAAACCTGACAGGACTAACTGATCAGCTGGAAGCAGACTCTGAGCACACCCCTCTGTCTTCCCAGGAAGGGCTATAATTTTGTGGGACTGTGAAAATGCTTATTCCCCAAGGGATTCCTACTGAGTAGGTGGCAAAAAACTGCACGTGAAGAGTAAACCCATGTGGTGAGATTACAGAAGACTGGAAATGAAGAGCTAAACTACGGTCCTTTTCAGCAAATTGTGCCATTCTACTGTAGAATTAATACCAGAAGTTGGTTGATTCCTGAAGCTGGATGAATGCACACATGTACTCTTTATATTAACAAAAGTCATTGTTCAAATTTTCCACTTTTGGCCATGCAAATAATATTCATACCAAACCAAAGTCCTGGGCCTTGGAGGCAGAAGCTTTTGTAAACCAAGTCTTGACTCTGCTGTTGAAATGGGTACAACAGAGATGATGATATTTACTTTGCTATCTTCCAGCCAGGCAGGTTGCTTCCATCAGTGAAAACTTGGAAAAAGCAGAAGGCTGCCTAATAAATTACTTCTTTCATAACAAGTGCTACTAGTTTCTGAGATGGATTTAGAGCCTTGCTCCTACAGCTGGATTAACAACTGAAATAAAACTTCTGTCTGAGCACAAGTTGTCCTTGAAGCAGTGGTAGAATTTCTTCCTTTTGTAGTTTAGAGGACTCAAGATGAAAACCTATATTTTTATTTTAAATGGCCTTTCATGCATTAAAGACACTTCAAGCCTCTGAGCCAGAACAGTTTCAAATAATTGACACTTTGTAAATGATCAGCTTCATTTATTTTCTGCTCTTTTCTCAATTACACATCCAACCTTCACAACTTTATACATTTATAGCAATTTCCCGGTTTTCACTCTCACCCACTGGTATTAACACGGCGTGACTGCGAGCATTAAGTAAAACAAAAGAGCAATGACAGAATATTTCTTTGAGTTTCAATGATTTTACTTCATAGAAAGATTTCCTTTGAATTTACAAATATGCATTCTAGTCTCTATTCAGACCTTTTAAAACAACAGACTTGCCTGATGGCTGATTCTGAGCAAGCATTCCCAAAGGCAGGTAATTAAAGGAATTAAAAGAAAAGGGGAATTATCTTGTTTGTAACCTAGAGTCATAGAATGGTTTGGGTTGGAAGGGGCCTTTAAAGGTCATCTAGTTCAACCTCCTGCAAGAAGCAGGAACACCTTCCACTAGACCAAGTTGCTAAATGTGTGTCCAACCTGGCCTTGAACACTTCCAGTTCACCACCTCACTGGACAACCTATTCCAGTATTTCACCATACTCATTGCAAAAAAAAAAAAAAATCTATCTGGCATCTAGTCTGGTTCTGCCCTCTTTTAGTTTAAAACCATTACCCCTTGGCCTTTCAGAACAGGCCCTACTAAAAAAGTCTGTCCCCATTTGGAACAGGCTGCCCAGGGCAGTTGTGGAGTCACCATTCCTATAGGTATTTAAAAGACACAAAGATGGTTGAGCTCAATGACTTTAAAGGTCTTTTCCAACCTAAATGGTTCTATGATCTTTCTTAAAAGCCCCCTCTAAGTACTGCAAGGCCACAATAAAGTGTTCCTAGATCCTTCTTTTTTCCAGGCTGAACAACACCAACTGTCTCAGCCTGTTCTCACAGAGAGGTGCTCCAGCCCCCTGACAATCTTCATGGCCTTCCTCTGGACCCACCCCAACAGGTCCATGTCTGTCTTGTACTGGGGTTCCCCCAGCCTCATGCAGTACCCCTGCAGAGCAGAGAGGAAGAATCCTCCTCCTTGACCTGCTGGCCACACTTCTTCAAACTGGAAACGTATCTTCAATGCAGCAGACACATCTGTGGACCCTGATGGCCTGATCCAGTGTCCTGGAGCCATTCTCCATATTCCAGACAGTTGCTTTGCTCACATGGGCTGGCATATGGATGGAGCAGACTGCCAGATGCCCTTTTGGAAAGGGATGGACTGAAGGCCATTCTCCCAGTGGGGATTTTCTCAAACAGCTCTGATTTTTCCAGTTTTTGTCATGGGAAAGCAGGGGGTCTCAGCCCTTCCTTCGCTGGCCTGCAGCTGTGTCACTGCTCCCAGCAGCACTGGGCAGCCCCACTCCTGTGCACACAGAAATGCTGGCCGAGCGTGGACTGGGGGAATCATTCCCTGGCTGCCGCTTCCCTGCTCTGCTTGCTGAGCCGAGCTCTTTTTCAGTTGCACACCACAGATGGCTAATTAGGATCATGGAGAGAGGAAATCTGCTCTGTGGCCTTGTGTGCTGGGAATGGGCTCTCCGTGATGCAGATGAGATCCATCGCTGTGTAATTCAGCCCGCCTGCTGCAGCTGGGGCATGGCACAGCACCCAAGGCTGTGGCACAGTCCTGCCCTCGGGGACTGGGAATCTGATTTTGGGCATGGATGGGTGAGCAGAGAAATGAGGCATGCAAAAGGAGGGAGCAATGTCTGGGAGCAGAAAAGGTGGATTTTCAGGTCCTTTTCATTCCCACTGACTTCTTCTTTGAACCCTCCCTATGTCCATCTAAGAATATTGCCTGTGCTATTAAGTTTCAAGGCACTGTCATTATCTCAATTAAAATTGCCTTTTGGTTCTTGACTATGCTAATGACAATGCAGTTGCCTGCCAGTAAAAATTCACCCAATTCCTCTGACTCTGAGTCCTTAACTGAGCAAGTCTCCATGGCTAACAGGAGAGCCATGAGGAACCATGCCAGGTACCCTGTGTCACACACAAAATCTCACTCTGAAATTTCTGATGCAAAGAGAAACTCTGTATTTCCTTCTTCCCTCACAGGGGTTTGAAAATACATCATCATTGAGGACTTCAGGCATATATACTGTAATTTGTGTTCTGAGTGCTTGCTGAAAAAACCTGTTCTTTAACTCAGCACAGCAGTGATTTGTTAGTATTAAAACCAGAATCAATATTCAGGGGTAACATATTGAGAGATTTTAAAATTGTGTAGTTGGTTTGTATTTCCCTGTAAACCTCTGGGCATTTTATAAAAACACTTCAAAAAAACATTTTATTTACATGAAAAAACCCCTTATTTGTATGAAGTCACCTTTCTTGATAAGAACATTTTTGTGGAAAAGAAATTATCTACCAAAGCAATTATCATCTCAGGAAATGTTACTTTGTGAAATGATCTTTCTGGTTTGGAAGCCTATCCTTGAAAACTCTAAATAAAGCCTTCACTTGCCATGGCCTTGACCAGAGATAGGTGATTAAACCAAACAGGATCCTCAATCATTTCGCTCTGTTCAATTTAATTTTGCCTATGTTTGCACATAACTCAGCTCTGTTTACTTTGCAGCATTCTTGCTTGATGCTTGGGAAAATGAACAGTCATGCCTGTGGCCAGGAGTCTGTATTTAATCAAGAAACAAGATCACAGAAACTCAGAAAGGTTGAGGCTGAAAGGAACCTCTAGAGGTCATCTTCTCCAAGCCCCCTGCTCAACCAGGACCACCTGGAGCAGTTGTCCAGAACAGTGTCTGTATGGCTTTTGAATATCTCTAAGGATGGAGACAACATCCTTGGGCAGTCTGTACCAGTGCTCAGTCACCATCACAGCTAAACAGTGTTTCCTTCCTCAGAGGGAATGTCCCGTGTTTCAGTCTGTGCCCATTGCCTCTGGTCCTGTCACTGGGCACCACTGAGCCTGGATCCATCCTCCTTGCACCCTCCCTTCAGGTATTTCCATACTCTGGTAAGATCCTCCTGAGCCTTCTCTGCCCCAGGCTGAACAGTGCCAGCTCTCTCAGCCCCTCCTCGTAGGACAGATGGTCCAGAGTCTTCATTGTCTTCATGGTCTCTTGCTGGACTCTCTCCAGTATGTCCATGTCACTCTTGTACTGGAGAGCCCAGAAGTGAACAAAATACTCCAGGTAGGGTCTCAAGAAAGCAGAGTAGAGGGGAAATATAACTTCCTTCCAACTTTTAGTAATAGTTAGTGTGATGCAGCCCAGGATACTGGATACCATTTGCCTTCTTTGTTGCAGGGGCACTGTGCTGGCTTATGTTAAACTTCATGTCCACCAAGGTCCTTTTCTGACAAGCTGCTTTCCAGCTGAGTGGCCTCCAGGATGTGTTGGTGCCTGAGCTTGTTCTTCCCCTGGCACAGGACGTTGCACTTCTCCTTTTTGAGCTTCATGAGGTTCCTGCTGGCCATTCCTCCAGCTTACTGAGATCTGGATGGAAGTGTAATCCATCAGTGTATCAAACACTCTTCCCAGCCTGGTGTCATCCAGTTCATGACCACATAAAATCCATCTCAGATAGAAGTGGGTGACTTAACCGTCATTCACCGAGTCCAGGAACCACAGCAATCAACCAGCTGAGGTGTGACAGTAAAAGCTCTGGGCTGAGATCACCTGAATCTGTGTGGGCAGCTGGTGAGGGGCTGCCCTTCAGCATCGTGCTGCCTCCTGCCCACATGTGCAACAGGGGCAGTTCGCAGCCAACAGGCTGAAATACACGTGTGTGTATGTGTGTGTGTGTGTGTGTGTGTGTGTGTGTTGATGCAATGCACTTGTTCCATGTTTGCTTACAGTGTCTGAGCACAGCACAGATGGCTGGGTTTGCGGCCGCCTCTGCACCGGGGCTCTGCAGGCTTCCACTGACGCACTCCTCGCTGAGACCTCACAGGCAATGATCCAGAGGCATCACTGTGGTGTCCTTAAGACTAATTATCCAGAACTTCAGGCAGTGGGACTGGTAACTCAGATACAAAAATTTCAACAGAGGATTGCTGGTTTTGCAGACATTCAGAAATTTTCCTAAGCACAGATGGCTCCTCACCACGATGCACTGAGTCCTCTCCCAGCCAAGCCTGCAAGATGATCCATGACAGTGCTATTACTTTTTGACCCCCATACAGCTTCCACTCTTCAGCTTTCATTTGTTTGATTCGGTCTTTAGACTTCTTTTTTTTCCTTCCCAGCCCCACAACAGGAGCAACACAGCTCGCAGGTGCAGCTTTCCATCGCTTGACTTGTCGGGGTCGGTTTTGCTGGCTGCAGCTGGCTGCCTGATTAAACAGGCAGGAATTCCCATCTCAGTGCCCACAATGCATCTAGCAGCTGTCTCGCTCTCACAGACTGCTCTGATTTTGAGGAAAATGGTTTTAAATAGCTGCTTCCCCCTCACACCCACCCTTTGACTCCACTGCAGTATAATCAGGTCATGGTAAACCACAGCACCGGGTCTGTTTGACTCTGCCTTCAAGAGCAAATATTTGGGGAGAACAGAAGTTATGGGCACTTTCAAGGTGCTTCAGGCTTGGAAAATTTGGCCATTTCATTCACATGCCTCAGATGTGAAATTAACCACAAAATTTAAGAAGCAACTTTAAAAATCTTATTGCAGCAACATGTCTTCTGAAAAGATGGGTCCCGTGTGTGATTTAGATGTGAAAGAGCTGAACCAAGCAGTTGTAGGGTTGTTTAAGGCTTGAGAAGGAGTGAGTTAAAGCTCCTGATTCCCAGAGGCAGGTGAAATGCCAGAATTGCAGATTCCACATTTAAAAGATGTCTCTGAGACCTTGAGCTTGCAAAAGTCTGGTTTACCCTGGGACTAGTCAGTAACACACTGACAGGTGGCTATGGCCCTGTGCAGCTTACAGCAGGGAGGAGACAGTGAAGGCCCTTTAGCAGGGAGGGAACAGATCCTTCACCAGCACACAGCATTGGGACAGTGTCCCACACTGCACCCCTCTTCTGCTCTGCACCCCCACAGCAGATGCAGAGGATCACCCCATCAGTGTCCTGCCCAATTCAGATGCCTCTGCAGGGCAGAGGAGCAGCTGAGGGGGTACCTGGGGTGACAAATCCAACACCTCTCCTGTGCCCAAAGGCACCTCATCCTGCTGCTCTGACACTCTGGAGCTGATGCTGCAGAGAGGACAGACACAGGCAAGGACTATTAAGAAGGCAGATTTCATCAAATAGAAAAGGCCAAATTTGGCCTGAAAGCTGCTCAGTGCCATCCTCCAGGATATTATTTAATTTGGGATAGCTACCAATTTCATAGCTGTGTTTTGAGATCCATGGCAGATGCCCAATTGGCATAAATCTCTCAGTGGCAAGACTGAGGGGAAGCATTGTCCGTGCTTCCGACACAGACCCGGGGCTCTGCCCCAGCATTAACAATGCTGTTAACTTCCAGGGGGCTCTTGGCTCAGCTCAGCTCTGCCCCCTCCAGTGCTCCCTTCAGGAGATGGCTTCACCTATCCACACGGGCTGTGAGCACAGAAAGGGAGGTCAGATCCCAGCCTGTGTCCTTCCGGCAGAACGCTCCTTTATGGCTCACTTGCCAGCAACAGTAGTTAGTGTTTCATAACTTCCTGCTCTGCCACTGCCTCTGTTGTGGGCAGACAAAGGGCCTTCTCTTGGCATGACATGCTGGGAGACAGAAGGCACCTCCTCTGCCAGAGTCTATGGAATGGTGGTCTCAGCAGTAGGGAAAAAACAGCTTTTCAGGCTGCTGAGTTTGCTGGCGTCAGCAAATGTCAATTCACAGATCAAGAGAGCTCCAGAATGCTGTGGGCTGATGGCAGCTATTTCTGCATGGCAGCTAGCTCAGTGGATGAGGGAGTCCCACCTGGTACACAAAACATTCCCATTTCCATGTTTTCTTCAGAGTGAATATTTTCCTTCCTAATTTTAAAATTTTAAAACTTCTGCTTAAACGCTGTGTGCGACTTGAGTGCCTTTCCTGCTGAGTAATTTTGCACAGGAACCCACACCAAGCCATGGGCTGATGGGAATTGTCTGGGCTCTGCTGAGCTCATTTGGCTCCTGGCAACTGCAAGTCAATCCTTAGGTGCACACCTGGCTCTGTGGTCACTCCACAGGCAAATAAGTCATAGCTGAGCAGACAAGAGGCCTTGAACAGGACTTAAATATCTATCTATCTATCTATCTATCTATCTATCTATCTATCTATCTATCTATTCCTGACCACAAGAAAAATTCTGGTACTTTGCAAACTTTAGGCAACACAATTAAATCCATTTATTGAAATGCTTTGGCAATGAAATCCAAATTTATAAACTTTGTACACAGTTTTAAACCTCACTGCAAAAAGTCTGGTGGTTTTGGATAGGAAATGTAGACTATCTTATTCAGATGTACCTGGAGGGAAATGGAGGAAGGCAGGAAGGTTTAGGCAAGGTGTGTTTGGCCACATCCCCAGAATAGTGATAGAAAATTTTAAAGAGGTAAAAGGTGACAGAGCACAACCGAAAAGCAAGTAACATTAAGAATAAAGCAGGTCCTTGGTTCATTACTGATGGAGAAGGAGCAATTCCACTTCCTTTTTTAAAGCAGATGTACCCAAATATCTTACAAATAGATATATAGATATAGATAAAGGAATATAGTTACCCACCTATGTGTCAGCCTCTGTGCCAGGAGATACTGAAAATTCACTGGAAACCCAAACAAGACAGGCTCTATTCAGTGACCTCAGCACACTTCAAACCCTCTTGGCTGAGACACCAAGTGTGGGCAGATGTGACATGGGACCTCCAGGAGATGCACATCCTTCCAGCCCAGCTGGGCCTCCCCAATGGCCTGAGAGATGTCTGCTCAGTCAAGAGATTCAACTCCAGGTTTTCCGGACACGACAAGGCTGCCAAGGTTCAGATGTGAATTTTTAGGCATTTATTCATTTGTAATACATTAGAAGTCTGCTTTTACCAGTTTTACTATTGCATTTAACCAACTGCAATCTGAGTCCTTTATTCAGTGGTGTTTGATGTGGCACTGAGTTACAGAATAACAGCATATTTCAAGGGCTGCCAATGCATGAACTAGTTTCTTTCCAAAGAAACATCTTGTTTTGTTCTGCTCCTCCAGCTAGTAGAAAGTAGGTCTCACTTTTTCCAGGGTGGGTCAAGTTACCAGAGGAAGGTTTCTTCCTCCTGTTAAGGGCTCTGCTGCCAGTCTCAGACTTTGGGACCAGCTCAGATTGTGCCCATCAAGGCTTAAGTTGTTCACTCAGGACTCATGTCATAACCTGCCCTTCACAGTGTGAGGGTGCCTGGGCACAGCAGCCCTGGATAAGAGATGGCATATTTCCTTCTGATGGAGTTGGAAGGGATTCTGCTCATTCCCACAGGAATTTTTGAGGCAGAAACACAATGGACAAGCCTTCTGGTTTTCTTTTAAGATTTGTACCGTTATCTTCTGCTGATCTTCCTGCACCAACATTTTCTGTACTTAAGCTCACAGGCCCTACCTGTGTACATGTCAAATAATCCCTTCAAACAAGCAGAATGTCCTGGAGTAGTGGGATTTTCTGGTTGTGTTGCCATCTATTGTATAAATCCCTGATTGGAAGAGATTTGAAGAGCACCAAAACAATAAGAGAGTTGAGATCCCAAATGCTACTGAAAACTTCTGAAATTTTCAGTTTAGTAGAGTAAAATGAGGTGGCAAAGCCCTTGGATATCTATAGATTTTGGCAATACAATTTCCCAATACAATGTGGGAAGAGATGTATTTAGAGTAGGTCTAAAAAGTTTGACTTTTCATTTGTAATAGCTTTAAGTGCATTTGGCTGCATATTTGTGGCAAATTGATTCAAAGACAACAAGCAAAGGAAAACACAGGCTTGTTCAAGAATCATTCCCAAACAGCAAAGATCTATGGATTATGGAATAATCTTCACATGGGAACATGCATATACACTGATGCCACACTGGCTGTCCCATCCATTATAAGATTACAGGTGCAAGGTGAAATACTCATTTTTGCCCTTTGTGCACTGCAATCAGATTTTTGGAAGAAAACACCATTTTCCCCCAGGATTTTGCCTTATTCCATAACATGCAATGGACAGGGTTATCCACAGGGACCCTGCCTCTTTCCTTCACTGCTAAGAAAAAAGACAAAAGCCTTCCAGGAAAGCCAAGATGGATTTGCAGCCAAGGAGCTGCCTGTGGAAGCTGCAGCCAGTGCCAAATACCTCCGTATGAGATGATAAGGTGATGTGATTGCTGGCTGTTGCTGCTCAGTGTCAGCAGCGAGTGCTCTGATTGCGACTTCTGCTGGTCTCTGCTGTCCCTGCCCTGCCATGGCACTCCCAGGCTGCTGCTGGCACTGCAGGCAGAGCCCCTTCCTAATCCTGACAGCACTGTGACATGCTTTAAATGAACTCACCTGAAACAAAAGCAAAATCCATGATTTTTGCTAAACTTTAATTTTCCGGTAGAACTGCACTGGGAAGCAGTGACACACCATGTTTTATCAGGAGGCTTTGTTTATCAGAACCATCAGCAGACTGGGAATGCACCACTGGAAATCCCCCTCCAGCTCCCAGCCTAAATCTTAGCAGAGCTGGTGTAACATGCCCAGAGAGACTTAAAGCTGCCTCACACCAATAAATCCTGTGCTTGTAAATGGCAAATTCTGCTGGTGTCACGCACACTTAAAATCAATGGTGAACTTAATTTCCACTGCAGTTGGGTATTGATTTACCTACATTGACTTAAATTCCAATACAGTAAATGGAGAGCTCCCTAGAAATGACAAAAAAATGTAGGTTAAAGGTATTTGTCCTAAGAAAAATAGGTTTAGCAGGATTAATTATTTTTGCCTGAGTTTCCTTCTGGGTAACCGGTCTCCCTCTGGTTGGACAATCACGAGCAAGCAGGTCGTTCCTCAAGGCAAATAAGAGTCAACAGCAACACTGAAAGGAAGAAACCTCCAGGACAGGCTGGAAAAGCAGAAGGCAGCACATGCTACTGTGTCCTGCAAAGCCAAGCTGTCCCTGTTTTCATATGGCCACATGCATGTGGACATGTGAATTCTGTCACTTTCCTGCCAGACTAAAATTAAGTAACAGAAGCCACTTGCATCAGCAGTCTGAGGTTAAATTAAACCACTGGGGGACCTGGAGAGGACTGGATTCTGTGCCAGCTTGTAGTGGAAATTTCTTTAGAGTGTCTGAGGTGAGGAATATTAATAAGAAAATCAGAAGAGTGTATGCATGCAATGGCAATGATGCATAGTAAGAGGCAGATTGTTTCCTAGCAACACAGGCTTTTGGCTGGTTAGTTTTGGTTAGCATTTTCTGACTAACAGCTGCAATTTGTATCTGTATTGCTGCTCACTGGCTACCTGTGCTGAAAGAGAGAAAAAGCAACAGAGAGCACAGGGTAGGATCTGTATGTATCAGGCTGTGTTTGCAGGTGAGAACTCTGAGTGTAGGGAACCTGCCAGCAGTCCAAAAACTGCTGAGATGGAAGTGTCTCTTCAGATGCCCATTTCTGGCATGTGTGAACTAACTCAGACCTGGACCTTGTGCTTCAGACAGCTGAGCCAGGGCACATGAGCTTCACCCTCACTGCATTTTGGCATTTCCCTCCTCCCCTATCTCTATTCCATAGTACCATGTGCTCCAGGACTACCCCATGGCTAATTCTGCTCTTAGTATCATCAGTGAGAGACCCTTGACTTCACTGGTAACAGGGCAGAGCCCTTTTATTTATTCATGGATTCTGTCTGTGGCTTTATTTACACCATATCCTCAGAGAATAGTGTAGAAAAACAGCTCCTCTGTGTGTGTGTGTGTTGATGTGTGTGTTATGTATAGGTCTTGGCATACTGGGACCTCTGCTCACCTATTGGAAGGTAAATAATTAATGATTGTATGTCTGTTAGAAATCTTTTCTGAAGGTGTTTGACAAATGCCTTGCACTGCTAGGGTGCTACAAAAGCAATTCCTAATAAAAATCCCAACCATACCTTTACGACAGCGTTTGTGACCAACATGGGCTTGGCATCAGTGTCAGCTCCAGGTGTGATCTGGGCTTTCCACATGGACACTTTGGAACAAGCTTTCTCCTTACAGACCCTGCTGACTCCTCCCCAGCCTGTCAGTACTTCCAGAGCTCAGCCTCCCTCATCCTGCTGGAAAGCTCTGTGTGTTTTAAGTCCAGTTTCCTTTCTGCAAGAGGAAAGAATGTGAAAGATGCTTTAGAGAGCATGTGAGTTTTCACGTTGTCCTTAACTCCTCTGTGCTGTGGAGAGGAAAAAATTCACGCAGTTTATGCAAATGCTGTGGAACAACTGCTGTAATAGAAGGCAGCACAGTCAGGGAGACCAGTTGTTGCACCCCAAAGGAAATGGGCTTGTAGTCCTGTATCCTCCACTGATCTGTCTGCAGCTCCAAGTGTTCAAAGCCAAGGACCCGGGCTTTACCAGTTCATGACATCTCTAGAGGGGATGGCACCAGCTCCTCCGTCTCATTTCTTTCCCCAGGAGGAAGGCTTTAGAATAAGTCTCATTAGCCACCAGAAAAATCACACAGGAGAATGAGTCTGAGAAGTGCCCAGCCATAAGAAAAGGTCATGCCAACCCCTGCACTTTACTTGGAAAAACATAGCAGATAAAAAAGCCATTAAGCCACTGGAAATGAGGTTTCATTCAGTCCATGGGACTGGCTGTTTATGTCCTATATTCAGTTTTTGTCTGCCATGAAAAACTGTCTGGGTAAGAGGAACACAGGTTTTTGGTATACAAAGAAAGCAAGAAGAGGGAGAAGAGACTTCACTTATTTGAGTTATTTGAAACTCAGCAGTCTTTGTTAACAGCTGTTCAACTTGAATAAGCAACCCCTCTCTGAAGGAGTCAGCATTGCTTCTCATTCACTGCAGAGCTGGGAAAGTGCCCATCCACATCCGTGAGTCATCCAGACCAGCCTCCAACAAAGGCTGCTCTGGCTAACAGGGAAGTGTAAACCCCAAACTTTTCCTGGCCCAAGCTGTAAGTAGTTGAGTAAAGGGAGGGAAGGAGGGACTACATAACTCCCTATTTCCCTTTCTGCTTGGGTTTAGAAAGGCTGAAGAACAGAAACAGTCTGCAGGAAGGTGCCCAAATGTGACAGCAAGACCGCAAAACCCAGAAATTTGCTTTAAAATTGTGACCTACCTTATCCAAGCTCACCAACATGAATATCTGCCACCTTACACTTCTTACAGATCTTTGGTAAGGGATGCTGCAAAGCTGGGAAGGCTTGCACACTCGTAGAAACCCATGGAAGAAAGGCACAATTACGCCAGGGATGTTGATTGCCACAAGCCACTGGCTAAAATCACAAAACTCCCTCTTCCATGGGGTAAAACACATGGCAAAGAAAAGGGCACAGCAGTGCCAGACCTGCTATAATGGATGTTGTAAATGTGCAAATAATAGATTTTCAAAGAGGTATTGAATGATGTTGTTTCTATTTGGCTATGTTTAGTTTAACTTTGCACCTATTATAAATCCTGAAGGTATGCCTTAGATTGTGTCAGTCTGTCACATGAGCAAACGTGATGAATGCACAATTAAATTAATTAATGAGTAATGTGATACAGCAAGGAAGCTCTCCTCTTCATGGTAGAGTGCATCCCATAAAAGCAGCAGGGGTTTCCTTCTAGTTTTTACAGCACAGAGAAGGCAAAGGGACCACCTGTGGTTCTAAATCAGGAATGAGACTCTTGCAGCTCTGCCCACCCAGTCTCCCACCGGGACCCACAGTGGATAACCACTCTTCAGCACAGGGGCAGGAGGCTGAGCCACAGAAACCTCTGCTTATCTCCTGGCCAGACTGATTCACTGTTTCTCTGCACCCCAGGAAATTCCTCTTGGCTTGACTGTAATTTCTTCAAGGAGATTTTGTCTTTTTGCTCTGTGGTTGAACAGCACTCAGAGGAATAACCTCTGGGCATGAGAACAGGTCAGGAAATTCTCCAAAAGGCAACCTGGGAAAATCCAGAGCTGAAAATTCTGTGCACACCTTTCTTCAAAGGGTAGATCCAATGCAATTTATTGGTCCTGCAGATGTCTCTGCTGGCCTAAAGCCCCTCCTCAGTGGAGTGGGATTTGTTCCCTGAGAGCTGCCAGAAAGCAGCACATCTCCTGCAGCAGCTCTTCTCTGAAGACTATGGGGATTCCCCTTCTGCTTCCAAAGAAGTGAGGAGTCTCTGCAGCATGACTGATTAACACCAGAGCATGGGGAGATTTTACAACAAACTGGCTGACTGCACAGCCCTCCTGTGGATCAGGAGGTGGGATCAGTCCATGTAATGTGTCCCAACTGCCCGGGCCCCAGGTCTGCCCTGGGTGAGAAGTGGTTTGGTCTCCATAAAAATGTGTCGTTTTCCACAGAAGTGACAGCTGTTATTTCAGAGGCAGCTCTTTGAGTCCAGGCCATGAAAACCAGAGCATCACACAGTAAAACCACTGGGTGTCTGAAATTCCTCAGAAGCCCTGAAGCTGTCGCTAAGAAAGAAAAGTGCAGCTGTTTGTTCATCAGCACAGCAGCTCCATCCCCTGCACCCCTGGCCTTTCCCAGCTTCCTCTGTAAAGGTGGAAGGGAATTTCAGTGTATCTATTCAGTCATCAGCTGATGGGCTGCCAACAGCTCTGTTAATTTTCCCTTGCTGTAATAGGCAGTTTAGGGCCCCAGCCAATGGCCAAGGAAGCTGCTGGAAAGAGTCCCACTAATTTCAATGGCTGTCCAACAACACACAGCCATACATGCTGAAAATTAAGCACAGATCCTGCAAATCTGCTTCTCACAGACCACAGGACTGTCCTCTGTTATTCATAATTATTATTATTATTGTCATTGGGTTTGAATTAATGCCTGTGAGTGCAGATGGACTGAGATATTTACTGAGCACAAATTCTGTCATTTAACCAGGACTCTCTCAGAACTTAAAACAAAGAAGAATGATTCCAGATGCCATTCTTTTCCTTTGTATCCCCACAGCTGCTGACCAGCTATGATGTCCACAGCAAGAACTAAATTTATCTAAGTGAATTGTAAAATCTATCAAAAAATTCTTTACATACAACAACAATAAAAACCTTAAGCTGAACAGTAGAGACTGCCAAAGGAATATTAACAAGTTAGCCAAAGACAGGGATCATTAACACTTTAAAAAAATATGACTGCTCTGTAGTTTAAAGAAGAACTGTAATTTCATCTTTGAGCTTTATAGATAACAGTGGGATTGTGGGAAAGGAAGTAGATCTGTCAGCTCTGCATGAATCCTATTAACACTTTTCTTTTTAATAAAAGGAGCTCAAAATCTATCACCACTTTGATCTCAGTTCAATAAAGCTAATCTTGGTGTTGGTTTTAACATGGGCATTTAATTGTGTTTAATCACCTTCTGCAAAAATCAATTTAGTTGTCATGATACTGTCCAGGACTGGTCAGCAGAGATAAGAGCTGTGTTCTAGCCACTCCATCCTATTACACTCACCTCTAAGTAGGCAACTAATTAATGTGGTTATCCTCAGAACACCCTTGTGAGGAAGGAAAAGGCTGCTTCTGTTTGTTTGTTGGTTGGGGTTTTTTTTTCAAATTAAGAACTCAGGGAACAGCAAAATTAAATGGCTTCCACAAGATCCCATGGTAAATCTCTGACAGTGCACAGAATTGACCTGGTTGTTTCTAGCTGGCACTCTCATGCCTAAATCCATTGTTTGCCTCAATTAATCACTATCCAATCTGATGCTGATCATAACCTTTTGTGGTAGCCATCTCTTATTAAACTGCTGTTTAAACACCGCTCAGTTTTCATAGAATCATGGAACTGTTCAGGTTGGAAAAGGCCTGCAAGAACATCAAGTCCAACATTTATCCCAGCACCACTGTGCTCACCATGACCCCAAGTGCCACATCCACACATCTTTTGAAAACTTCCAGGGATGGTGATTCCAATGCCTGACCTCCCTTTCAGCAAAGAATTTGTTCCTAATATCTAATTCTAATCTAAACCTTCCGTGACACAACTTGAGGCCATTTCCTGTCATCCTTTTGTAGTGACCTTGCCCTGCAGAGTATGAACTTCATGGCAGCACTCAATGAACACAAGGTTTTCCACTCAGAGCACAAAAGTGAATTTCAGGCATATTTTACCATGTAGTTTGCTTGAAAAGATCTGAGCTTGCCTTATGGCACCCTTTGTAATTCATGTCACAACTTAGATCTGCATTATTAACCATAACATTTTGCTTTTACAGAGCATCCTGCAGCCAAGGATCTCAGCACACTTCCTATCTATTATTAAAACCTTTCAACATTCCTGTAGAGTGAACTTGACATCATTTAAGAGCTGGAAAAATAGGAACACAGTGAGGAAAAAGGACAAAAATGTGCAGATGGGCTCTTTTACTGGGGAAAAAGAATTAAAAAGGGACATGTATGTTTGAAAGTTCTCAGGCTTGACAAGAGTAATGAAGTTGTTTAGCCAACTTTGATCATCACACATGTGCCCAAAGATGATACTGTGTGACATAGTCAATAGCAATTCCCCAAACAGCAATGAGAATATTATATATTTTTTGTTCTATTAACACCAAGTGTACGTGCAATTATCTGTGGCATGTGCTTATATTTACTCTATAGTCATTCATGCAAATTTGATTTCCCTAATAGCCAAATTTCAACAAAGCCTTGTCAAAGGTGAATTGTGCCAGTTCTCTGTTCAAGCCTTGGAGTGTGTTTGCTGTATTTAATTGGCCTTCAGTGCCTCCTTGGTCCTGTCAACAATAATTCACAATTGGCTGAGTGGCAGCAGAGAAGAAATGTACCGGAGTGACTTGAAAGAGCTTCCTACTTTCAGGACAACATTGTTTTCAGTGGATTGGCAGATCCCCTTGGGATGCTTCAGTGTGGGTGAGCAGCTCATTCACAGAGCACTGATCAATGCCCCAGGTACAGTTTGGTTGTTTCAGGTTGTAAGAAAATCAAATTTTTCCTACTTTGTGACTTAAGTTTGTGATGTGGACTGCAAAAAAGGGTGGTTTATTATGAAAGCACTCTAAGGTTTTTCAAGAAAAGCAAGAAAACTACCATTCTTGAGTT
This sequence comes from Eopsaltria australis, assembly GCA_034509425.1. Taxonomy (NCBI): domain Eukaryota; kingdom Metazoa; phylum Chordata; class Aves; order Passeriformes; family Petroicidae; genus Eopsaltria; species Eopsaltria australis. The sequence continues at coordinate 263,617 of JAVTVJ010001633.1, forward strand.
ACAATCAAAATCAGAGATGTTTAATATACTTTATGTCCTCTAAAATATAAACCAATCTTGGGAAACTCCCTAATAAGCACTCTGGTGTAAGTAAAAGACAATTAATTTGGCTTCAACTTTGCAGCCAACCTACCGAGCTGCCAGACAGACTGAGTGCTGCAGGTAAGTTGCAGCACTGCGATTTCACGCGGCAGTTCTGCCACCTGCAGGCACTGAGAGCAGCTCTGCAAGGGGTTTGCCTGCCAAGCTTTCTGTGTACTTCTTTTGTCTGCTGACAGCAGTCAGCCCCGACCTTCGACCCATAAAAATATTTTGTTCCACTTACTATATATTTAAGACAAGTATTTAACTAATCTGACCCACTAACTGAGCTTGCTCCCTCCCGATCATTTGTATCCTGTGGTTATGAAGCAAGGACACTGAAATCGATTTTATTAAGTGACTTTTGTAATGGATGGCAAGTGTTAGAGCAAGACAGAAATAGCTACAGCCTCCACCAAAGCCCAGCAGTTCCAGAGGTGATATACCAGACAGACCCCCCCCCAACACCATATGTACCCAAAATAAGCACTGCAATGAATGATGGTGGTGTAATCACTTCAGGGAGTTTAGACAATGAGCTTGAAAAGCCTCTTTTTATGCTAAGTGAGGGAGATGGAACTCTTCTAACAGAGACTACAGTAAGACTGTGCAGTCTTACACCTCTGTCTTGGGGAAGGAGCTGCTTTCACAGCTGGGGTGAAGTCCCACACAGAGGATTTCTGTCCAGGTCCTCCACAACCAGGCTCTCACAAAGCTCTCCTGAGAATCCTGGCCTCTACCCTTGCTCTGTTCACATCCTCAGGCCAGAGATGATCACAGCCACAGTCTTGGAGCTGCCATCTTGTCTCATCAAAGCTTAATTTTCTGAGAATTAAGTCAGAACACACAAGATAATTAAAAGAAATTCTCTCATCCCTCTTTCCTCACCCCAAGGAACATTTTAGAGTATATACTCTTAACCAGCTGCAAAACATTCTTTGTTCAATAGAGACACTTGAACCCTAAAGGCATTCCAGTATTAAAAGGGGCCTGTGAGACAGATGGGGACAGTTTTTAGCCGGGCCTGTTGCAAGGGGTGATGGTTTTAAACTGAAAGAGTAATGATTTGTATTAGATTTGAGGAGGTAAGGCTGCTCTGGTTTTTGGGTGACTAAGAGATGTCCCACAGCCCGGAGGAGAAGGGACAGCTCTGACTCAGCAAAAGTTTGTGCTACTGCTTCTTCAGCTGGGAAATAATACTAAGGGGTTTCATCAGAGCACCCATCTAATTCTGATCTGAGGTTGATGCGTGGTGGGTGTTTGTTGGATGTAGGTGCCTGGAAGTGTGCAGGACTCCAGTTAGACTGTGGCTGGATGTTTCTCCTCTTCCCAGGTCAGAGAAATAGCTCTCACAGAGGAGTGCAAGATCCAATTCCCTTGCGTCCTGAATCCAGGCTGCTGCTTCCACTTTTTATTTACAGGTGGGTTGTTGCCCTCTCTAGCAGCTCACTCAAACTCAGAGCAGCTTCTGAACTTCCCATCAGATAAGAACAATTCCCAAAAAGATAGGAAGGGCACAGACAGACAAGGGCTTTTCACTCCTCAACAAACACCACTTACCACCACAAACCTCTGCCAAGGAATTTCTTGCCTGCTATCACTCAGGTTTGCTCACACCTGGCAGGAACATTAACTGCTTTGGTTAGGACAAGCAGAACTTCTGTGTGACTGGAAAATAACTGTGAAGTGCTTAGCTGTGTAGAAGTTTTACCAGTGTGGCCACAAGCACTTTGTAATGCACAGATTACACATTCTGGCTTGGGTACTAAATACCAGTATATTGACGTAAATGGTGCAACTGGTATTAGGATTTGGAGCAAAGCACAGGAAAAATATTATTGGTTTCTGTATTGGGGCTTTTGTTCTCCTTTACCTTCCCATCTTCAGTGTCTCTTCCCAGACACCCTCCTCTTTTCTTTTGTCAAAAGCATCACTTGGAAACACTCCCCCACTTCTACAATACCTTTTTCCAGCCTGCACAGGTCTCTCCTGCCCACTTCTACACTTTTCCTCTTTTCATTCCTCCATTTACAAGACAGAAAGGAGCCACATTTGGACGTACCCAAAGGTATTGTTTCCAGTTGTATAAGCTTTGCCTTTGTCACGCTGCCGTCATCTCTGGAGCATGGACTGCTGGCAGCAGAGCTCCAGCTTTTGGTTGCCTTTAGCAAGCTCAGTTACCTGGAGGAAGATTGTCCCATGACATAGGAACCGTGGGATCTGTTCTGGGACAGAAAATTCCCTTGTGACTCCCAGTAACACCCTTCACCTCTACGTGATCTTTGTCCAATCCTTTAACCTTCAACATACCATATATAAACCAGGATGAGGACAATCTGTGCTTCAGAACAAAGCAGTGAGATGGCCCAGAGGGGCATTTAAACTCCCTGTGGAAATGAGATGCAAATGAGCACACAAACCTACACAAGTGATGCCACCTGGACAGTGTGAGGCTGCAAATGTGAGGTGGCCTGTCCTGTGATAACTTTGCAGTTCCTTTTATGGGGCCACACAACATCTGAGGAGCCTTTGCCACAACGGCTCTGGCCAGGATGAAGTTCTGTGTGAATGATGCTGATTTCCCCAGGAATAATTAGAGATTTTTTCTTTTCTTTTCTTCCCAGCCCCGTGGCATTGAGAATTCATTTCTCCAACAGCAGTGCAGCATTATGAGACACGGAGCTTTGCTTTCAGACATCAGTTGTGCCTTGTTAAATGATGAAAAACCAGCACTTCAGCTCAACCTGCAGCACTGGATATAAAAATATTTCTGTAACACAGGAAGGTTGGGCATTAGGAGGAATTTCTTCACAGGAAGGATGATAGGAACAGGCTGCCCAGGGAGATGGTGATATCACTATCCCTGGAAATGTTTAAGGAAAGCCTGGACGAGGCACTCAGTGCCATGGTCTGGATGAACTGGTGGTGTTCAATCATAGGTTGGACTCGATGATCTCAGAGGTCTTGTTAAAAACGGGTCCAAGAACAAAAATTTTAGTAAAATAATATTGAACATTTATTAGTAGAACAAGGGCAAGAACAGCGCTGTGTTCGTTGCATATCTGCTAGAGGCACGCTTTCGTTCATTTTACAATGGTTTAAGTACCCTTAACTGTTACATATTCATTAAGCTCAGAAGAAAATTTACATTTCAAACAACTCTTTCCCCCGGTCTCTGCCCCCATCCTTCTCCACAGAATGCCTCTTCAGGTGTCTGGACAGTGTCAGCAGAGAGCTGTGAATTGGCCTTATCTTCTCTTGTTTCTCTTGAAATTCCTTACTACTGCAAGCAATCAGCTCAAAAGACGTTTACAGCTATATATATATGCCTACATTTTCCAATATATCACGCTTATCTCGAGGTTATAATTTTACTCCAAACTTGTTTCTACCTAACTATATTTTATCATAACACTATTTTTACAAAGCCAACATTTACTATTTATTCATCCACTACAGTCTTTTCCAGCCTAATGGAAAAGGCTGGAAAAGGTTCCGTGGTTCTGTGATTCACAACGTCTCCCTCCATGTGCTTCATTGCCAGCAATCAGACCGCGAGAGGCGCCACGGACACAAACCACAGGCACAGCGGCTGCCTTCTCCACTCTAATCTCGATTTTCTATTTCAATGTCACTATTTCCTAATTCCCGCAGATTAATTCGTATTTTCCCGCCGCCCGGCTCGAGCGCACCCTCACGGGCCCGCCCCTCCCCCTCAGCCCCTCAGCGCCGCTTCCCGCCCAAACCCCCGCGCCCCGCGCGCGCAGTCTGCCCCCGTTGCTATGCGCGATGACGTCCCTCGCTCCGCTTTTTCCCATTGGCTGCCTCGCCGGTGGCGGCGCGGCGCGGCGCGGCGCGGGATTGGCTGGGAGCGGGCGCGCGCGGGGCAGGTCGGGGCGGCAGGGGCCGATGGCGGCCATCGGGGTGCACCTGGGCGCCACCTGTGCCTGCGCCGCCGTGTACAAGGTGAGGCCGCGGCCGCTCGGGGGCCCGGCCCGGGGCCTGGGCCGCTCGGAGCTCCCCCTCAGCAGCCGGAGCTCCCCTGAGCAGCCCACACAGGCTCACGGCTGGGCCTCTCACTCTCTCTCTTTCCCCAGGATGGCCGCGCCGACGTGGTCGCCAATGACGCTGGGGACAGGGTGACTCCCGCGGTGGTGGCGTTCTCGGAGAGCGAGGAGGTGAGGCTGTGGGGAGAGGAGAGGAGCGGAGGGGAGGGGGCTCTGTGTGCTACTGTTTTTCTGTTTTTCTTCCCTTTATGTCTCATCCAGGTTGTTGGCTTAGCTGCGAAGCAGAGTAGGATACGAAACATTTCAAACACTGTCGTGAAAGTAAAGCAGATCCTTGGGCGAAGGTGAGAGCACGGGCGTGGGAGGGGCGGTGAGAAGTTTTTCTGATTTTAAACCTGGTTTAACGTCTCAGCACTGATACTGAAGGCATCTCTTAAAAATAATTTCTCTTAAAAATAATTTCTCTTAAAAATAATTTCTCTTAAAAATCATTCTGTTATCACAGAATGGTTTTGTTTGGAAGGGGTTTTTATGATCACCTCCCTTCCAACCCCCTTGCCATGGACAGGGACACCTTCCCCTAGACCAGGTTGCTGTTAGGAGCTTCTTAGCCTACGTTTCATTCCAGCAGCAAAGAGCTGCTCCTGAAAATAGAAAAGTAGAAAAGAAAAATGGTATTTTATGTCTGAGTTTGTCTGTGAAGAATCTAATTGTGAAATTTGATAACAAGTTGAAAATACCCTTTTCATCTATACTTAAGTTTCTTAACTAAAATGCGTTCTTGTTATCTGGTTGTTTTCCTGTGTGTAAAATTCACTATGATTTTTTTTTGCATGAAACTTTGTATCGTTTTTATTGTGATACTATTGCTTAGTGCCTGTTGTGATTCCTGCTGCGTGATTCTATTCCTCTTGTGATTCCTGTCAGTGGAACTGTGATAATTTGCACTGGCAATTACAGTGACAGTAGAACTGAACCTTTTGGGCTGGATTTAGCATCAGAGATGTGGCAGAACTTTTTAGTCATGACCCAGCTGTGTGTTACAGCCCATTCATTGACAGGAGCCGAGGAGATGTTGTCCATTCTGACATCATTCTGAGCGCTTTTCAGAAGCAGAACTTCACTGAAATCTTTTACAGTGGTCATGGGGGATAGCAGGTTAAAGCAATGTGTTGAGATTTGTTTTCCCTTTTCTCTAAGTAGTAGACCTTTTTTCAGTCATAAGGAAAGGAGAATTAAAGATGCCAGCAGTCAGAACTCTTCCACTCTGTAAATGTATCTGTAGAGTGAAAACAGGAATTCCTGGTTCAAGTATAGCTTGATTTGTTGGGGATGTTAGAAGGAATAGCAGCAAGATGATTTTGTGCAATTAACCTTGAACGCGTGATTAATTTTGTTACGTTGAATTTTTATGGGCAGCTCTGGTGACCCTCAGGCAAAGAAATACATTGCAGAAAGCAAATGCTCTGTGAGTATGATGATTTGTATAATTCTGTGCTTTTCTTGTTTGGGCCACACCATGTCTGTGTTCTGTAGTGTTCAGCTCTCATCATATGAGGTCCCTGTGCTGCTATGTGGAGTGTTTCTGTTCTGGGGTCTGCCACCAGAATACAGTTCCAACAGAAAAATTTTTATCTATTATTCATTCTCCAAAGGAGTAAATCTTTATATATTTGGGTAGTAGCATTGGGGTTTTTCTTAGAGCTGGTAGAAGATACGCAAGTTGCAGCACCTTGTGATTAACACCTTTAACCAGTTGATTTAATCTCAGTATTTAATTCATTTAATACTGTCCTTGTTGCTAGAAAATTTTGCTAGACCGGAGAAAAATTATCCTGGAAAATACATTCATAGCAAGAGAGTGTGTTTTTCCCTGGGTTTTGGCTGTTCATATCGGTGTGATTTTACGAATAGCTGGGATTTTTCTTATGGAATATAAGCAGGAGTGTATTTTTGTTCTAAACATTGCTTTTGTACTCAGGAAAACTTAATAGTAAGAGAAAGTCTGGACTCTTTAAGTCCTTAAATGTCCTTGTTGTGTCTGTCATATGCTACGGGTCTTTTTGTGATCTTTGATAAGCATCTTGAAAGTATTTATTCCCTTGTAGTAGAGTGCTAATACAGAGAGTATTTACACAATCCAGTGCTTTTTACTTTGAACAGAACCTAAATAAAAAACTACTTTTTGTTATTAAACAAATTACTGTCTAACAAAGGTGTGTTGGTTTTGCTTACAGATGATTGAAAAGAATGGAAAACTTCAGTATGAAATAGATAACAAACTAATTAACCCAGAAGATGTGGCAAAGCTGATTTTCAGTAAAATGAAAGGTATATAATAATTAAATTCATAACACGTTTTAGATTGTTAAGGTGTCCTTGTATTTTTAAGATTACATGTATTTTTTCTCTTTGGTTTTTGCTTACCAAGCTCTGTCTGTGTTTCTAAACAGAGACTGCCCAGTCTGCATTGGGTTCAGATGTGAATGATGTTGTTGTCACTGTACCATTTGATTTTGGAGAGAATCAGAAAAATGCCCTTGGGTAAGAGCATTGAGGCTTTTCTGTTATTTTATGTGCCTAAAGCAGATGGGCTGGAAGATCAGCAGTGGGAATTCTGCTGCTGGACTTCAGCTTGTGACCATCAGATATTGAGATGTTACTTAAACTGGGAAAATATGAAAGCAAGAGATTAAATCCTGAGTTGAGAAGCTTTCAGTGGAATTTGCTGATGTGACAAAAGGAAATTCTGAATCACTGAAGTGGGAGGAAATTTTGATTTCATTGAGGATAGAACCTCATTTCAGATCAGGATCTTCAGTGACCCCTGTGAAATGCAAATAGTTTCTCACCCTCCTCCATAATTTTCCCTTCCTGCCCTTCATACTCCCCAAACCAAGGGATGCTACAAGACCTATTGAAGTCTGCTTTGTCAGAGTGCACATATGGAGTATGTACCAGTTTTCTGCTTAGAAATTCTGTCTGGAAACACTTCTGCCCTAAGTATGAAAACATAAGCATACTTAAAGCTGAGCAGAAATGGCAGCATCTATTTCTGCTTTCTGATATGTAGGAGCCCTTACTTTTAACTGTCATTAAATAAATAAATCAATACAGCACACCTAAAAGTTGGTCAGAAAACAGCGAGCTGGGGGTTTACAGTGTCTATAATGAAACATTCTACTGCTCTGGTTTAACTTCTGAGTGGAGGAAACAAGTTGTGGGGTATTCCCAGGGTTACTGAAGTTTCAAGAAATACATAAGTAAAATGTTACAAGTGAGGCACAGTAAATTCATTTTGAAGTAAATCGGTATTCCTCGTGTGTTACCCTTTGAAATAATGTATCAAGAAGTTCTAATACCACACCTGAAGATAAATTACCAAGTTTGATTTAGGTTGGGGTTTTTAATTTTGTAGTTGAGGGGTGTTTTGCAGTTTTTATGGGCTATGTAGTCTGATAGACCAGTGTTTCCTTTGACAATGAGCACACAGAACATCCAGTAATTTGAAGAACACTGTAGCAACTGAACTTCTTGGTAGTTTTCCAGTCACTCAGTTTTGTTAATACCATGCTATAAACAAGGTCTGATGAGGTAGCACATGTAGTTCAGGTGAAATCTTAATAGTGTGTGATATAGTGAGATCATTAAAGTAAAATGAAATGCTGTAATGGCTCATTGCAGGGAAGCAGCTGCAGCTGCTGGGTTCAATGTTATGAGATTAATTCATGAACCATCTGCAGCTCTCCTCGCTTATGGAATTGGCCAAGATTCACCCACTGGGAAAAGGTAAAATCCTAATACTTTACTTCTTTTTAAGCTGCTGTACTTAAATCCTGAGAAATCTTAAATGAGGGAATGCTATGTTGCCTTAGCATGAGGTTTGTTTTGCTTTTTTTCTCTTAATCAAGACAATTAGCATTTACAAGCTATAGTTTTGTAGTGTTTTAAATACCTTTGTTTTGGTCTTTATATTTTGAGAATTGTCTTTAAAGATTTGTCCCCAGTTTCTGACTTTCTCTTTAGTGAGCTGATTTGCTTGAAGAAAAATGCATTCCTTTTTAAATGTATTTTGGCATAGCTGGTTTGAATTGTGGGAGATGGGATCATTTTGCACATGTTGGAAGAACTAAAGCAGAACTCTTGTGTTCAGTAGGTGCATTTGGTTGTCTTTATGAATATTCAGATAATTCACTTTCAAAATAGCAAGGACTGCTGTCAGTTTGAACTTTTGTATTCTTGTTGGGTGGTTCTTTACCATTCTTATTTACTTCTTGTCTTATTAAAACCTGCAATACGTGGTGGTAATCTTTTGACAGTGTGTCAAAATTGATGCTACTTTCAATATTTTTTTAACGTGGCAGCAACGTGCTGGTTTATAAACTGGGTGGAACATCACTTTCTATCACAGTCATAGAAGTAAACAGTGGAATATATCGTGTGCTTGCTACAAACACAGACGACAGCATTGGGGGAGTTTGCTTCACAGAAGCTCTAGCTCAACACTTAGCTTCTGAATTTCAGAGGTAAGATTTGAATTCCAAGCATGTTGCTATTAGGACAGGATCTTCATTATGTGGTGCTTGCTTAAAAAAAAAAGTCTAGCAGACTCTCTGTGAGTGAAATGGTTCAAGTAAAGATGGTGTTGAAGGTGCACTCATTTGTTTGGGGCCAAGGAGGAAAACTGGGAAGTTCCTGGATTTGGGTGGATGTTGCCTGTAGTTGGTGTTGAACTATAAGGGCTCAGCTATGAACTCTGCTGTGTCTCTGCTGTGTTGAGATGTTTGCAAACTTTCAGTAGTGGCATTGTAGTTAGTACTAAAATGCTTACCAAAAAAGTTCAAGAGCTCTAACCTGTTTTTCCTTTCAGCATCATCAGTCAAATTCCTACCTCTTTAAACTGGTGTCATCTTTTTTTTTTTTGTTTTTTAAATACAGGTCTTGTAAACATGATATTAGAGGAAATCCTAGAGCCATGATGAAGTTAATGAACAGTGCTGATATTGCAAAACACTCTTTATCAACCCTGGGAAGTGCAAACTGTTTTGTAGATTCATTGTATGATGGGTTAGATTTTGATTGCAATGTGTCCAGGTAAGGCAGATCTTGAAGCTACTGAAACTTTCTACGTCGTATTATTGATTTCTGATGATGTTTATTTTAGAGAAGGAGGTAAGATTGAAGGCAAATTTGCTGTTTCATGATGATGGTTCTGTTATGCTGCAATCTGTGGTGGTCAAGGCAGTCCCACTAACAGTGTTGTCCTAATGGTTAGAAAATGAAGTACAAAAAGGCACAAGGAGAGACCCCATCTTTGGAGTCTGGTTGTTGATGGGAGGGGAGTAGATACTGTCGTGAATCAAGGTGGCTATTTCCTTCCCCTTATTGTTCTTGTTGTACTTCCCTTAAAGAAAAGATGGCTTGTGGACTCTTCATCTAAATGAGATCCAGAATGGTAGGAGTCCTGGAAGTCTTGATGTTGCCTCTCATTGACAGCTACAGTAGAAAGATATTTTCTGTCCTACTGCTGTGTCCTACTCAGTCTCTTATCCCTTGGGATGATCTCTTACTGAGATTTTTTGCTCTCTTTGTTTGCTGCTCCGGGCCAGCAGCAGCTTTAGCAAAATGAAAGAGACTTCCATTCCAAAACTCCAGCAGTTGGAGCTGCTCAGATAAGGCACAGCGTGTTTGAAAGTGTGAGAAGCAATACTGTGTAACTGAGGTCAGCTCACTTTTAGATCAGGGTGGATCCTGTGGATCAATGTTGCAGAGTTTGTTTTGTTGTATTTGTGCAGAGTTGAGGTTCCTTTGCAGGCTTGAAAGACACAAAAGCAAGCACAGGTTTGTTTCTTAATTTTTGCTTAATCTACTTCCTCTGTGAAAATCAGGACGCAGTTTGATTTGCCTCTAAAAACTGAGTCCTTGTATCCATTTTAAAGATCACGAAGAAGTTCCAGGATTTTTCTTTATTTTTTGGCATTAATCAAGACAGCAGTACTGGTGTTGTCAAGACAACAATACCGGGTTTTTTTCTTAGAGTACACTGAAGAAGAATAAATGTGCTTTCATGTAGGTGTTGTTGATGGAATTAATAGCTCAGATACTTCCACAACAAAATCACTTGAAGAATAATAATGGGAAAAGATGATTTTTTTAAAATCCTTTAGTACCAGCTGGAGAACTAAAGTATATTCTAAAAATTATGTTCTTTCATTTCAGGTATTTGTCTCTAATGGATGAGATGATCCATTTTGAAGGTTTTATTTTTTTCTCTTTTAGGGCCAGGTTTGAACTTATCTGTTCTTCACTTTTTAGTAAATGTGTAGAAGCAATTAAAAAGCTCTTGCAGCAAGTTGGATTTACAGCAGATGATATTAATAAGGTAATAATAGAAACCATTTGTCTGTAGGATGCTTCATAATTCCACAAGAACAATACTTATGTTTTCACTGCAGACTGAGATTATTTCATTATATATTTAAGCAATTTTTTTAACTGGGATCCAGCAAAGTCTGTAGATTCAGGATCTTTAGGACTGCTATACTTGCTTTCATGTCAGTTATTTAAAGTGAAGTATAAGGTAGTCACATTCAACTGTGTGTTTTTACTGCTGCATATTGAGCAGGTGGGGAGGATTTGTCTCCATTTGGTGTGTTTGTGTAACTCTGCCCAAATTCAAGCTGAGGATTACCTTCCTAAAGTTCAGTCTGTGGACTTTGTTCTGCCTTCATTGAACTTTGGATGGGGTTTGCTGACACTCCTGGAGAAAGGCAAAATTTTGACTTAAAGTTGGACAAATCACTAAGTGTCCACTTGGTGCCTCTGCTCCTCCTTGTTGGCTTAAAAACCTCATGAAGTGCCAAACCAGAGAGTGCTTCAATTCCAAAGATGTGGGCAAGGAGTTTAATTCAAATCTGTCTTGCCTTGGTGTAAGAGGAAATTCATCTCACCCCCTTAGTACCTGTGCATGGCAAATGGTGCTGCATTCATTGCTGGCAGAATGGGCACATCAGGTCTGCAGCTAAAGCTGCCTGGTGCTTTCAATGACCTTTGGTGCTCTTTCAGACTCTTAATTAGTGTTTGCTGTGTCACATCTCAGTTTCTCTGATGGATAATGAAGCATCCCAGGCCACTGTTCAAAAAACGGCTTTTGTTTTCTGGTGGCAGTGGTTTTTAGGTGGCCTTTTAGGCTCTCAGGCTTTAATGCTTTGGATGGAGGGCAGTTGAACACTTTAAAATATAAAAATAAATAACTTCAGAGTTGTAAAATAGGTTAATGTTTTACATGAGGAAAAGTGGGAGTTAGCCTTGTTTCCAGATCTGGCTGATTTCAACAAAGTCACTGTAATAAGACTTGGACTTACGGATAAAACCTGACTTGCTCCTTCCTACAGGTGCTTGATGGAAGGGTGAGTGGCAAGGAGCACAAACTACAACATGGGGAAATTTCAGATTCCAGGAAAGGAATGCGAAGTATGAGGGAAATCAGATGCCTCAGATGAATTAAGGGCCTGTAGAGTCTGTGAAATACGTATCTGTAGAGGAAAGGTCCTGAGCAGCCTGTTGTAACTGTACCTATTCTGGCCAGGAGGTTGGACTAGATCACCTCTGGAAGTCCCTTTTAACCTGATTTTGTTTTTGTGATGAATTTTTCAGTTTTCAAAGTGTTACTTCATACAGGTGATTCTTGCTGTAAGAGAAACTTTTCAAATACATCATATTTCCTTTAATTTCAAAAGCAAAAGTATCAGAAGTCAACCAAAGATTATGTCAATTTTTATTTAAACAACTGCAGATGATAAAAAAATCCAGAGCAGTTTGCATTTCTGCACTGCAACGTGTGACCTGTCTGTTTTACTTGACAGAGTAAAGATTTGAAATAATTTTGATGTGTTTTCCAGGTGGTTCTTTGTGGTGGGTCTGCTCGAATCCCAAAGCTACAACAGCTGATCAAAGATATTTTCCCAACTGTGGAATTACTGAATTCAATTCCTCCAGATGAAGTTATTCCCATTGGTGCAGCCATAGAGGCAGGGATTCTGCTAGGGAAAGAGAATACCTTGTTGGAAGAAGATGCACTCATTGAGTGTTCTGCCAAAGATATTCTTCTTAAGGTAAGGCTAAAATTAAAATATTGGGAAATTTTACCACTGCAGTGAATATATAGCACTGATTATGTATGATTGATGTTAAGAGGAACAGCATTGGTTTGTTATTACTTCTACACACTTGCTACAGATCAGCAGTACATGGTAATTTAGGTTTATTGCCAAAAAAACTTGACAGGAAAACTGATTTTAAGGGGAGATAGATTGTATCTTTCCCATATTGTAATAGCTGGACTTCTTCTTTATAGGAATGTTAGGTTTTTTACTTGCTGTGATGGTAAATGTGACAGAGGGAATGAAGCTTGGATTTCTGTTCTTGTGGGGCTTTGTTGTAAGACTTCCAGGTCAGTGAAGCACTTAAAGAAAAACATGAACTCTTTTTTTTTTCTTTCCTAAGGGAGTAGACGAGTCAGGGGCCGACAAATTCACAGTGCTGTTTCCATCAGGGACACCACTGCCAGCTCGAAGGCAGCACACCCTGCATGCTCCTGGAAATATTTCCTCTGTATGCCTTGAGCTGTATGAGTCTTTGGGGAAGAGCCCCATGAACGAAGAAGAGAAATTTGCACAGGTGAGTATGTGCACACTCCTGTGCCCTTACAACAGCAGCCACCTGGAAATCAGTTGGACCTGGAAAAAAAAATGGAAACCAATCCCACCACTACCAAAACTTGTTAGGAAATTATAGTGACATGGATCTCTTTGGCATTGGTCTTTTAATTATTCTTCTGGACATGCAAAATATTGAACTACTTTGTAAAGAAACTGAAGTTTCCCTTTGAATTCCTAAATGACTGAGAGGGTTTGACACTTGGCACTACTGTAATAAGATCACCTGGGTTGAGAGGTCTTTACCAGTTATTCCAGTGGTGCATAGATCCCCCAATTTTTTAAAAATAAAACTGACGAAGAAAATGGCATAGCTAATGTGTTAATTACTTTTTGATTTTCATAGATTGGACAGGGTCTTGGTATTAAATACTAAATTTGATGTATCATAGTGGTAAGATGAAATTATTTTATCAAGTGAGGGTTTTGAAGTTGTTGGTTAGGAGTCAACCTACAGAGAGAACACAGCTTTTCTGAAACAGTTATGATGTGCTTTCCTTGAAAAGCATCAGGGAAGGGGCAGATGTGTCTGAACTTGATGGAGTATTTAAGAAGTTTGTTATTCCACCTTAATTCTGCACAAATACCTTTAAAGGGGATAGGGGAGGTCTAATAATTACAGTACTGATTCTAAAGGACACTGTGGGATAGGTAGTTCAGCTATCTCAGAGATAGATCCTGAACCAACCCACAGAAACATTAGTGCAAATAGCTAAAAACACATGAGTTTGCGCATCTCAGCTGTTATGTCACTTCCCTTGGACTGCTGCACTAGAACCTGTTTATAATCAGACTTTTTCTTTTAATAGATTGTACTCCAGGATTTAGATAAAAAGGAGGATGGCCTACATGATATCCTAACTGTTCTCACTATGAAAAGGTACCCAAAACACTTGTTCTGCTGTTTGCCCTGTCGTGTCACACTTCTGACAAGCAGATTCTGCTCCTGTGAATTTTGTTATGAGAAATTTCAGCATTTCATTGCTTATAGGGCTGTACAGTCCTAGCAGGGGTACATTCTGTAGAAATACGGGTTTTCTGCAGTATCTTTGGTGCTGTCTTTGTTTGATTCCCAAAGAAACAAAGCTTAATACAATTGTGTGGGTTATTTTTAGCACCTTCTGAACCGTTGATCAGTTTAACCGTGCTTGAGAGCAGTCAGGATCTGAAACTTCCTGTGGAAGTGGGTTGGGTAGTTTTGAAGAGTGTGAATGCCCACACTCTTGGGAAAAACAGAAGGAGATTTTGTCTTTTTTAGTTATGAAGGATTGTAGAATTTACAGTGTCTCTGTCCTTTCAGAGGCAGGGTTGTTAAGCAGAGAAACAGTGCCACAGGAAATTTCTACTTGCTATTTAAGTTCAAAATACTTCATTTTTTAATGTTTGCTATCAGGTGTATTAATGCCTGTTAATAGACCTCACCTAAAATGCTTTGTTTGTCATACAGAGATTTATACTGAGCACTGATCAGGAAAACATTTTGGGGATTATAGACGCAACTCCGTCATGCAGCAAAACAACATTATTGTGAAGGAGGTTTAAGTAGTTTAGGTGAAAGAGAGGAAGTTTAGTAAAGAACATCTATTTCTATCTAAATATTTTGTGTGACTGTGCCTAGCTGAAGTAGGGCTCAATATTGTTCCTTAATTGTTGGATTTTGGCAGTTAACGTTTTCCTTGTTGAAGGAGATCCTTGGAACTTAAAGACTACTTACACTTAAAAGGTCAAGGTCTCTTGTTATGACAAGACATGCTTATAAATCCATTGCCGTTGCTCAGAGTTCTAACAATTAATATTTTGAATGATATTACCGCATATTCTATTTACAAACCTGTACTAAATAAATTCAGTTGCAATATTTAAATATCTTCCTGGATCTATTCCAGCACATGTAGAGAAGATAGATGCTTTAAGGGCAAGAAGTGTATATATAAACACTGACTAAAACTTAATTTCACCTGTGTTGAAGCATGTTTGTCCCTGGATATATTGATGCTGATCTGTCTTCCTTTTATCTGTGTGAAGACTGTTTATCCTCTCTGGAACATGCAGTAACATGGTAAGCGTTGTGTTGAGATAATCCTAAACATAACCCTCTCTTTTATCTAGGGATGGGTCCTTGCACATTACCTGCACGGATCAAGATACTGGAAAGTGTGAAATCATCACTGTTGAAGTGGCATCATAGTCCATTTTGGAAGGCAATGTTTTTCTAACTTGATTTTTTGTGTCTTACTGACTTTTCTGCCAACGCAGTGACTCTCTGATGATTCTTACAGGACTGTAATAAACTAAAATGTTAATTTGCTAACAAGTCTGTTTGGAGTGTGGTGCAAAATGTTAGTCAAGACATGTGGACAGCGGATCATTGAATTACCAGCACTTGATTTACGGAATGTAAAGCACAAATGCTTGTGCCTGTGGTCCAGCAACAAGCATATTGCAGTTAGAAGATTTTTTCCTTAACTAATTAGGTCTTGTACCCATTCAGCCAGTGCATCTATGGTTTCAGCAGCAGAGCTTTGAACCAGTGAGAACTAGACTGGTGAAAATCCACTCTCTGGTAATTATATAGGAATCCTGTGTGGTCTGCATATTGCCCAAAACGGTGAAGGTGGAGCCCATTTGTGCTGGCCTCTTGAGCAGGTTAATTTTTTTTTCAGGAGCTTTTTTCTGTAAAATGGTTTTGTGATATTACCTGAGAAATGTAAGAGTAAAATGTGCTTATTTATACGTTATTAAAATACATTTTTTATGCAGATCCTGGCAATCTCCATTCTGTGTGGCACTGTTTTAATCTGTATTGTCATAAGCTGGTAGAAATTTTCAATAATGAGATGGAGCAGGTACGTGTGATTATGGGATTTGAGGGTCTCAGCCTATAAGTGCAGTTAAGGGACAGCAGTGCAGTGCTTGTAGCAGTGTGTTACCTTGTAAAATACTGAAAGTCTCCCAGTAGAGCTTCAACCATCAGAGAACACAGAGCAAGGGATACCTGACTGGATTTGAAGGGAGTTGTATTCCCTTACCTGGGGTTTGAGGAGAAATTGAAAACCTCTTTGACAGCCACCTGAAAGGAGCCTTCCTGGCTGTGATTGCCTGGGAGAAAGAGCCCGACAGGATCAGTTTGCTGACTCATTCTTAAGCTGTGACAGGGGAGGTTTGGGCTGGACCTCAGGAGGAGTTTCTTCACATTAAGGGTGGTTAGGCATTGGAATGGGCTGCCCCCGGGGGATGGTGCTGTCTCTGTCCCTGGAGGTGTTTAAGGAAAGCCGGGCTGTGGCACTCAGGGCCCTGCTCTGGTTGACAGGGTCGTGTTTGGTTATAGGTTGGGGTTGATCTCAGAGGCCTTTCCTAAACTAACCCATTCTGTAATTCTGTCAAAACTACATTAATAGTAAACACCTCATTTGAGGAATGAGGTGTGATGATGGTGTAGCTTTTTTTTTTTTTTCCAAGAAGCGCCCGGACCATTTTTCCTTTCAGTTCTGCAGCTGAGGGAGCCAGGGAGGAAGCTGCCTCGCGCTACCGCCGCCTGCCCCAGGCACTGCAGAGCTCAATGAGAACAAAAGCGAAATGGCTTTAACTCCGTCCCGCTGCCTTTCCCCGGTCCCTCCGTTCCCGCCCTGCCGGGCCCGTCCGGCCGGGCGCCCCTCACGGCACGGGCGGGAAAGGGGAAGGCGGGCGGAGCAGCGCGCGCGCCAGGCCTCCCGCTCGCCCCGCCCCCTTCCGGCGGGGGGCGGAGCCGGCGCGGCCCGAGCGCGGACTCCCCCAACATGGAGGGCTGGCGAGGAGGTGAGGGGGGAGCGGGCCGGGGCCGCCTGGGGCTCTGCTGCACCCCGGGCGCTGGGGGGCCGGGACGGACCGGGGGAGGACAGGCGGGGGGCTCCCGCTTGCTCTCGGCGGTGGAAGCCGCTACCGGATCCCTGTCGCCCGACTCCGTCAGGACCGTTCCCACCGCCCCTGCCCACGGACCCCCGGCGGGGCGGGAGGGAAGGGGCTGGGGGTCCTGCCCGCTGCCCCGGGGGAGCTGTGGGAGGAGGGCGGGAGGTGCCCGGGGTAAACCTGGAATGGGGGTGGGACGTGAGGAGAGGCGCTGGATCCCCGTGCGGCCGCGGGAGAGGCGCCGCCGCCCCCTCCCGAGCTCCTGCGCTGAGAACGGGGCGGGAGAGCCCCGCGGAGCCCCGGGGGGAGGCGGGCACGGCCCCGCAGCCGGCGGCTCCCTCTCTGGACTTCATCCAGCCCCTTGATCCCGGCGTTTCCAGGGCGCTGCCGCGCTGCGGAGTGTTTCGTCCTCTAAATCCGCCTGGCTGATAGGGCACTCGCGATCCTTCTGGGTCCAGTCACCATGGTTGCATCGCAAGTGCTCACTTGCGCTTGGCTACGGAAATTTGGCGGTCCTGTTAAAGAATGGATGTTTCCTGCTTGCCGTAGTTCAGTTATGCGATGCTGTAATTGTAGAAAAATTGCTCGCTTCTTAGTGTACCTTTCACCTGTGGAAGTCTCTGCCCTCCAAAATATTTGGTGTTCTTTATAAGCGTACGTACTGTACAGAATAAAGGTGCAGGGAGGGAATCAATAGCGTGTTTCACTTGACCCGTTAGAGAAGGGTTGAGTTGGAGACGCTGCAGTTGTACAAGAGACTCGTGAATTGCCGCACAAATGGTAACGTGGGGACTCTGGGATGAGGCATAATGGTTTCAATTTAGCTGAGACATTAAATAGGATTCTTTACCAATTTTCTTATTGTAGCCTGGTATGTGCCATGTCTAGCTTCACTTGAGACCCTCCAAGAATTATGTAGGAAGGAAAATCTCACATGTAAATCCATTGGAATCACCAACAGGAGTCTAAAGAGTTATGAGGTGGAATATTTGTGTGACTACAAGGTAGAAGAGGTAAGACAAACACAGACCAATTTGATCGCTCTTTCAGCTGAAATTTGGAAGCAAGCCAAAGGTAGTTTTGCTTGTAATATAAAGCAGCAGGCAGTAAGGACAAAGATTTGCTGGCATCAAATTAACTATATTTTAAACTTTGAACTGTAAACAGAAAGTAGTGTAAACTGCTACTTTCAGTATGTGGAAGGAAGATCTTTTCCTGGAATTACAGACATGTTAGAATATGAAATGTTTCACCTTTGCATATCTGATGTCGATGCTTTAGGTGGTAGTTCAGTATGAATTATGATGCCTCTCCTTTATTTGCAGACAACCATGTGTATTTCTCTGATTCTTTTAGTCTGTTTGACAGAGAATTAGGGCTATGTGCTGCAAATGGATTCCTGTGAAATTCGGTCTCAGGATTTGTCCTTGTTACAGTTGTTTGTCCTTTTTTAAATAAGTGCAAAATGTATGCTGCTTCATTGTAAATACAATGTTCCATGTATCAAATTCATTGCTGTTCTGGGAGGATGGTTGATAGGTTTTAGACTTTTTTTTTGCTGAATTTTGGATTTATTTTTTTTGTTCTGTACGTGATACGGCTGCATTCTGCTTGTGCATACGAGTCATACAGCGAGTTAGCATAATTGACCACCTGCCTTGACAAACTAGCCTCCTCCTCCTCCAGGTGTGCTGTTAACAATCAGAGCTCATCCCAGCTTTTGATTTCTTTGTCCCTAGGGATGATTTGTAAAGTATGCAAAGTTGTGCTATCAGTTAATCTGCAAACAAAAAAAACCTGATTTTTCTCTTCTCCCCAATTGTAATTTTTACGGGGACATCAAGGCTTTCTGCCCTGTGTGCTGATCCTTAACTCCAGAGCTCTTGTGTCTGTGTGCTCTGTGATGCTGGATTTCAGCAACATGAACTCTGGATAAATCTGTATCTGTTTCTGTGTTTCAAGGGCAAAGGATACTATCTTGTGAAATGGAAAGGATGGCCAGAATCTTCAAATACTTGGGAACCTCGGAAACATCTGAACTGCTCTCTGCTTATTCAGAACTTTCTTAGAGACAGGAATGAATACTTGTCTCGGGGCAGAGAAGGCAAAGCAATGAAAGTGAGAAACCATGTTAAAACTCTGAAACCTGCAATTGCAGATTACATTGTAAAGAAAGCTAAACAAAGAATAGCTCTGCAGAGGTGGAAAGAAGAGCTCAACAGGAAAAAGAATCATAAAGCAATGATTCTGGTAGAAAACACTGTGGATCTTGAAGGCCCTCCTTTAGACTTCTACTACATCAATGAGTATAAACCTGCTCCAGGAATAAATGTGCTCAATGGAATAACAACTGGCTGTGAATGTGCTGACTGCCCTGCTGAGAAGTGCTGTCCAAAGGAGGCTGGGTTTATTTTGGCTTACAATAAACGTAAGAAATTGAAAATCCAGCCTGGCTTGCCCATCTATGAGTGCAATTCATATTGTAGGTGTGGGCCTGACTGCCTGAATAGGATTGTACAGAAAGGGACCCCGTATTCCCTCTGCATCTTCAGAACCAACAACGGCCGTGGCTGGGGAGTAAAAACCCTTCAGAAAATTAAAACCAACAGTTTTGTGATGGAGTATGTTGGAGAGGTATGTATGTATTTATCTCGTATAAGTGAATTACATACAATCAGGGAAATGTTAGATAAAATCTTAGTGAGCTTTCTCTCAGTTTTAACCCTTCTTGACTTCTTCACCCAGAAGGTGGTCAGACACTGGAACAGGCTCTCCAGGGAGTGATCATGCAACAAACCTGACAGAGTTCGTGGAGTGTTTGGACACATGGTGTGATTTCTGGGGAGGGCCAAGAGTTGGGCTTGGTGATCCCTGTGGGACTCTTCCAACTCAGGATATTCTGTGATTCTACCGTATAATAGATCAGTCTGCTTTTGTGTGGAGAGATAAATGGACATTGAAGTCGACAGCAAAATTATGTTGTCTAGAACATTTCCTTCATTCCAGAGCAGTTGTAAAAGGTCAAGTGTGAAGGGAATATTTATCTCATGTGGCACTAAAGAATTACTTTAGGTACATGTCCTAATAGTATTTCTAAAGGCAAGTCCTTAATTTCTTTCATGGCAATCATATTTTTCATTGTTCCCTGATCATCTTTTTTGTAGTTTTTGCTGTTCCCAAAGCACAGTTGTTATGAAACTCCATGCACAGTCTGTCAGTCCCTTTTTTGTTTTGTCTGAATTTTTATGGTAGTATTTCCAAGCGCATTTCTTACTTTTGATTAACAGCAAGAATAAGACTCATGGTATGGACACTGTATGTTTATTCAATCTCATACTATTTCAAAGAGAATTTTTATGTTATAAAATAGAGACCTTGAGTTGCTCTTGAGATTTTGTACTGCCCAGTGTTTATATGGTTCAGCCTCTGCGCTGCTCCAGGGTTCTTCACACCAGCAGCTCCTGGCAGCCTCTCTCTTAACAGTGTTGCATTTCTACCACAACTCTGCCTTGCTACTGTGTGGACTCAAAGTATTTCCTTCTGTCCCTTTGTACAGTGTTTATGGTCTTAACTAGATTTCCTCCATGCTTCCTGCCCCAAAGTTTCTAACTTCTTGTGTTCATACATTTCCTTTAAATATACAAGAGGTCAGACATTCCGAATATCTCTGTTGATGCAGAAAGGTGATTATGTAATTTTGTTGCTTAAAGGAAAGAGTGTGTATTTACCATTTCACCTGAATTTACTTAATACCTACTGCTGAGTTCTCAAATCTAATCTGTCAGATTTTAAAGGGATTTGTTGTCCAATTCCATCACATTTGGTATCTCTCTTGCTGCCAAATTATGATTTCTTTGCTGATTCTGCACAACAGAACATGTTTCATGTGACAGGCTGCAGATGAAGTTGTTTAAGCTGTTTCATCACTGTTGACAGTGACACACTCGCCTAATTGAATAGATTGAGCTTTGTGAAGTGGTGTCTGAGCTACCATGAATAGGATCTTTCACTGCAGTCAAAAATAGCAGGAAGAGATGCTTCTGGGAAGGGAGGAAATGAATATCAGACTGTAAATGTGGCTGGGTTTTAAAGACTGACACCTGTTGATCATCTGTGCAAAGGGAGAAGGTTGAATCTTGGTTTTATGTGAAGTAAACGAGGCTTTCTGGGTCTGATGGAAAAAGTGTGTATATAGAAACTTCAGGTAGAAACAGCTGATTGCATTGTCATCATCAAAGCCATTAACAGAGGGTGCTGATAGGCTCTTCTTTCCAGAGACAAGGTAGTGCTGTGCATCAGCTGTAGACAAATTGCATCCAGAGAAGCCTCAGTCACTAATTAGTTCAGCTGTATGTACTCTTTATGTATCCTTCATCCATTAGATGCGATTTCAACATCAAAAACTTACTGTGGTATTTTTTACTAAGTATTTTTCTAACCTGATTGTGATTTTTGTTTTGATTTAGTAATAGTTATTAATATGATGCAGGTTTCTGTTTTCCTTTTTTTTCGTTTTTAGGTGATTACAAGTGAGGAAGCAGAGAGGCGAGGCCAGTTCTATGACAACCAGGGAAATACATACTTGTTTGATTTGGACTACGACTCTGATGAATTTACAGTAGATGCAGCTCGATATGGAAATGTGTCCCACTTTGTGAACCACAGTGTAAGACCTTGTTTTGTGTACTAAGAATCTGGAGAATTATCCTAATTGTGCTATAAATCTCTTCTAGTGTAAACATGTCCTTGCCATATTCACAGTTTTTCTGGAGTAGTTTGCTTCATGCCAGCAGAGCCCAGTTAATCAGATGATGTAATATATAGAACAGAATACTTGGCCTTACTTGGACTGAGACTGCTTACAAAAATCTGGGAGAGAGATGCTGCCTGAAGTGGGCATCCTATAGGATTGGAGTTTTCACTGAATCAGCAGGTTTTAGACAACCAAAATAAGGTTGGACTTGGGTGTGTTTTTTCCAAGTACCTGAAATAGGTTATATGTGACTGGTCCTCCATAAAATTAGCCAGGAGTCAGAGATGACAGGAATTGATGTGTTATTTTGTAGCTGGGCAGGATGGAATGTTACTCTGAATTTCATCCTGCAGGCTTGGTAGAGGAAAAAGAGAAAATTCCTGTGCTTTCTTAGGTATCTGCAGGGGAGAGATATAAGTTTTCCTCCTAATCTAAACTTGCCAGAGAACTCAAAAGTAAATTTTAATAAGCAATTTTTGTAGTGTTTTATTCAAGTTCAACTGAAGTACCTGAAGCAAGAAGGCTGAGCTGCATTTTTAAGGATTCCTGAACTAAAAATTGTTATTTCTTACTGATCCTCACTGATTCTCACTGTATGTGAGAGATGCAGTCAGTGTTCTACAAATACAGAAAATTCATGTCTTCAGGTTTGTGAGATGGTGATACTTGTATTTCATGCAGGCTTGTCAGGGAGAAAGATGATGAAAAGTTTTCGATACAGACAGTTGCTCTTCACTTTTGCAAACGAAAGTGAAGTATTCTCAGTCTTCAGTGTAAAGTCAAATGTCTGTAACTTCTCTTCTGATTCTTTAATATGTGATATATTTCACTGTTAAAGAACAAAAAAGCATGCAGAATTTAACAGTCTAAGGGCCTGCTGACTTCTGACACTTAATCCAGAGAAAATGAGGAAGCGGTTTCTAGTTCCTACTTTGTGACCTTCACCCTCCTCTTAGCCCCCAGACCATGGCAGGGAGTTCAGAAGCCAAACAGGCTTACAGTTGACTGTAGAAATTCATGCATTGTTTGAAAGTGCTATCTCTGGCCTGGAAGCAATGCTTGAACATCAATACAGAATAGTGAGTTTGTGAGCCTTGAAACACTAGGTTGTTTTTAGTTTTCTTTCAACTTTAATTCTTTTTTGGGTTTTGTTGGTACATACTAGCCCCTGAATGTAGCTCTAATTATTTTGTCATCATTTTTGTTGTCACAAAACAACAAAAGTGTGCCATGTTTTTTATAGGTTATTGCATGTTAGTGTAGTCCACACATTGTGCAAAGGTTGCCTTCCTGGAAGGACTTGAAACTGAGCTACAAATGTTCTCCTGGAACTTTATTTCAATTTCTTGATTTCAGAAGATAACTTAATTGCAGACTCTGTCACTGAGACAAGAACACATTCTTTCTTTCCTGTGACCTAGGTTTACTTAAACACTTCAGTGAAATTTAACATCCATTTTTCTAAACAGAAACTGCATTAATTTTTGCTTACAGTGTGATCCAAATCTTCAAGTGTTCAATGTGTTTATTGACAACCTCGACTTGCGTCTTCCTCGAATAGCGCTGTTCTCTACACGAACCATCAAGGCTGGAGAAGAGCTCACCTTTGACTATCAGATGAAAGGTCTGCACATTTTAACATGGTTCTTGTGGGAGTTTTGGGGTGCTGGTGGGTTTTACTGCAGCCTGTTGGTAGCATTTCAGATCAGGCATGGCTTTTTCTAGCTCTGGCTTTCAGAACAGTCATTGCTCATGACGTGTAGTGCAGAGAGGAGCACACACAAAAGCTTTTGCCTGCATCTCCAGTGCATTGCCTCCCTCAGTGCTCCTGCCACATCAGGGATTGTGGCTGGATTGTCTGGTGAAGCAAATGGTTTTGAAGCTTTGTCTCAGGAATGCTCAAAGGAATGGTCAGGCTGTCCTTAAATAAAGCTCCCCTTTATTCAAATCAGCATTTCAGGTAAACTACTTTCTAGGCAATCTGCTAGTGATGGTTGCTACGGCAGTTGTAACAACTCAGCAGCATGAGGCTCCATAGGTTTGTCCCTGGATTCTGGGGTCTGTAGGCCTCAGTTGTGGATGTAGGTGCTATGGAGCAGCTGTTTCAGCTGGGATAGAGTTAATTTCTTCTCAGTAGCTGGTACAGTGCTGTGTTTTAGATTCAGTATGAGAATAATGTTGATAACTCATGTTTTGATTATTGCTAAGTGATGTTTTTCTTAAGTCAAGGACTTTTGTGTGTCTCATGCTTTACCAGTGAGGAGGTGCTCAAGAAAATGTATTCAAAAATCTGAGAGGGAGCATAGACACATGACCTGAACAGGTCAAAGGGATATTCCACTCCAGAGAATGTCATGCCCAGTATAGAAACTGGGGAGATATCCAGAAGGGGATGATCAGAGTTCAGGGATGGCATCTGGGCATCAGCCATAGATAAGCAAATGTATGTGCACCACTCGTGTTTGGTTTCTTCTTTTACTACTGCTACTACTATTACTACTACTACTACTAATAATAATCAGCATCAGCAGAATCAGAATATCATTATTATTACAATATTTTACTGTTTCAATTATTAAACTGTTCTTATCTCAACCTACAAGTTTTACTTTTGTTTCTCCTCCCTGTTCCACTGGGGTGGAAGTGTCTGTGTGGTGTTTCATTGCCAGCTGGGCATAAACCATGACACTGCCAAATTGATCTTGAATCTTAAAACTCTTCTTTCATTCTGTTTGTGACACTGATACTGATGGTTCTTGAAGGCCAGCTGCACTCTCTGCTGATCCGTGTGGATACCTGGGGAGTACAAAGCTCAAGTTTGAGTTTTGGATTCCCACGTGTATGCCAGGTGTTGTACAAGTAGTTGTAACAAGGGTGTCAGTAGAATCTGAGTACAGCTTTGCACACAACTTTTTGAACTCGGCTGTTAGAAGGCCTTTAGAAGCTGTTTAACTACTAGGCATGATCTTGGTCTACCTTTTAGAACTTCCTCACTTGTGTTCATCTGTGTTGCAGGTTCATTAGATCTGACTTCAGACTCTGCTGAAGGTCTTAGCCCTTCCAAAAAGAGGATCAGGACTGTCTGTAAATGTGGAGCCATGTGTTGCAGAGGTTATCTCAACTGAGTTTGGGTATCCAAAGTCAAAAATACTTTGTTCTTTTTTGAATGTGTTTTAAGAAGACTCTTCTTTCACACATATATTCAAGTATTGTTACATCTAATGTAAATAAGGATGACGAAAACAAGGCATTGTGTTTGTAATTGAAATGGCATTGGCCAAAGAAAGAGATTGTAGTATTTCAAGTCAATACAAGACTGATAATGGGGATTAAAACTTTGTTTGTCTAGAACAGTTGTTTAGGAAGCAGTAAAATGTATGCAAAGAAAACTCTAAAATGTACCTTGATTTGAATATTCCTAGATTCATAGAATAAGCTGGATTGGAAGGGAGCCTTAAGGGTCATCGAGTCCAACTCTTAGTCCTGCACAAGAAATCCCCAAGAGTCACACCCGGTGCCTGAGAGAATTGTCCAAACACTTCTTGAACTCTGCCAAGCTTGGTGCTGTGACCATTTCCCTGGGGAGCCTGTTCCAGTGCCCAATCATCCTCTGGGTGAAGAACCTTTTCCTCATATCCAGTCTAAACCTCCTGTGGCTCAGCTTCATGCTGTTTTCTCGAGTCCTGTCACTGGTCACAGGAGTGAACAGATCAGTACCTGCCCCTCTGCTTCCCCTTGTGAGCATGTTGAAGAGCAAAGTGAGGTGTCTCCTCAGTCTCCTTCAGGCTGAACAGAACAAGTGACTTCAGCTGCTCCTCATAAGGTTTCCCCTCAGACCCTTCACCATTCTCGTGGCCTTTGCACACTCTGTAACGGTTCAATGTGGTTTTTTACATTGTGGTTCCCAAAACTGCCCCCAGCACTC
This sequence comes from Eopsaltria australis, assembly GCA_034509425.1. Lineage (NCBI taxonomy): Eukaryota > Metazoa > Chordata > Aves > Passeriformes > Petroicidae > Eopsaltria > Eopsaltria australis. The sequence goes on from JAVTVJ010001633.1 coordinate 288,985, forward strand.
AAGGTGAGGTCACCCCAGTGCAAGCAGAGTGGGACAATCCCTTCCCTTGCCCAGCTGGTGATGCTGTGCCTGATCCACCCCAGGACGGGGTTGGCTCTGCTGGCTGCCAGGGCACTGCTGACTCATGTTCAGCTTGTCACAGACATTCGAGTGTTAGCTTTCAGCCATAGGCTTTCAGGAGCTGATTCCAGTGGGATGAAGTGATGCTACATGTTTTTATACCTTAAAAAGTCAGAAGGCATTTGATTTGAATTCTAAATCTAAGTTGACAGTTCTTTTGCTTTTTTGTTTTATAAAGAAAAGCTTGAAGATCTTAGCAATAACACTTAGGGCACCAGGGTGAGGGATTAAGGAAAGCCAGTGTGTAAATAAAGGTTCACAGGAGTGAAAATTGTAAAATGTCTATGCAAGGGAAGTAATTGCAGAAAGAAAATTAGAGAGGCCAAAGCTCAATTAAAACTTTACCTGACCACTTCTTTAGAGGATATTAAAGCATGTTTTAATAAATACATTAATAGCAAAAGGAGGGACAAGGAAAAACACCATTTTTTATTGGACATGGTGGGGGAATATGGTTACCAAAGATGAGGAGAAGGCTGAGAACACCTACTTTGCCTCAGTTTTCAACATTAAGACAGGCTGTCCTCAGGACAGCTGGCATCCTGAGCTGGTAGACGGGGATGGGGAGTAGAACAGTCCCCCTGTAATCCAGTAGGAAGCAGTTAGAGACCTGCTGAGTCACTTAGATGCCCACAAGTGTATGGGACCAGATGGGATCCATCCATGAGGAAGCTGGCAGAAGAGCTTGCCAAGACACTCTCCATTGTTTACCTGGAGAAAGGAGGCTCAGGGGTGACCTTATCACTCTCCACAACTCCCTGACAGGAGGGGCCAGGTGAGAGTCAGGCTTTGCTCCCAGGGAACCAGTGACAGGACAAGGAGATGTAGTCTCAAGCTGTCCCAGGGGTGAGGGATTTATGTTGAACATGAGAAAAATTTCTTCACGGAAAGGATGACTGGAGATAAGAATGGGCTGCTCAGAGAGGAGTCACCATCCTGAAGGTGTTTAAAAGAGCCTGGATGTGGCACTCAGTGCCATGGTCTGGTTGACAAGGTGGTGTTTGGTCATAGGTTGCACTCGATGATCTCAAAAGCCTTTTCCAGCTTAACTGATTTTGTGATTTTGTAATCCCAGGTATAAAACTTGAACTTCTTAGCTGATGTTATGTAGAACGTTTTCAGTTGTTATACTCTGATTTTTAGTTAGGATTCTATGGGAGGACTGCAGTTCCACAGAACATTGGTAAATATGGGATTGTTGGAAGTAACATTCGCTGTTTGTTTTCATTGCAGAAATTTGGCAGTTGTGGCTGAAACAAGTTGCCAGCTACAGTTTGAAAATAGATAGCAAAAGGTTAAGGAGAGCAGCCCATTGTCTAACAAAGCCAATGCATTGTGGAGATATGCTCTGTTATCTGTTAGGTGCAAAAGAGCCCTGGGATTGGAGTATATTCACAACTGGTTTTGGATTGTTTTTACATACAGTGTCTTTTTAACCTAGTGACAGATTTCTAAGACAATAGGCCTGTATTTTCTGGTTGCAAAAATGTTAACTTCAGTGAAGTTAGACTAGGGGTGAGTATACCCATTTGGTGTAGACATTTGTAAGATATTCTTGAATGTAAAGGTTGAGAAATGTGCTGTTCTTCAGCTGCTTGAGTCATCTTTTTTTTTCCTTATCATCTTAAAGCTGTCTTCATAACACATGCCAAGTTTTGCTTGGCTTCAGAACCACTGAAGAGCAGTTGAGGTGGGTGATGAGTGGAGTTACAGCTAAGGTCCATGCTCTAGGTATGATCCAAACGGTTTATTCTCGCAGATTCAAAGCACGTAAAACTTGCAGATTGCTTACAAGTCATGTAAATGTTGACAGGGTCAGGCAGAATAATGTTGCTCCATGAATGGATGCTCCATAGCTGGATGCTGGCTATGTATCATAGGTCAGCTAGTTACCTTTATAAGGTGCACAGCTGTTGGCTCAGGTGAATGAAGTCAAGTACCCAGTGTGTAACTGTTTACTTAATATGTTAGAAAATGCCTTAAATTCCATGTTAATTACTAGCACTTCAAAAAGAGCATTTCAATGTTGTTCCTTAAGAAGCACAGTTCCATTTGTACTGAAGATCTAGCTCTTTGGTAGCAAATGACATTTTATATGCTACTAGCCAAAATGAGTTTTACACTTTTGGTGAAGAGCATGGGCCATGGAAATGCTGTGTGAGTTTTGTACTTTACAATACAGAGTTACACGTTGAAATAGAAACTTTATATTGTTTAATGAATAGGAGAAAGTTTGCTTAGATTTAGAAGTATTTGTTGTGATCAAGCTCATCTGTATCCACACAGCTGATAAATGCTGAATCTTGTCAGTCTTTATCATGCCATATCCCTAATGATTTTTTTTTTTTAATTTAAAGTTATAAGTGGAATGTGGACCTTTAATGTCAGCAAACTCTAGATGATCTTGCATCATTTGGAGTCGTTAGTGCTTTCTCTTGCATGTAGCTCAGATGAGCAATGCATTTCATGCAGATGGAATCTGCAGGCTCCAGCCCCTTAATCCACTGCAGTCTGCGCTGTCCCTGCAGGATGGAGCGGCTGCAGCAAGAGATGGATTCCAAGAGATAGATTCCAAGAGATGGATTCCTGCTCCAGCCTCGCCTGTGCCAGGGGCACAAGGTGGGCCCCAGGCTCTGCTTCTCCACATGCCCAGTTTGATTTAAATACTGCAAGTAGATGCATTTTAGAAAGTAATAGTTTGTGTAAAAGTTGTGGCAGTTGTACTGAAGTGCAGTGTCTGCCTTTTCCAGAGGCAGAGAATGTTATCACCAGCACTGGAATAATGCTGCTGTTTGTGAAGGATATGTGTGTTCCCTTCTGCCATAAATAAAGAACTGTTAATTTATGATCTGGGAGGTAGCAGTATTTTGTATTTATTTGAATGAAACTCATGGATTCGGTTTCCAACATAAGAGCCTTGAACAGTATTTTATATTTACATATTCACAGTGTATTTGGAGTGCTGTCAGTGAATTAACTTAAGGGGACACACTGTCACTTTTAAAACTCCTTTTACTGTTTTTATGAGTTTGGCAGAAAATTGCCAAACTGGAAACGGAGAAAAAGCTGTTTTCAATTTCTTAGGGAACCTAAACCAGCCCAGCTTCTGCCTTTGTTTTGCTTTGTGGTCTGTTGGCACTGTCATGGTCACCAGATCAGTTGTGTGCATGCACTTCTTGGGGGCTGGTGACCTGTGACCTGTCCTCCAGCTGTTCTTTTTTGTTGATTTTTATTTTTTGGTAGCAAAACTAAAGCTGCAAGATCACATGTAAGAAAAGCTATTGTCTGTTTATTTAATCTCCAAGTTAAGTCAATCTTTTCGTTATTTTTAATGTATGTTTTAGGAACTGTATTAGAATATGCAGTTTGTAAGCTCAGGAACATTTTCTTTTCATACTGTGTCATCTCTAGTATTGCTATCGTCCTATAGTTTTTGATAAAATAAATTAAATTTAGTTTTTCTCTTGTTGTTGTCATTTTTAAAAAAAAAAATTAGCCTGTCAAGATTAGTTGTAGCAGTAGAATTTCCTTTAAAACTGCAACGTCTTAATTCCTGACCTGGACACAAATTTTCTAGGATTGTAAGGACTCCAGCAGAGGGACCATGAGGAAATGATGTGTTTTCAGTTTAGGGTTGGTGAGAATTGGTGTAAATTTACACTTTCCTGAACAGACTGGTTTCCTGTATATTTGAGCATCCCTTTGAAGGAAACCCTGAACCTACATGCACAGTAAAGATATGAAATGAGCCAACAGAAGAGGTTCTGTTCTGTCTGACTTTATTCACAGAGGTAGTTCCAACAGCAGTTCCACGCACTCAGGCTTGCCAAAAAACCCCCAAAGTTGGTAGATGATGTCTGGAAATTAGGTTAACAAATCCCACAAAGAGCAGGAAAGGTAACAGTGGAGAAATACATGGATCTTGAATATTGTTAAACTCATACATAGATTATGATAATGCTTTGTCCCTCCTGCCTCTGTTCCCCATGGCAGAAGGCTGGTTGGTTTAACATTCATGTGTCACTAAACATGGCACAATGACTGAAGGCACACTTAAGAGGGGAGAGGTGTTGTGCTAAAGTATGTTTAATTCTTTGGGACTTAAGACCATATGGATGGAAAACTGCAGGGATTTTTAGATGAATCCTGTGGTTTGGGTATTTTGTAGGCACTCCAGTTTAGGAAAAACCTGAATTACATTTCTATGTTAGAAGCTAAGAATTTTGGCAGAAAGTTATGATGGCACACATGCATGGAGAATATATTGTCTTGATTTAAAACAGTGAAGTCAACAGAATGTTGCAGAGGTGAAGTTTTGTAGTACAAGAGCCTTAAGTAATGCAAGCACCTGTCTGGGATACCTAGTTACCTTCTGTGGCTGAGTTACCTGCCAGAGCAGAACAGGGCTGGCAACTTGGGAACCACAGGATTTTATTTTAAAGTTTTTCTGAAGAACAATTCAGAACAAACCAGAACACACAGGAACTGGTGACAAGTTGTTTGCAATGGGTTGGAGATGAAGCAGAGACAGTGGTCTGCAGTAGCTCACCAGGAGTTAAAGCTCAGTGTAAAGAGAGACTTCTTGAAATTATCAATTTGATTTAAAATAAATTTAAACCCCCTCACAATCTCAGTAATTCTCTAATCTGTTCTGCAATTGTGTTTAAAAATAACTGCAGTGAGTACTGATTAAATTGTTATAATAATGATAAACAATGATAATAGTGAATAAAGCCAAATTACAACTGCCTTGTTTGCATGGTCATTCTTAGGTGTTCCTCGCCACTGTTAACCCTGTGGTATTTTATTAAAACCTGAGATCATATTACAAAGCCAAACTCCTAGAGCACATGATAAACACTAAATTTTCATTTAGTGTTCTAGCCTTAGTTCTGTCTGGTCCATTTTTTGTCTACTTACAGTCCTGGAGAATTGAACCTTGGGAGGTAGTAGGCTTTTACTGTCCCTCCTAGGAATACTTTGTGAATACTTCCTTTTCAGTATTTCATGAAAGGAACAATAAAGGTACACAGGCTGCAGATTCCTAGTTCTGACAGTAAGATATTTCTGAATAAAGCATGACTCAGCATAGGTGCAGATAGTAACCAAAACAAAAGAGAAAAAGAATTTCAGGTATTAATAAACATGTTGGGTATTACCACGAGGTAATCAGTTATACCTGTTTTCAGGAGACTTTTTTCTCACTGATTATGTTTTCACCTGCTGCAAGCTTACTGTATAAATGGTGCAGTTTATCTGGCTGAGGTGCTTCAGCATCAGGAGTCAAGGGAATTTCAAAGTCAGAGGAGCTCTGGGAGTCCCTCCTCAGCTCCAGATCAGGAGTCCTGGAGCTGTCACTAATTCCCACCAGCACATCCTGAACGTGGGTAGCACCATCTTCTGCAGCTTTCTCCCAGCCTTTGCTTTTCAAGCCACAGGCACCCTCAGGGGCACAAGGTCTGTTCTGACCTGGTGACTGCCCCCTGCTGCTGTCCAGCTGAGTGTCCCTGGGAGTCTCCTGCAGCACAGGAACCACTACTCTGCTCCCACCTTTGCTGAAGTCCAAGGCACTTCTCTCCTGGGAGGTGATGAGCACTGTGTCCATTTGGCTATCCCAGCCCTGGCTCCCCTGCTCTGATATGTGTGTTGACTGAGAAGAATTTTGGGAGGAGATGTGTGTTGAGTCACTAACTGCATCTGAATCACTGAAGAGTGACTGGGACCCACCAGCATCTGCTGAAGATGGGATATTGTCCTCATTTTCAGAGCTTTCCTCTAGTTTATTACCCGTAAAAAATTCATTCCAGCAAGGGACATTGACACTAGACTCCTGCTGGTCATTAGTTACTCCATTGAAATTGGCTGTGGAAGTGACATCTGGTTCATGGGAAAGAAATTGAACTGTATTTTCTTCAGATTCTTCTTCGTCATCATCATCATCATCATTTGATTCCTCACAGTCCACAAAGTCTACCTTGAGGGAGGTGTAAGTTGTGGTCCCTTTGTAACTTTCTGTGGTCTCATTAATGTTTACTTCAGAATTTTCAGACTGTTCTGTGCTGGAGGGCCTGCTCTCTCCTCTCTGCTGTTTTGGAATCTTAAGCCTTGTAGAAATTAATTCTGAATCAAAGAGATCATCTTCATCTGGCAAGAAACAAACAGAAAATCACTAAGAAAAGTTCACATCTCTGCTAAAATCTTGCTGAGAGCAAAGTTTTAATAAAAATTCATTTAGTATAAATTGATGAAAACGTTCTTTAACCCAGCTGGAGATTTTGCAGGATGATATTGACAGTGTTTGCCTTGCCTTGTCGAGCACAGTGCCTCACAGGGACAGTTAGAACAGGGCTGGTCTAGGACTGAGGGAAGGAACTCCATCAAAAAAAACTTACAGGGCTGTTGAGCATTAAGTTGAGCATTTTAAGACTGCAAACAAGTGTGTTTTTACACGATTAGTGCTCTCTCACCCTTCTAATAACTAAGTTCATGTGATTTCTGTTTTTTCCAGCTATTGCTTTAAACACACAGACAGACTGTGACAAACACCAAGGATTCTGGCACCTCTGCTTAGTCTCAGACTTCCATTTAAGGTGCAGTAGCAGCAGCAGAACCTTTACCTGTATCAGATAATTCTCTCTTGTGGGGTCTCTTCAGTGTTCCTAAGGGCTTGTACCTGGGTTCTATGATTCTCCTGTATGACCTGCATAAAGGCTTTAATCTAAAGGGAATGAGAAAAGCAGTTAATATTTAGAACTCAGCAGATGCTTTCAGGAGCAAAAGTAAATCCTTTAACTTGTTTCAAGTACACTGCTCCACGCCTGTCACAGGCCCTGCAGCAAAAATGTTAAAGCAAAGGCAGTAATACCTAGGGCAAAGTCCTTGATTCATTGGTGAGCTTCAGCAGCTGAAAGGCAGAACTCTGTCCTTTCAATATATTTGCCTTAAAAAGTATACATAATTTGGAAACTACCTTGCAGTTCCTTCCTTAGAGAAGACAAGATGACAAAATCTGACTGTGGTTTTATTTAGTGATTAAGTGGAAGTATCCTTTCTTACTAAAAACGAAAGGAAAAAAGGAAGAGGAGTCTTTGTTCTGTCCAGACTAAAAGACACCACGGCTCTCCTGCTCCCTGAGGGTGCTTTTTAGGCTGCCAACATCTGCAGCAGCACAAGAGAACTGGCCTCTCTGTTGCTGTGCAGACAGGAGGAGTTCAAGTCCTCAGAGAAACCCTCTTTAAAAGAAACTCCTGAGAAGTAGCAATGACAAATAGAAATGTGTCACAGAACACAGCGAGATAAATCTGTTTTCAGCTTCCTCCCAAAGAGTTTACCAGCAGATAGAAGCAGAATACAAACTCTGAGACTCAGCTCAACATACACATGTGCTGCAGAAAGCACAATAGGGGCAGTAGGACTGAATATAGAAAAAAAAAAACTGAATTATTAGACAAGTAAAGCAAAAGACAGTGCCCCTCCTGGGAGGTTGGGATTTAGGAGGAAAATTGTCCTTACAGGAACAGAGTTTGGATCACCTCCAGCAGCCACTTGTCACTTACATTTCTGTAACTTTATCCTCTGTCCCACCCACTGGCAGTACATTGGGATACACATTCACAGGGCAGATATAACTCAGGAAATCCTTGATCTAAATTCCAGAAAAGAAGAAGCAATTTAACAAATTACATCAACAGTTAAAAATGTTACTTAAAGGCAGCACTGATGCAAGCACATCCAAAAGTACTACTAGTAGTCTTACATAAAGACCCACAACTCTGTAGCCCACGACTCTGTGGGTATCTCTGGAACAAGGAAACAGGCATGAAAGGATGCTGAGAACTCAGTCTCACCCAACACCTCACTGCAATTATCAATTACTACACAGACCTTCACTATCTCTGAAAGAAAAGGGTGGGCAGACCTGGAATGTGATCCAGTGCTTCCCTGTCCCTACTGCTGCTGATCTTTTCAAACATGCATTTTTCTTACTGGAGTTTAAGTCTCCAATTATGTAGAACAGCTATTTCTTTTCTCTTCCTAAAGTCTCTCCTAAAACGCCCTGTAAAAGTCCATTATGACAAAACACATTGTTTATTTCAAGCCTTACTCTGTTGCCTTATAGATGATCTCCAGTAAATTTCTTGAAAACCTGTGTCTGGTTTGGGGGACTCCTGCTGAGGCTTTTTCAGAGCTGAGCACTGAAAAGACTTGCAGGTTGCACTGGTATCTGTACAGACAGCAGGACTGTCCTGGGATGACCCATAATGTTACTGCAATTTTGTATCTAGCAGTTATTTACTGTTATTTTTTTACCTGTTGCTGTACCACTTGTTAGGAAACTTATTTTTTCACTTCTATCTACTCGTGTTCATTCCTTATTGGTGTAAAGGGATTGGTTGAACCTATAAAGGGAGACAACTCATTTCAGAGTGTTCTCCTTTAAAATTGTCTCAAATCAAGACAAGGATCCATCTCTTTCTGCTTGTGTAGGTAGGAGTGTTACAGTTACACTACCCCCCATATTCCACCAGCAAATTCCACACTGGGACCTTCATTTAAAATTCTGTATGGCAAAGCAAATTTAAGTCTAATCAGGATCTTAAAAACAGCCTTCCTCCATTTTGTACTGCAATACTGTGACAGTTCATTGTTAGCACTGATCCAGTTTCAGTTTGGTTTCCTAGGAGAAAGAAGTGTTCTTAGAGCTGTATTGAGCCATGTTGAATGAAAGTATGTGATTGTGGGAAGGATGCTGCCATGGCCAATTTCCTTTTAGTCTTTTAACACAGGAGAAGGGGCAAGAGCAGCAGTCAGGATGTGAGAAAATTCAGTTCCAATGTGTGGGCACAGAAAAGAAGGCAGACCTAAATCTGAGTCACAGTAGATAAACAACATATTGTAAACTAAAACTCCATGCTTTAAGCATTGCATAGTTACACAATAATCTAAAATAGAAAGGCAGTCAAAATAATTGTATCAGTGACCTATACATTGAGAACAGGGAACAGGAAATAGGCTTGTAATCCTGCCCTACTTTAACAAGTTCCTCTGCAGCTATGTTAAAACAGATTTCTGTCTTCAGCATTCAGAACTTCCTATCCCCTTATGTCTTAGTAATGACAGGATTTTCTTATAACAACAAGTCATGTCATCCACTCCAGAATAATGAAAGCTTTTTCACATGTTCTTAATCAATGTATACTCAGTACTACAAGTATACAAACCTCACTGTACGAAGAGTGGAAAGAGAAACAAGCTCTGTATGTTCTCTCCCCGGTCCTAAAAAACAGAAGAGGCACAAAAATTAGGTAACTGATCTTCATCCGTGGTCAACACAGCAGCATAACCCACTCCTGAAGTCCATTCTGAGATTCAATTATACAAGTATCAGGCAAGATGCAAACCTGAAACAACAGGTTTCTGTGTGGCCCAATGCTCACCTCACTATTACATTGGTTTTCTTTTTCCTTTCCCCAAACCACATAGTGGAGGGTTTGATGCTGATTATGTGCAGGGGAGATCCATTGAGGCAAGTCATGCCACAGGGCAGCCTGTTCCCTCGGAAGCAGTCATCATCCTGGCCAATGGATATAAAATTAAGTTCAGCAGTGGCCTTTTTTACCCAGAAATTAAGCAGCATAGTGTCTAGCCAAACCAAACTCCTCTCCCACTTCTAACTCCCTTGAAAGACCCTGTCACACCTTGGTTCTTTAGTGCAGCTGGCAGAGCAAATCAGTCAGAGACCAATGCCCCAGTGTGCCATCTCGAATTCTACCTCTGTTTCTCCAAGCTGGAGCCTCCGGCCTGACAGACATCCCAGAAATGGATGGCCACATGCAAAACCACATAGTGCATGGCTGCAGCAGGTATCATCTGAGCTGCTTTTGATACACTGAAATGGGCAATACCTGAGTGATCTAGTCTGCTGCTTGTCTCAATTCACTTAAAAACCACAATTTTCAGGCTTCAAATACAATTAAATAATTTCTAGCATAAGCCAATATATTTTCTCTTTAAAAAAAAAAAAAACAAAACAAAACTTCAACACACTAACTATGGTTTTCACTCTGCTTTACATTAAGCCATCACTTCACCAGTTTTCATTAACCCAACAGGTCCCAAACAACAGCACCTATAACCACACTTTCACAGCAAAGTTAGGGGAGGCTTTGCAGAACAAACGCACTCGAGGATGTCGACAGGCGTGAATCTGCGTGTGTCGGTCTGTGGTGACATGGCACAGGATTTCTGGCATGTTCCTGAACATATCAAGTTTGTTCATGTGCACCTAGAGAAAGCCAGAGTTCACTCTTTATTAGTTCAATGTGTTTGCCAGACTGCAGCTGGAGCAGCTATACAGATGTGATTCTGCTCTCCCCAAATGCTGGCAGTTATTTAAATTATTATTCTAAATAGTGTCCAAGCAGAGATGCATCAGCCAAAACTTGAACATCTAGAATACGTAAAACATACTACCTATGCTGAAGAAGTATGAACATTCACGAGAAAGTCAGAATATATACACTAACTATTAATACTGTATGCAAATTACTTTTATCATTCACAAAATAAAAGGGAGAGAGGTTAAATACTGAGCTTGAAAACTGGGAATTAACTTCTCTTTGGAAAGTCCAGATGCTCCAGACTGAAGTCACTTAGTTACCTCATTTTGAGCACAACTGCACTATTTAAAGGAAGTTAATGAAACAGGCATAACTGTGACCTAGAGCAGCCCTCTGAACAGCCATTGCCAGCTCAGTGACTGGCCACAATCATTACTGAGGATCTGTTCCAAAGCAACAATTAGAGAAACGTTACCTTGATTCCGAGTTCCTCACTGAGGTTTGTGAATAAATACTCATATCCATAAGCAGCTTTGCAGTTCAGCCACACAACATGATTACGAGACAGTGAGGTCCAGCTTCGCACTAACTCCAAGATCCCATTTAAACATTCCTCCTGAAAAGTGTAGAAAATGCTGTCAATCATCTGGGAAGCTAATTCCAAAGTGCTATGATTTAGTCATGTGAAATGGCATTGCCTTGCAAGACTTACCTAACAAAGGGCTAGTTAATTAATTAACAATTTTAAGGGCCTTTCTTCTCATGTTTATTTAGACTTACCCGGCTTGGTATGTGATAAAATTTGGGATCACAAAAAGTAGTGTCCAAATACACGCTCTGGATGTCTTTTACCCTGGAGGAGAGAAATGTGATATCAGAGTAAACATTGCATCACAGTGCTAAGATACACCACTTCCTCTCTCTTCAAAAGGAGGTAATTCTACCTCTTGTTTACAAAGAATATGTCAAAGGGGGCTTGTAACTGCAGTATTGCAATTCTATTTAATCCAGAATAAAAAATGAGGACAAAAGTAATTAATACCTAGCCAAATTGTCCATGCCATATGATCTTCTATTCTTTCTATATCCCACAAATAGCTCACCTGGTCCCTGAATGCAAAAGCTCCATTCTGGCTGCTTCTCCTTTTGCAAGCCTGAAATCCCCTGTGTATAACACAGTGCCATTTTCACCCTCAAACAGAAACCTGCAGACAGCAACACTTGGGTCAAACTCCTCATTAAATGTCAGGTGGTGAAACATTTAAAGTATTGAAAGGACATACATGACTGAACCTGGACAGTGACCAGCGGGCAGAAGTGTCACCACTACATCTTCTTTCTGGAAGAGAGGGTTTAGCATTATTTTCACACTGTAGTAACTACTACCAGTACTTTCATCAGCACAGTGAAAGCAATTTATTACTTCCCACAGCCTCCTGTTCCTCTGTCACTACAGGAGAGGAGGGGCACATACATTTTAAAAATAGCTTGTCCACTTTGGATATTGCATTAGTGTTTCCTGTACTCATGTAAACAGCATTACTGCCCATGACTAACATATGAATCTTTTTCTCCTGTGACTTACCTCACCAGATGTTTCATCTTCTAAAGAAATCTGCGTTGGAGTTTCAACTTCCAGTGCAACCTGTGATAAAATTATTAACTGCATTATAGGATTTACTGAACATTCTGTTTCATGTTTATGTCTAGGTATTCATTATGTAGACATCTCTAGCAGTCACTCTGGCTAATGCTAAGCCTCTAAAATTGAACTCACTTTCCTGTAGTAAGTCATAAATTTCCATTTCCAGTGGAATAAATTTTCCTAAAAATTATCTAAAAATTAAATGGAGATACCTCAACCAAGGTGTGCACACCTAAAAATGTTAGAGCATGTTGGACTTCTATCAGCAACAGCTCTTGTTCCTCTGGGTGGACCACATGCCTTAATTTTGGATGACTGCAAAGCCCAAAAATCCCAGTCCCAGAGCACAGATCTTGCTAGGACTGCTCTGTGCTGCAGCACTTCCCACTGCCCCCTATCACCTGAAGCAGAGCCCACAAGTCACCAGGAGCACATATTCCTGTGTTTGTGCAGAGATAATTATTTTTATTTCTGTAAAAAAACTCATGTTCAATTTCATAATGCCTGCATCTGCAAAGGGAAGGAAATAACTTCAAGTCACACCTGTACATAACACTAATCCCTTACAACTGGGCTCCAAACACTGGAAATCATGTAAATTTATTTAGTTCTTCAGTGATTTTATACTAAAAGTTCTTCATGTTATAGTGAATTTTTAAAAAAGCAAAAGGAAAATCATACAACTTCAGATTATATACACTCCAAGCAGTAAGAGACTTTAAGTGAAGCAAAAGAGAAATTAAGGAGCGGCAAAGAGACATGAGTAAGGTAAGGGAATGAATACAAATCCAAATGTACAAATGATCAATCTAAAGATGAAGGCCACGTAAAGCTGAAGTTGAGAGAAAAGGAAAAATTTTGTGGAGGGAAAAGCAATTGAACAACAATCAGCAATAAACCAATCCCACATAGCAAGCAGCAGGAAAGACACATTGTTGGAAGTACTTAATCCCTGAAACACTGTATCAACACCAATATTTAGACACTCCTGAGGAGCAGGGAGCTGCTTCTTTCTGAGAATCACTGCTTGAAAAGTGCTAATTTCAAAATAAACACAAACTCACAATATGATTCTCCCAAAACTTGTATTTCCAGTTAGTCAACAACAATTCCTTAGTTACTGGTGAGCAGTATAGTTTAACTTTCAAGCTGTGAGGAGACAAAAAACACAGACAAGTGTTTTTTAAAGTAGACACGAGGAACAATCCATGAGACATCAGCACCTGGCACCCAGTACATCAAACCCTGCACTCAGAAACCTCTCATGTGAGGAGACCTGCAGAGCTGGAAGCCTGCAGATTTTTCTTCAGCACAGCAAACCCAAACCTATCCCTGCATGCCCCTGCCTGCATGGTTTTGTGCAGACACAAATGCACAAGTACATGGTCATGTGCAGACCTATCTGCTTGTTTCTATACCCCTGGAACGGGCATTTGGGACAGTCAGTACACAGCAGAACACAGAGTACTCCTTATGAAGCTCGAGCTTGTCCACAGAGACTTGATGAGCAAAGAGAGGTTCTCTGCTTGCATCTGAGATGCAGCATCTACTCTAATAAATCAAACAGAGCCTAGGAACTGGTTCACAACTTCCCTGGGTCCACTGCCATGTTTGATCATCCTCAAGGTGAAAAAGGTGTCCCTTGCTCTTTCCTTATGACCTTCCATGGCTCCATCTCCTCAACCCCCGACCTGCACACAGTGATACATGATTGTCTCCTATTCCTAAGGCTGAAGACATCCAGCTCTCTCAGCCTCTCCTTACACATCACACACTCCTGCCCCAGACCAGCGTGGTGATCCTGCTCCAAAACACCTGTTGGCTTACTGTCCAGAGGAGCCCAGGGCTAGACTCATTACTCCAGACAAGTCTCACAAGTGAGGCCAGAGGGGAGTAACTGTCTCACTCAAACTGCAGGCTCCCTGCCTGCTTATACACCTCACAGCGCACAGCTGGCCCCCTTCACTGCACAGGCACGGCACTGTCTCTGTGTACCAACACTTCAGGAAATAAAAGAGAGATCCTCACGAAGCTCATGGAGTTCAACAAGGCCAAGTACACCTGAGTCTGGGCAACCCCTGGTATCAAAACAGGCTGAGGGATAAATGGGTTAATAGCAGCCCTGCAGAAGACTTCGGGGTACTGGTGGATGAGAGGCTGGACGTGAGCCAGCAGTGTGCATTTGCAGCCCAGAAAGCCAATTGTATCCTGGGCTGCATCCCCAGCACTGTGGGCAGCAGGACAAGAGAGGGGATTCTGCCTTTCTGCTCCACTCCTGTGAGACCCCACCTGCAGTGCTGGATCCAGCTCTGGGCACCCAGCACAGGAAGGACAGGGACCTGTTGGAGCAGGTCCAGAGGAGGCCACCAGGATGATCAGACGGCTGGAGCACCTCTCCTGTGAAGGCAGGCTGGGGTTCTTCAGCCTGGAGAAAATTCTGGGGGGACATTACTGCTACCATTTGATATTTAAAGGGGGCTTTTAAGAATTATAGAGAGGGACTTTCTAGAAGGACATGGTGGGGACAAGGGGGGGGTGACTTCAAATTGAAAGAAGGCAGGTCTAGATTAGATACAAGGAATTGTTTTTTACAATGAGTGAAGGTGGTGAGGCACTCGGACAAATTGCCCAGAGAAGCTGTGGGTGCCCCATCCCTGGAAGTGTTCGAGGCCAGGTACAACGGAGCCTTGGAGCAGCCTGGTCCAGTGGGAGGTGTCCCTGCCCCATTCCCATCCTGTGACTTATGGCCCATGGCAGCTCCCCACGCTGTTCCGCTCACGCTTTGCCGCGACCAGCCGCCTCCCCTGAGGCCACCCCGCCGCCAGCGCGTACCTGCCCTCCAGCCGCCGCTTCAGGGGGGTCGCCCGCAGCCCCTTCATGTGGTCTGGGGAGAGAGAGGCACGGGGTCAGCCGGGGGACACACGGGGGGCGGGAGGGGACACACGGGGGGCGGGAGGGGACAGCCGGGGGGCGGGAGGGGACAGCCGGGGGGCGGGAGGGGACAGCCGGGGGGCGGGGGCAGCCTCGGGGCCCTCACCCTTGTGGCAGTGCGACAGGAAGAAGGCTCGCGCGCGCAGGTTGTCGTGGTCGAAGCGGTCGATGGACACGGCCGGGTACTCGCGCGTGCGGCCCCCGAACCGGCTCATGGCGGGCGGCGCGCGCTTCCGCCCGCGCGGCCCGCAGCCAATCCCGAGGCGGCCCCGCCCCGCGCCAGCCTATCAGGGGAGGGCACGGCCTATTAAAGGGGCAATGGCGGGCCGTTGCCTGGCGACCGTTGGCGTCGGGAGGGGACAGCCATGACTGAGAGACGGCCGTGAGGGAGAGACGGCCGTGAGGGAGAGACGGCCGTGAGGGGTGGAGGGAGGCCGTGAGGGCGCCGCCGTAGCTCCTCGGCCGCCGCTCCGCCCCACGTGGGAAGAATCCCGTTTTGCGTCTCTCGAAGCGAGGTGGGCCGCCTTAAGGGCTGGCTGGGCGGGTTGTGGCCGTGGCGGTGCGAGCGGGGTGGAGTTACGGTCGCAGCGCTGATGCAGGCCGTGTCGTCTGCCTGAGCACCTAGGAATGTACAAAGAACTGTCGGGTAGAATAGGTAGAAGTCACTGTAAAGAGGGGAACTTAGATTAGGTATTCGGAAGAATTTTTTTACAGTGCGGGCGGTGAGGCACCGGCACAGGCACCAGTGAGGCTGCGCTGCCCCAGCCCTGCGAGTGTTCAAGGCCGGGGTGGATGGGCCTTTGACAGCCTGATCTAGTGGAAGGTGTCCCTGCTCTTGACAGGAACGAGATGATCTTTAATGTCCTTTCAGACCCCTTGATACCATGTGAAATCTCTTACTGACTCTCCTGATACCCCAAGCAGGTCCTGTGTTTGCTGACTTGGGTTAAGTGATGTAGGAGGTACAGCCATCTCCTTCCGCTGCTCTGGCCCAGTGCCTCTCCTGCCTGGGGACATGGTGCTCCTTGTCTGGGCTGAGGATGCAGCAGGGCCCCCTGTCCTGCTTGATACCCTGGCCTGGACCCAAGGTGCCCCTACTTTTCAAGTTTGCTGGTGAATATAGGTGTGCACCCTAGGTGTACTAAAATGGGTGAAGATACAGGCACCACTCCCCCCCAGCACCAGGCACACAGGCTGTGACCTGCAGTCCTGCTCCACCTGCTGACATGGAGCCCCTCACTCATGACAGCCCTTCCCCAGTAGCTAATTTTTCAGGATGCATCTTGTTCCTGCTCCAGTGGCTGGAAGTTAAGTACCCTCACCTTAGGGTTGGGGTGTTCATACCTCTTACCTGACTCCAGGAGCTGGCACCAGTGTTCACTCACACACAGGTCTCACCTGGAGCTGTCACTTTGTCCTTCCAGCACACACACGTGGAATACAGAGCTTATGCAGAGAGACAGTTAAGATTTAAGAAGATAGGATAGGACACTCTGTGATGATCAGGTGTGGGGCTTAGCTGGGCATGTAATACTGACTGGTCCTGTTTTACACAGGCCAGGCTTATTTTATACTCCTTTCTGTCTATTCCCATATTTGTTTCTCACTGCTCCTGCACATTCCTCACAGATCTATACAGTTCCATGGATCCTCACACCTCTCCAAGTCTGGGTCCCCCTGGTTAAGTCTTACCAGTGTAGAGTCCAGGTTGATCTCCCTGGATGTCGTTCCTGTAATTTCTTGGTAGCCCATCTATTAGTGCTGGAGTTGAGGTTTGTTTATCTCTGGGTTTTTTGTCAGGTCCTTGTCTCTGCATATTTTGTTTCCCCCTTTTTCCCAAATTTCCCAATTGACAAGGTCCCTTGTCAGATAACCTTGCTGGAATAAACATTCTCACACTCTCCACATGCCCCATGACTGGCCAGGTGTGGTTCTCATCACCACCTTCCTCATTTGCTGCTCAGGTTTGAGTGCCCATATATTGTTTTATGGCTTCCTCCCTTTGCTGTAACCCTGTGTTGCACTGAAAATGGTCCTTGAGCAGATGCCCTAAGGGAGCAGACGCTCTCCTCCCACAAACCCTTACAGCTTGTGTAACTGTTCAGGAAACCACCATCTGCGAGCCCAGGCTAGTTAGGATTCCACAGTAATTGTGTTATGATTAACATCAAAAAATGTGTCCCCAAGGCCAAAGCACTCACTGTTTACTAAAATTGGGAGAAGGCAAATGTTGTCATCTTAGCAAAGTCCACTTCACTGTTCAAGAATTCCCCTTAAATGAAAAGCATTAATATTAAACTGAATATTTTCTTCTCGTTCTCTTGTCTTCTTTATTTGCCTTTATCTGTCTGTTGTCTTTCGTCTCTTCCCTGAATTCCTGGCTGGAGTACAGCTGTCCCCTGCCCTGGTACAATGACAACAGCTCTGTGCCTGGAACTTGGACACACAATAGACAAAGAATACAGTTTTTAAATACCAGCCCCAAAATGGGATGCTTTCATTAGATGAAGTCACCAGGCTGGAACTTTCAATATATGATCTTTCTTTTTTGGACAGGCACTGTGAATTAATGGTGACTCAGGAAGTACCAGACCTACGCATATGTCTCGAAGAAAAACATTCCTTAGGTGAATCCAGCACCTCCTGTAAAGAAGCAGTTAACACTAATAACATGTAAGTTATCAGAAAACACTTAATTTCATTATAGCTTAACATTTATTAAGACCTAATGTTATTGTTAATCACATTGACTGTCTAAAGTCAATATTGACTGACAACAGTTCTCATCAAACACTGATGAACAAATACAGAGCTTGGAAAATCCTGTGATGGCTACAAAAGAGCCCTTTGCAGCACAGAAGTAAAAAACCTTATGTTGAGATAGATATCTCAAAGACTACCCTAAATATTTAGAATACTGTGCTTATCCTTTTAATTTGTATTTGATTCCTCATAACCAGGTGGGAAAATTACTTTTTTATTTTAGTAAATGGCTGCTTTCAATTGCAAAATGCTGCAGTGCCTGGTAAAAGAATGCTTGGAGTACTGAACTGCAATAAATGGTTGAGTGTTGCCAGAAAAATGCCCTTTTATGTATTTTTATTGATCTCTAATAAAGTATATTCAGTAATAGATGAAAGGCCTTTTCTTTGTCTCCTGATGGCTGTCATACTAACAGGTGGCAGGTGTGCAGACTTCTTTCTGCTGGTTCCACATTGTGATAACAATAATTCTTGACAGAATTTTCCCAAAGATTTTTATCTTGTGGTGCAAGACTTTTTTTTCAGTTTCTGCTTTTCTAACAGACTAGTGACATTTTGCATTTGATAAGATTTCAGCATTCAACTTTTCAAGCTCTCTGTTGATGTAGGAACTTGCCAAGTAAAGAAATTGTGCAGGGTTTGGAGGCAGCATCCTACCCACAGGGAGGGAGACTGTATTCATCCTCTCATTGCAAAATCCAGAAGCTTTCATTCCTTGGAGATACCTTCCTAATTATGAAGCTGAAGCTTGGTGACATTTCAAAACTAGGAAAGGACTCATCTCTGGTCATACCTGCTAGGCATGATAGTGATGTGTGTGTTTTGCTTGCAGAAGTATCAAAAGTTCCATTTGAGTAGCAAAATAAGATACACTCAGGAAAGCAAATGCAGTGAAATTCAGATATAAGGCAGAAGTCAAATAATTAATTTTTGAAAATATAGTTCAAATCTGTCCCTGGTAAGCATCCACTGTCTGCAGTTTTTTAATTGCTTTTTTGTTGCTGTTGTTTTTAGTTTGTTTGGGGTTTTTTGGGTTTTTTTCAGTTTGAGTTTCAGCTTGTCCCAGTTCTGCTATTTCCAGGTTGAGCAGTTGATTAACCTGTTTATTATGTCTCAGCAGACTGAACAAATGGGTTTTGTGTAAGGAGGAAGTCAGTGGCAGTCAGTTTGGGCAAAGGTAGAAAGGGGTGGATTCTGGCAGGTTGTGTGCCTTGTCTCCTTATCCAGTTTGTCTCTGAAGATCTTATCTCTGGCATCGGCACTGTGGCCATGTCACTGACTGTGCATTTCTCCTTTCCCCTCCCCTTCCACCCTGAATGTTTGCTGTTCTTCAGTAACAGCCCAGATCTTCATTCTGTGGTTCCCAGTTTGGTGTCACTTCAGGAGCAAGAAAGAAAAATCTGGAAATCTGCCTGCCCACCCCAAGGGGACAGCAACTGCAAAGATGTGAAATTCAAAAATACTGCATTTAATATTTTTAATGCATCAATATGAACAATTAAATTTTAAGAAGGCTAAGTCAAGATGTATATGGAAGTACAAATGAGTTGGGTTTGTTAGAGATCAAGTAGTGCATTTAATTTGATTCCAGCTGCTTGTAACTTTTTCCTTTTTTAACTTCAGACTTTGAACTCTGTAATTCCTTTATTTTAAAATTTTGTTCTGTCCATTAATCTATATCCCCAACAAAATCACTTGCTTCTGTCTTCTCTATTTAATTTTTGTAAGTCTAATTTCAGGAAGAAGTCTGAAGTTTCTAAAGTCATGACTAAAGCTGACATCAAACCCAAATCTATGCATCGTGCCAAAATATGGTCAGATGATGTAGAGAACTTATACAGATTTCAGCAAGCTGGATACAGAGATGAGGTGGAATATAAACAAGTAAAACAAGTTGATGAGGTAAGATTTAGAACTTTGTAAGGGTTACTACTTTAAACTTCTGTCTCATGTAAAATGGTTAAATAAAAATAGAGGTGCTGCTTATTTCCTTTCATTTAGGCTAGGTTCTGCTACAATGTGTTTCCTCACAGGTCTGACTTGAATTCTTGAGCTGTTGTTAACCGTGCAGAATTACTCATCTCACAGAAGTGAAACAGAAACACTACCCAGCCTGTGTTTTGTTCCCCCTCTCTGATGCATTTAGAAGGATCACAAATCTCTTTGAACAGATGTAGCTGATCTCCAAAGGAATAATTCAGTGTTGAGGGAAGAAATATTTCAAAGTGAGTTCTCTGAAGCCTTCTCATTACTCTGACTTGATAGGAAACTCACTGGTTGTCCATGAAGTCAGTACTGTGTCATTGCTGCTGCTTCAGTTTGCAGTTGGATTGTGTGGTAGCACAGCTGGGCTTTGTGCACACTCAGAACTTGGCCTTTATCAAAATGATGTCCACAATGGAAATATTTGATGCCAGCTGTGCTAAAGGCAGTGGTGACACAGGCTCTTGTCAACACCAAGGATTTGTGCCTCTGCTCACTGCAGTTGGTGGTGATGCTCCCCAGCACATCAAATGAGCTGAGTAATGGCCAAATATCCAGTGGCTACTCAAGGTTCAAAATAGCAACCAAGAGGTTAATACAACAAACAATATATCATCTTTATTACAGTTCTTGTCTTCCAAAGCTGCAAATATAGTATGAAGAGCACACCTTTAAAAAATGTTGACCTCCTGTGCACATAAGAAACCACAAGAAGTCCCAAGAAACTCACTCTCCATCCAGTTAACTCACAACACAGCAAAACACATGGATATGCATAATAAGATACACTTCATTATTTTATCATGGGCTCTGATACCACAGCAAAGGCTGTGGTATAATTTTCAATAACTGCAGAAGGAAATCACATAATTATTGTGGTAGGGTCTGTGTATTTAAAATTTATGGCAAGGCACAACCACTGGCAGCTAAACCCTGGTGAAAGTTAAAGAACACCACTGACTCATTGTAATGTGAGTGTGCATTCTGTTCCAGCCTGCCAGGGCCTGGCAGTGATTCTCTTTCAATTTACATATTCTGAAATGTCTTGTTTAGTCCATATGAGGTTTCTATAATACAGTTGTTATTAAAGATGCAATTATAATGCAGGTAGAATGAATATTAAGGCTGTTATGTTTAGACAGACAATGCAAATAACACAGCTGTATGCCTGAAGTCATAAGGTAAGTGATTAAACCACTTCTAAGGCTCATTAATTAGAGAATGCACTAGTCTGACATCCTGTTGTCAGCTCTGCCTGGAAGAGAAATAAGATGCTTATTACCTGATTTTTAAGGTTTAGTTTAATCAGGAGCAGTCATAGGTGCTCAAGCTGAGAGAGCTACTAAAGTCATAAAGCTGCTGAATGTGCAAATGCTCAAGCCTTTAATTGAAAGCTTTACACTGTGGAACAGGGAAAAGCAGCAGGGTGATACTGGGTTTATGTGGGACTGTCTTGCTGTCTTTGACTGATACAGTCTGCAGTTTACTTTATTTTCATGAAAGCAAAATCACATTTTTCATAATCAGAAGGATCTGAAAGAAACCTTTAAGTGTATGTCAGTCTTACTGAAGCAGACTCTTGCAGCCTCTCGGATTACTGAATAACTGAATAGCTTCAATGTCATATTCCTAAACAAGGTATTTTAAAAACTTTGACTTGTCCAATTTTAAATTAGCCTTTTAAATATCCTTCGATTCCTATTTTTAGGCTTTTCAGATCACGTAACTTATACTAAACCTGAAAACTAGTTTCTGTCATCTTGTTCTCAACTTGTTTTTAAAAGTTTAGGAAATTAATAGAAAAGTAGTATTTAGATGCAAATGAGGGCTTCCTATGAAAGTATACCCTATATTCCTTGCAATGTAATGCACAAGCAGGTTTAATGTCAGCATGTTCAGGTGATTGTATATTCTTTTTGTTCTACTTGTAGGTAGAGTGCTGGCCAGAAACTGGATTCGTTAAGAAACTTCAGAGAAGAGACAATACATTCTATTATTACAATCGGCAAAGAGAATGCAAAGACAAAGATGTCCATAAAGTGAAAGTTTATGTGTATTAGTGTTGTTATTCTTCTGATTGGTTTGTTTTTATAAATTGTTTCTTGAAACCTGTAAGTAAATAAATTGTGTAATCTGGCTTACCTTAAGTATCCATGTCGTGCTTAGATAGAAAGGGGAGTGCTGGAAATGCAGAGAAGCCTCAACTGTAGACATAGAAACTTCAAATTTTCCCTTCTACAACCAGGAGTCTTATTATTCCTCATTTTCCTGGTTACAAATGTTTTGACATAAAGACAAAAAGCTGGTAAATGGGCATCATATGTTTCAGTTAACTGTATAACAGCCATTGTAAGTACAGGCATCAATCTTTATTCCAAACAATCTAATCTTGTTGACATTGGTTAATGTCAGCCACAGTCTCTTGGTGTAGCTAAGGATTATGAGACTCCAAAGGGCCAAAGTGAAGCCAGAGCAATGACTGAAATTTCCTTGGAGCAGAGCAAGAAAAACAAGCAAAGAATTTAAGTGAAGGACACTGAACTATCTAGTAATAATGGCCAGTGCTGAGTTGCAGGTATAAAGACTGGTTATTGTGATAGAGTCACAACAGAAATATCTTTCTATCCCCAAAGTATTTTTGTCAGCTGCCAGTATTAATTACTCAAAGAGGAAGTATTAATTGACTTAGTAGCATATGCCTTGTTGTGGATTTCCAGGTGTTGGGAATATGGAGTATAAAACTCCAGGGAGAACATGAAATCCACACTGTAATATTTAGGGGAAGGTGATGTAAACAGATGATATGTGGGATTTCTGGGCAGAATTCATCTCATCTGACTTCAAATGTCACATTATCAACATCCACACCTGATCCTGTTGTTTGGACAGCCTTTGTTTTGAATAGAGAGAAGCTCTTGTGGGTACAACTAAGTTATTTTCAGTGCATCTATGTAACATTTTCTTTGAATGTGCTACTGTGACATCAGCTCTGCAGCAGCTGCCCATGCCTGGGCTGCTCTGAGACACTCAATAAAGATGAGGGACTGTACTTACCTTCATTCATGAGGGGATTTAATTAAAATATTTTGAGATGGCAAAACTCTTGATAATTGACCATTAGTACAGAGTATTGTTATGTAAACCAGTAGGTGTGTTTGTGGTAGTTACAGAAAAATTGTTGTAAATATTTCCTATCTCTAGACTACTTACCAAGGGTATCTAAAGTCAGTTTTAGGCATAAATTAACAGTGTACATTTGACCACCTGTCTTATGAATATTTTTCATTCATTTTAGCCTAAGATGGAGGCAGACTCAAGATGAGAAATAGAGGACTTACAGCTCCTAGTCAAAATAAGTATTATGGGTGCTGTATTTAAAAGACCTCATTGGTAATAACTCGTGATCTCGTTATCTCATCTAGACTACTTGGAAAGTTTTAGCTTAAATTTGTATGAGCTCTGTTAGAGAAATGACTGAAAGACACTCTGAAGCAACTATGAAACTTATATTCCAGGAAGGTTTTAATGGCTTATAAAGAAAGAGTTACTGCAATGTAGAGAAATAAAGCATTGCTGCAGTAAGTGTCACTTCAGCCTTTCATTATGATTTCTTTTATGTTTGGAGTGCTCTGGATGTACTTTTTAAAGACAGTACTTTTTGCATACTTTGCAGTTAAATAGTGGGAACAGAACAATTACCAGATAACCCATCTATCTTGTCACTTTAGTGGCTCTCACTTTGTTAACTTCACAGATTCTTAAAACCAATATATTCCAGTGGACATGAAAACAGCCTGTAGATGTGTTGTATAGCCAGCTCAAATTTATTGTCAGAAATTATTGCTATCAGCACACACAGAAGAAGTGAGAATATTTGGTACAGCCATTTTCTCAGTCCATAAAAAGACATAGTCAGGCATTCGAGAACAGGAATTAAAACTGCAGATAACTTTTTAGGATTTAATGTGGATTTTTTTCCTCAAGAAAGATTTTTAAAAGCTGAAACACATATGAGGGATTATTCTGGGATTCCCTCATTTTACCTGACTACTCCTCAATATTTTTGCAATATTGCTGGATGCTTCTGTCTGTATTTTAAAACCATGAGTGTGCATTTCATGCAGCCCATGGGTATTTCACTTCAAACGAGTAGCATGGGAATTCATGTTCCACTTTTTATGAGTTGACAGATCCTTCCCACTTTGAGA
Source organism: Eopsaltria australis (assembly GCA_034509425.1). NCBI lineage: Eukaryota > Metazoa > Chordata > Aves > Passeriformes > Petroicidae > Eopsaltria > Eopsaltria australis. The sequence continues at coordinate 312,974 of JAVTVJ010001633.1, forward strand.
GAGTGAATTACCTAGCTATTACTTACATTTTTCATCATTGTCAATGTAGAAAAAGATTGAATGTCACTGTGATATTTAAAAGATTCACAGCATGAAAAAGAACGACAAGCCTTGTAATTAGCAAGAGCAGTTTACAGAAATGGCCTTTGTCAGGACTATGCTGAATTTGGGAGTTCTCTCAGTTCATTAGTGAAACAGCAGATTTTGTACTGGCAGTGTAGGTTTCAGTTATAATTGTCCTTTGACATCCAGTTCATGCTAAACCTAAGGTAATGTGACCACTCCTCCAGCCTGCCAAAGTTCCTCCTGACCCGCCTTTGGCATTCAGCTGTGCTGGCTGAGCATGAAGCTGATATTTGAGTACCAAGGTTTCCTCTGCTGCCTGTGTGCTGGATGTATCTTTCACAAAAGAGCTGTCAAAAGAACTCAGTGTTTTCTCTTATCTGATACATCTGTAACTGAAATGTCCCTACCTCAGTTTAAAGCAGGTGGAGAACTGTGAGCTCGCTTGTCTCTTAAGCTAAGTTATGAAGGAATATCCGAAGTAAGTGATCTGGGCAAGGTGTGCTTCATTTTAAGGGTGACACAACAGTACTTATGAACATAAATTATTTCTGAACATCATTATACAAACTCTTTTACTGAATTTTAAAGAGATAAAGCACATATCTCAAGTTTTATTGCCTAGAGATGAAAATATGTGCTAGTATAAAGTAATTCTGTAAAAATTCTGTAAAAATTTCCCAGGTATTTATCTTTTCTGTTGGTATTTCTCTTATGGAATACTGTACTGCTCTCAATGGCTGCTTTCAGCAGCTCAAGGAATGGCTGGTGGCAAGGTTCTCTGTTAGCTTGCAGCTGCCTAAGCCTGATCTACTTGGTCGACTTCTAATTCTCTTCATAGCTTTGTACAAGAATAAATCCTTTCTTTGCCTGTTGAAGCTCACAAGAGTAGATAAAACAAAGTTTCAAGACCTAGTTTTCAGACCTTGTGTTTGACAGCCGCATGTGAAATGGCAAGAGTGCAACCTTGTGTGTTCCAGGCTGGTGTGCTGTTTTTTAGGCTTTACTGGAATCTGTTATGGAATGGTATTTTCTGGCAGTGATACCATGGTTGTTTGATTGCTTTGCAGTCACAGCAGCTCAAAGCTCCACATAGAAGGATGGTAGAAGTGTGATTTTCACTTAGGCACCCAAATGGGCAGTTGTTTTTCCATCTCTAAAGACAGTTGAACCTCAACCTTTTGGTTTTCAAACATGGTTCCCTTGTTTCAAAGTGTTGAAAATGATTGGCCTCAAACTCATTATAAACAATTTTCTAACTGGTGCTGCTGTTCCTCACATTGTCGATACAAATCAAGGCTTCCTGAAAGCAGCTGGAATGGAGCTCCCCATGCTCCTTGCAGGTTTTCTCCTGGTACTTCAGTTCCACTGGATTTATCTAATTCATTGGATCTCCTTTCTCAGTAGCCTGTCTGTGCTGAGCATCTCTTGGCAACTTGTAATTGCTTAATAAAACACAATTTCTTTCTTGTTGCAATTGAGACTTTTGATTTAACTCAAGTCTGAAGCCCAGCATCCTCACAAACAGCATTTGGGATGGTGCTGGGGAATGTCTACTGTCAGCAGAGTTCCAGGGTGGCACCCAAAAAATTCCTGCAATGCAACTTTGAACAAACATAATCATTTTTATGGATGCTTTGCTTTGCCAATGTATTTCCATCTCTCAGTGTTGAGATAGAGAATCTTTGCTGCTTGTTACTCTTGTGGCTCTTTTTTCTCCTCAGTACTCTTCCATATTCTCTGCCTTCACAGACACTCCACACTCATGGATCCCTTGAAAATCCTGTCCAGTGTCCTCTGTCCTGGCTCCCTCAACCAGCCCTGCCTCACAGCTTGAGTCTTTTCCAGGGGCTGGCCCACAGAAAAGGTAATTAAGGATGAGATTTAATAAGAAGGTGGGGATCCAGACTGCAGGGATCAGGGCCAGGGCCCAGCCAGGTGGTTGTCCTGCCCATAGCTGACATGTCTGATCCCTCCAACTTCCTTCCGTGTCATCTTCCCATACTTGTTCCACACTGATCCTTCCCTTCCTGTGTCTTTGATCATTTCCCTAAACATCCTATAGTAAGTTTTGTGCAGTCCCCCAAACTCCCTCAAATACCCCTTTAAATTCACACTAACCATGTTTTCTCCATCTTATCAACTACAAAATTGAGGCAGATCCTCCCCGAAGCCAGAGTAGCTCCTTTAAGGCCCATCAGTCAGTGCCTGGCAAGCTCTGGTTTCCCTTATTGTCGCTCTCATCACCTGCTCATTAATAGTTGTGTGCCCGTGTGATTAAATCACCGTTTTCCTCGTTATTTGTTATTTCCGTGATACGGAATAACCAATTTACTGAAGCAGATGCTCTCCAGTTTCCCACGTGCTCGTGGCAGCCTCCCCGAGGCAGGCGCCTGGCTGCGCTCTCAGGGACGGCGAGGAGGCACCTCCGCACCGGAGCTCTGCGGTGCTGCCGCTGCTGCCCTGCCCTGGCAGGCGGCAGCTCCAGGGACGCGGAGATACAGGGAAGGGAATGCCTTAAAGCAGAAGGAGGAGGAGAAGGGGGAAGGGAGGGAAGAAGGCGGCGGGTTCAGGGAAGGACGAGCAGGTTAGAGTCAAGCACACAGATACATCAGCGTTTTGCCAGCAATCTCGTACCCGCAGAAACTTCCTCCCCTGCTGGAGGCTCTTACTGGTTGGGGAAGTAGGATGTGGTCCCAGCTTCTGGCTGCAGATGTTCCTCCTGCCTTGGCAGGATCGTCCGAATACCTCATCCAAGGGGGAGCAGTCCAGCTCGGGTGGATGAGCTGCTGCCAGCTGCCTGGGGGATGGAGCAAAAAGCAGGGGGACTGGATATATGGCGGGCTCTTCATTTTTGCCTGGGGTGTCTAGAGGATGTCTGCTGTGCTATCCTGGGGAGTATCCTCATGCCAAGTACACGATGTTCCGGCCAGAGCTGGGATGTGAGCGAGGAGGAGCCAGCAGGTGGGCTGCGAGTGCGAGGAGATGAGTCCTAGGATGCTGTGCCTGGAGAGATGGGCTGGAGCCAGGCACACGCGACACAGGGATGTGCTGGGCAGTGTTTCTGGAGAAAAGAGCTTGGTGTCCCTGCAGATCAGCCTCTCTCCGTGGCTCTGGTCTCCTGAAGATACAGACAGTGGAGCTCTTGCTCCAACTCCTGCCACCTCCTATCCTAACCTCCCTGAGAGATACATCTCCATCTTGCTCAGCAGGAACTTCAGTCACAATCCAGAAGGATCCTTCTTCCCTCCACTGGACGCTTCAAAAGGAGGAGGTCTGTGTACCAGAGCTGAAAGATCGCTGCCTGGAGGAGATGCTAATTAAAAACATGAAGTATCTCTTTGACAGCCTATCACTCACAATTTCAGTCTCAGCAAATGAGAAAGATTATTACACTTGCAACTACAAAGACAGAGATTTATTTAAAACATTGGTGGATCAGTATTTTGTCAGACCAGAGCAATATTTCAACAGAGAAGGAAGGAAGGAAGGAAGGAAGGAAGGAAGGAAGGAAGGAAGGAAGGAAGGAAGGAAGGAAGGAAGGAAGGAAGGAAGGAAGGAAGGAAGGAGAAAGAAAGAAAGAAAGAAAGAAAGAAAGAAAGAAAGAAAGAAAGAAAGAAAGAAAGAAAGAAAGAAAGAAAGAAAGAAAGAAGGAAAGAAAG
>JAVTVJ010001634.1:0-26271 GCA_034509425.1 Eopsaltria australis
ACCCAGAGATAGGTTCAAGCAAATAAATGGAGATCTATATTTTTAGTTCTGCCCTTTTTTATTGCAAGAATTCAAGCAAGCAACAAAGTCAGAAATATTGCAAAAGTCAACATCTAGGGCTTCAATGGGGGGAAGGAAGTCTCTACCGGAAAAAGGCATGAACAAAACCCTCCCAAGTACTTTAAAACTCTCTGCCTTTACAAATTGAAATCCAGTGGCAGATGGCAAGAAACCTCCTGTACTCAAAAGGATCGTGCAACACTCCTAGCTTGGAATAGGTGAGCAAGCACATCATCCTGTGCCATTGCTGCACTAAGCTTCATAGCTAAGAGGCCAGCCCTTGTTCCAAGACTCTGTGTGCACATAGCTCACATGCTGAGGTTTTGGGGAGACTTTCTCGTCTGTCCTGTACCTGACAGAAATGACCTTCGGATGGCCACTGCCTGACACAGGGCATGGAGTCAGGCCAGCAGCCCATAGGTGTTAGGGGGGCAAGGAGGGGTGTGCAGTGAAAATGAGGGCACGGAGAAGCAGATCCTTTTGCTTGTCTTGTAAATGCTGGGCTGTCTGTCCTGTGGCCAACAGGTTCAGCTGATATGCAGAGCAGAGAGTTACAGCTGAGTTTGTAAGAATTGAGCTGCCTGCCACCTTCTTTACTCTAACAGCCAGCCAGACCTCTTCAGGTCTCTAAAGGCAGCTGAAGTAACAGCTGGGTAATTGTGTTACTGACTTGAGCTTTACTGTTTCCAAGTGTACAGGGCATTTGAAACCCTTACATTGAAAGGTGACTAGTTCCTATACACTTGGATTCTTAAGAACCAAGCAAGCAGTTTCCCCTCACACACCAAACCCCAAGGACACCCCTGAAAATCCAGCTAGATACCGGTATTAACACTTCATTAATATTTTGCAGTCCTTTGAGATATCCACATCTAAGGGGTGTTTTTTTGAAAAGAGCAACTGTAAGATCAGCCTCTTAGAGGGAGGAACAGCAAATGGGAAAGAGTGTCTGCCAGTACTGCAATAGTCTGAGGCAAAACCTGAAGTGTCGAGTTAAAAAGGTGAATGGGAAGAGTGGAATTGCCAAAGCCAAAGCTTCATTAGGGTAGCAGGATCGGTTCTTGACTGCATGTTTGCATGAAGGTCATTAGGGACCTCCTTTTTGTATCTCATGCAGGAAAGGAGCCCTTAATAATACCATACTATTTAAACCTGTTGCCTTTTCCCCCAAGCTGGAAAAGAAACCCGAGTTCATTTTAGCAAGGAGGTAATATAAAAGGGGATCTTTAGTTTGAAGATCTTCAGGAGCAGTTATGGAAAGATGTCCATAAAAGCCCACCCCCTCCAGGTGTGAGTACATATTTATAGCTTTTAGAAAATCAGCATAATTGATTAAAAGCACCAATTAGGAGAACAAGTGGTGATTCAATTCCACACACACCCCACCCCCCCCCCCCCTCCCTCTGGTCCAGCACCTTCTCTGGAGCCCCTCTCAGCACTGGCTCTACTTTTTTTATAAAAATGTGCCTAAGAGTTGGCCTTGGCCTTGGTTCCCAGGAAGAATCGAGATAGGACAAGGCCTTGTACCCTCCAGCGCTTGGCGTTCTGGAATTTGCTTTGTCTTTCTGTTTAGGGGAAAACCCTGGAAAAGTACTGGAAAAACTAGCTATTAATACAATAGGCTACAGAGCTACAAATACATGTGCAAAGAGTACAGAGAATATATAAAAGAAAAAAAGGCAGAAACCAAACGGCATCATTCCTCCCTTTTTTAGAGACTAACAAGATTCTGTCTTGCCTAGTCTCTGATCTGCAGACGTCTTCTTAACTCTGGAGCTGTGAATTCAAGGTTCTCTGCCAGCACCTTTGGATTTGGTGAGAGTAGTCAGGACTTGGAATGACCCTCTCCACTCAGCTTCTAAGGTTACTGTCCCTCCATTCAACACAGACTCAGTATCTAGGCTTGAATAGTTGCCAGTCTTCCTTCCTTCCAGATGACTTTGCTCAGTTCTAGATCTTTCATTGATGTAAACAGTTTAGCTTTTTGTGATGGTACATTTGATAGCAAGGCTCTTCTCTTGGTTACCTGGTTCGTGGTTGTCACTGCATAACCCGTCTTTTGTTTGCCATCTCGCATGAAGCTGCTCTCATCTGCATACAGCTCCCAGTCTGGCACATCCTTCAGGTCTGCTCTGCTGGAATAGGCTTCTTCCATGGTCTGCAGTCAGACTTAGATACACATCATCAGTTAGTGCTGGGAACAGAGACATACTAGGATTGACAGCAAACGTTTCCAGTATAACGTTATCCAGTTTCAGTAGCATGGCAGAGGGTCCATGTCCTCCATGTTCACAGAACAAACTTACAATGGGTTGCATGCAACTGTTGGATGTAGCAATTCTTGGCTGCTGGTTGGATGCAGCAATTTTCAGTTGCTGACTGCCCCAGTACTCCAGTTTCAGGATTCTTTTACGTAATAGCAAAGAGTCCTTGGTCTTTCCTACTCGCAGGGATGCAGGAGAAGGTCTTTTTAAAATTTAACTCAGTAAACCATCCTAAGATATTTGTTAACAGAGGACTCTGCTTACTTCTAGTATGGTTTAATGGAGCCTAAAAACAGCTTCTTGTTCTTTGGGCTCGGTGTTTCCCTTTTGAGTCCCTACCAGAGCAAAGAGCGCTCGCTGCCCTCGCACGGCCGGGGACGGGCGCGGCATGCGGGCACCCCCGCCCAGGGGCACCCCCGGCTCGCCCGCGCTCGGCCCGTGCTGCTGCTCACAGCGGCTCTCGGGTGTCCTTAAAACAAGCTCGTTACTGTGGAAAGTGCGATAGGGCCGTTCCTGCTCTTAGATCTCACACTCCCGGCCCGCTCTGGGCCGGTGCGGGCGGGGCCCAGGAGCAGCGAGTGAGCCGGGCCGTGGCCGCGCAGCGGCGGCCCCGCCTCCGCCAGAGCAGGGCCGAAGCAGCGCAGCGGCAGCCCCGGTCCCGGTTCGCTTCCTGGCAGCGCTCCCCCGCGCATCCCCCGGCCCTTAGCAGGGCAGTGGCAGGGGACACCTTCGCCCCTCTCAGAGTGGCTGGTGCTCGGCTTCTGTCACGGGGGAGTGGCCGCCCTGCTCGCGGAGCCGTCCCCGGAGTCCGGGAGCCGCCCTTGCCTTAAAATCTTGGAAAAAACTTTCTACAGATGGAACACAGGAAGTGGGGGCTTCTCCCCTTTCCTTTACAATAGTGCGAACCCAGCTTTGTCGGCCGCTCCACAAACCTGTAGGAACTGAGGATCTCTCCCTCGCCTCCCACCAAGAAGCAGACCAGGCCTCCCCCGGCCGCTCCATGCCCAGACGTCTCCAGGCCAGCTTTCAATTCAAAACCCGCGCGTGCTAAATGTTATAAATTTAATTTGAAAGGACTAAACAGAAGTCCAGGTCTGATTAAACAAGCAATAGGTTTATTTAGCAAGCGACAGCAAGCAAAACAGCGCTGGCCGGCCGGGGAGTTTTCGCTCCGCCAACGGCTCGCGCCTTTCCCCCGAACAGTCCCGGTCTTTTATGTGTCTCTGCTCCTGGGTCTGTGTGCTTCCCGATACATTCTGCGCCTGCGCGTCGTGTTGCTAGGGGGTCTTTTTCTGCCTCCCGGTGGTCGTGGGATGAAGGCCGGCCGTCTTCCTCAGTGTTCCCTGGATGATCTTTCCATTTTTGGTTATACGATTCTTGCAGCGGATACCTTAGCTTTGTGCTGCCTCAGCAAGTCCTAATCGAAACATAACATCCTTCAAGGCGAGCACAGCATTCCCCCCTTATCTTTGAGTCAGTCTCCTCCCGTCCTTCAGCCAGTAAATGAACAAAACACTCTTTGTAACTCATCACAATCCCCCCTTTTTCTTTTCTACATTTTGTTCATTAAACCTCTGTAATTCTTGCTTGCTTAAGATCCGGGTTCTCTCAACTAATGGCTCTTCCTTGATTGACTCATATTTTGCTCGTATAAGCATCAAATGTGCTGCTTCTAATCTGCTTTTTACAATTGTGATGACTTTATTAAAGACACAGGGTCCAAAGGTTAATCCTAATATTAACAATATCAGTGGTCCTGTTATGGTAGACAATAGAGTTGTTAACCAAGGGGAATAATTAGACCAGGACTCATACCAGCTTTGCTGCGCCTCTTGCTCTCATTTCCGTTTTGCTATTCCCTTTCGTAATTCTGCCATGGTATTCCGGACTATCCCAGTGTGATCAGCATATACACAACATTCTTCCTTCAGGGCAGCACATAATCCTCCCTGCTATAGAAGCAACAAATCTAATCCCCGTCAATTTTGTAGGACTACTTCTGACAGGGAGCGCAAGGACTTCTCTAGGGCATCAATTGATTTTTCTATCCTGGTTAAATCCTCATCTACTGCTACTCTAAGGGAATGGAACTCTTTGTGTTGATTTACCAAAGATGCGATCCCTGTGGCTGCCGCGGTTATCCCAACTGTAAGTAAAGTAGCAACAGTGAGGGCCGTGAAGGGTTCACGTTTCATCAGGTGGTATTCTTGTGTGGTTTGGTGATTATAGACAAAATCCTCTGGGTGATATATAATTTTCGGAACAATCATCACTTGAATACAATAGTCACGGGTCTGATCAAATAATTTTAAGGAAATACAGGGGGTCACTCCGACAGTAGCACACACCCATCTAGTATTCCTAGCGGGCAACAACCAGTCAGCTGGCGCCTCCTCTCTTATAGCCGATGTGACAATTTTACATAAATGTTGTTTCTGTGCTGGTACGTTGCCTATGCACCTCCCTTTTCCTGTAACTTCTTCAAGGGTAATGCCTTCTTGTTTTTCTTTCCTCCTCTTCCAGTAGCATTGTGCTGGGTTAGTGCCATTCACCCGCTTGGCTTTTGCATCCACCCCTATAGCTTCATAAAAAGGAGCTTTAATATCATAGCACAACCAGCAATGTTCAGTTATGTTGGGATTGGTTTTGTTGAGCACCGTATAGCTTGCCTGCATTAATTTCCACAATGTGTTACCACCAGTTTCTCCACTAGGTGGGGTTGGAGTACCTTGAATCTCATCTTGGGGAGGGGTGATAGGGCTGCCATCCTCCCGTTTGTTTGTGATTACAGGGTTTGGTCCTATGGGTTCAGGATCATTGGGAATTGGTTCCTTTTTGATTGTTATCAAACCACCTGTGTCAGTTCCGGATTTATAGAATTGGACCCCCCAAGTTTTTCCTAGGACCCAGCCGGGGTCCTGGGGATTTGTAATGTTTATGTACACAAAGGTGCAGATGTCAACATTCCCTATGCCCAAAAGCGGGTAAGGAGGTCGACATCCGACAGGTCCCCATTCCACTGTGATGTATTTGTCTCGCCCTCCTCCAGGTGACCAATGTGAAACGCTACTGTTTCACATCCCCAATGGGCACAATAATAATGATCAGGGTAATTACAATAGCTTCTCCCCGGATTTGAGCTGGGGCAAAAATAAAACCTCATGAGATTTAAACATGGGCACTAATTGGCATAATGTTACCCTAAAAGAGGGAGGACCAGGCCCTATTCTGGGCTGGATAAGGCGCTGACTTTCAAGTTGATAAAGACTCCATTTAAATGATTGGTGTGATGTACCTCTTATGGCTACTGCTAATAGCAACAAATATAAAAAAGTTAAAGTGTGCCAGTTAGGTGGAGGGCCTCCTTGAGGTTTTAGTCCCATCATTTGCGTGGCTATTTTTCCCCATTCAATTTGGTAACCCAACAGCTTAGACCCATATCTTTTGGTGATTCCTCAAATTTTGTAAGGATGAGTTGGGACTGGGGCAATTAATCCAGGACTTTGATGTTATCCCAGTGGATGGGTGTTTTCCTCCACAGTCTTTTATCTCTCTGTCTCGCCCATCAATTCGGTTGCTTCGAACTACAGGGAGTTCCATCTTCTCGGCAGCAGGGATAGTCTTCAGGAGGTTTTGAAAGGTTTTTACGGGAGTGCCTGGTGATATATTGCACCCAATTTCTATCCTTTACGTGAGGACCAGAGCACCGTAAGTATTTTAGGGTCTTTCGACAGCGTAATTGGGTGAGTTCTGCTATAAAGGGTACTGGTTCATTCGGATGATAGCAGAACTTCTCGGGATTTATTCCCTTACTGTAGATTTCCCACCACTCCCGGGAGCCTCGTTGTAGCCTTCCCAGGGATTCCTCTAGATGGAGTACTTCAGCTGTTAACTTCCTTTCTCTGTTCAAGCACAATTTACAAATTCCCCTAGGCGGAAACCCTCTACGGCAATGAGTCCACCACCTTTCCTTGCACACCTTACATACAAAGCATACAAAAGGATAACAATCAGAGTTAAATATGCAACATTTAACAATAACGTCTCTAATACTTACAAAAGAGCATCCTGCCTTAATACCATAATTGCTTATTTGAACCACATCTACCTCTGAATTCATCAGTCTTTAGTTATGTTCTTTTCAGTTTTGAGTTTCAGGTCTCCTGGAGAACTCACGATTTCCCAGGTGCACTCTTGCAGTGGTCCTTTGACGCAGCTCGCGTGGGTCCACCCCTTCTCGGCGGTCCTAATAGCTGTTTCTGTAGTGAGCAAAACAAGATAAGGACCTTCCCATCGTGGGGTCAAGGAGGTTTCCTTCCAACATTTAATTAGTACTTTATCTCCTGGTTTTATTTTGTGGATGGCTATGTCTAAGGGGGGGCCGCTGTACTACTATTCCTTTATTTCTCAGTTGTTCCCTGCGGGCCGTTAATTGGGTTATATACATTTGGACCTGTGAATCTTCCAGCTGTGGATGATCCCTAGGGGCCTCTAGGTCATAGGGCATACCATATAGCATTTCAAAGGGGGAAATTCCCACATCTGTGCGAGGTTGTGTCCTTATATTCAGTAAGGCTAGGGGTAGGCACTTTACCCAAGACAGTCTAGTTTCTAGCATTAATTTGGTAAGTTGTTTCTTTATTTCCCCATTAATCCTCTCAGCCTTCCCTGAACTCTGGGGGTGCCAAGGGGTATGGTATTCCCATCTAGTCCCTATGGCCAAAAGAGTTTCTTTTATTACCTTTGATACAAAGTGGGGGCCCCTATCCAAATCAATTGCTTCAATGATCCCGTATCTCAGGATTATTTCTTCTAACAATGTTTTTACAACTACCTGAGCTGTTGTGCAGCAGTCGGGTATGCTTCTACAAAATGCGTCAGATTGTCTACGATGGCTAACAAGTATTTATATCTGCCTACCTTGGGTAATTTGGTAAAGTCAATTTGAATTCTTGCAAATGGTCTATGAGCTAATTCTCTCCCCCACCCCCCCCGCGGTCTCTCTCTGATTTGATGCTTGTTGATCTTTTGACATGTTAAGCAGTCACCTACTATTCTTTTAGCAATATTGTATATTCCAATGCACATATATTTGGTGGCAAATTGATCAACCAAGGCTTGTGTTCCCCAGTGTGTTTTCTCATGAAATTGCTTCATGATCTTTAATGCCAGGGATTTTGGCAGGACTTCTCGTCCGTCAGGTAGCTTCCACCTTCCCTTATCTCCTTCTTTGATTCCCATTTTGTCAAACTTTTCCTTCTCTTGTATAGTAAAGCTTAAAATGGGGTAGCATTCTCCATGGAGGTAACAATATTTCATTCCTGGGGTATCACAGGCACATTGCACTGCCTCTATTCCCCAGTTCTCCCAGCAACTGTAGCAAGGGGGTTCCTTTAAATCACATCCACATGAGTGGCATTTTTTTCTAAATGCCCATGGGTCATTTGCAGCTCTTTGGCGTAAGGCCAGTAGGGCACCCCTTTTTGCTTCTTGGTCAGCTACTTAATCCCCCTCTACTCAGGGGATTAAGCCCCTTCTGGTGGCCCCTTAAATGTACCACTGCTATCCTAATGGGGTCCCTCAGTGCCTGTAAAACCTGGGTGATCAATTCCTGATGTACCAGTCCTCTTCCTTGAGAACTGATTAAACCTCTTTCCTCCCAGATTTTCCCAAAGGTGTGTATTACGCCGTAGGAATATTTTGAGTCTGTATAGATTGTTCCAATTCTACCTTTTAGCCGCTGTAAAGCCCGTAATACTGCATACAATTCACATGCTTGAGCTGACCAACTAGGGCTTAATGGTCCTGATTCTAATATGATAAAGTTTTTCCCATCTACAAAAGCATATCCAGATTTTCCATCCACCACCCAGGAAGACCCATCTACAAATAGCCTTTCACCCTCTTCCAACTCTTCTTCTTCCAAATCTGGCCTAATTTTTGTTTGCTCTTCGATATTATACAGACAATCATGTGCTAATGAGTCGTCACCTGGTTCTCCATATAAAAATTGGGCTGGATTCTGCAAGGTTGTGATTTCTAGGGATAATTTAGGCGAGGAAATCAGAATGCCTTCATATTTTAATAGCCTGGAATCGGTAATCCATTTTTCCGCTTTTTGCTGCAGAATGCCTCTTATATTATGAGGTGATAATATTTTCAATTCTTCCCCAAAGGTAATCTTATGTGCTTCTTCTGCTAGTAAAGCAGCTGCTACTATGGCCTGTAGGCATGTTGGCCATCCCCTGCTTACAGGGTCTAGCAGTTGAGACAAATACCCTATTGGTTTCTTTTTCCCTGCCCACTCTTGAGCTAGGACTCCAAAGGCTGTTCCTTCATCAATATTTACAAATAGGAAGAAGGGTCTCCTTAAGTCCGGTAGGCTTAACACAGGAGCATTGACTTAAATCAGTTTTCAAATTTTTCAATTTTAGCTCATCATCTTGGGTCCATTTTAATAACCCATCTTGGGTGAGTTTAACATATAAAAACTTCACTTTTCTACTATAATCTTCAATCCATTGCCTGCAATACCCGACCAACCCTAATAGTTGTCGGACTTGTCTTTTGTTTTTCGGTGGGGGCAGCGGTAGGATCCCGTTTACTCTTTCTGAGTCTAATTTCTTAGTACCTTGACTCAAACGGTGTCCCAGGTATTTTACTTCCTTTTCAACAAACTGCAGCTTTGGCTTTGACACTCTCAACCCCTGCAGTCCCAAAAACTTTAACAGTTTAATGCTTTCCTGTCAGACAGCTTCCTCATCCTTTCCTGCTAAAAGCAAGTCGTCCACATATTGAACCAAAGTAACCCCCTCCCCCAATTCATAACCTTGTAAAATTTGCTCTAGTGCCCGCCCGAATAAATTTGGAGCTTCAGTGAACCCCTGCGTCAGGACCGCCTACCTTAGCTGCTGTTTTCTGTAAGTGTCGGGGTCCTTCCATTCAAAGGCAAATTAATCCCTACATTCTTCCTTTAAGGGACATGTCCAAAAGGCATCTTTTAGGTCAATTACACTATTCCACTGATCCTCTGGACCCACTTGACTCAGGAGAGTATGTGGATTAGCTACAACAGGGAATCTGGCCACCATTCTCTTACTGATTTCCCGCAAGTCATGTACAAGCCTGTATGTCCCATCAGCCTTTTTTACTGGCAAAATAGCTGTATTGAATGGAGACATACAAGGCTCTAACAGCCCCTTTGCTATCAGTCTCTCTATCTCAGGTTTAAGACCTAACATCCCTTCTCTAGGTATAGGGTACTGTTTTATTTTGATAGGTATTTCCGGATTGTTTATGGTAATAGAAAACGGGTCAATATTCAATTTTCCTACTGTCTCAGGGGTATACCACACCTCTGGGTTAATCTTTTCCTCATCTTCGGTTCTCAGGGGACATAACTTAACCCATAACTTCTTATCTATAACCTCTAAATTGATTCCTAATTCTACTATTAAATTTCTTCCCAAAAGATTATAATCTGCTTCGGGTAGTAGTAACAAAGATCCTATTCCCAGTTTTGATTCAGTCTCAAAGAGTACATTTTTTATTACTTGCAATCCAAAGGGCTCCCCCTTTGCACCAATTACCTGTACCTTCTCTGAGGATATCTGACATCCTCGGGGCAAATTTTGGACAGTGCATCTTTCTGCCCCTGAGTCCACAAGGAACTCGATTTCCTGTTGCTGAGGTCCCACCTTTAATTTTATCAAGGGCTCGGTTCGATCTTGACTCCTCAGCAAATAGAGCCCCTGACACCCCTAATCTTCCTTAAACATCCTCTCATCTTTCATCCTCTTTCTACAGTCCCTCTTCACATGGCCCCTCCCCCCACAATAAAAACATGTCACGGTTTCATTGCCTGCTTTCGGGTTTCTCCTCGGGCCAGACTCCACTTGCCGTGGCCCAGACCCCTGCCTACCGGCTCCAGAGTTAGTCCCCTTTTGCCCTTCCCTAACCGCTGCCACCATCATCCTGACTTGTCTTTTTTGTACCTCATCTTCCCTCCTTACAAACACCTTCTGAGCTTCTCTCAACAATTCATCTAAGCCCCTCTTTTGCCAATCCTCCATTTTCTCTAGCTTCTTTCCTGATTGTCGTGGGTTGACCCTGGCTAGGTGCCAGGTCACTCTCTCACTCCCTCTCCCACTGGGAGAGGAGAGAGGATAATATTGAAAAAGACTATCAGGGTAAGAAAAGGCAGTTTTATTACAGCGGGGAAAAAATAGAACAAGCAAGCTGAGAGTTGCGCACGCAAGAGCAGGGAGGAAAACAATCAATCTCTACTTCCCATCAGTAGCGATGTCCGGACACTTTCTGGGAAGCAGGGCTCCAGCACGCGTGACAGTTGTTCAAGGAGGCAAACATGGACCAGCCCTGAGTGCCTCCTCCTCCTCCTCCTCCTCCTCCTTCCCTTATATATCTGAGCTGATGTCATTTGGTATGGAATATTCCTTTGGCTGACTGGGGTCAGCTGGCCTGCTGGTGTCCCCTCCCAGGATCTTGCCCACCCCCATCCCCTTCAGTGGGGGAAGGAATGTCAGAGGGACAGCACAGCTTGGCAGTAGCCAAAACACTGCTCTGTTATCAACGCCAGCTACCAAAGCAAAGCACTGTAAGGGCTGTGAGCTTTACCCCAGTCAGACCCAATACAATTTCCACCCCTTATTCCATACCATTTGCATCATGCTCAGAAATCCTTTCCTACTCACACATGCAATTTAAGCTACATCCTTAAACCATCCCCATAACATTAACTACTATCTCCTGTCCTTTCACATCCTTCCAGGTGGTCTCCATTTCCAGCAGAAAGTGGGGCCAGGGCAGGAGGAATAATAAATTTGATTGTCAAGGACTTGCACCATCCCTGCTCATTGTGGCCTTTTTCTTGCTCCTTGCTGAAATTCGTTCTTCGTCAGCTCATGTCCCTTCTGCTACTTACATCCTGCAACATACAACTTCCAACATACGTTATTCTTACCCCGAGGTTAAATCACCTTCGGGTACACACTGTGTCTCCCCATCCTCCCGCATTACCCACCAAGTGCACCCAGGTCCTTGGGCAAAGATCATCCCACGAATGGGTTTGCCCTTCCCCATGGGGGACGCAACCCACACTGACTTCCCCAGCCACTTTCCTATGTGTAGTGCAGGAACCTTGTCTCCCTCCACAATGTCTAAGGGTTTAGTTTGGGCGGGACCAGGGCGTTTAACAGATCCCCTAGTATTGACTAGCCAGGTGGCTTCTGCCAAGTTCACATCCCGATGCTTCCATGTCTCATTACCTAGTGCCCATAGCATAGTTTTTTGTTGTGTTCCCTGCTTCTTAATCCCGCTCTGATCCCAGCGGCAGAGCGCTAGCGCAACCCTGAGAAGCCGTTTGCCTTCCGATCGTGAAGGCTTCCCCGGGGAGCCGGCGACGGGCTCCGCTAGTCTGTGTGGGGCTGAGGAGTTTATGCCCTCAGAGCACTGCAGGATAGCAAAGAACTACCTGAAGAAGGAGGACTCTTAGTATGAAGGTTCGGCAGGTTTATAACCCCCAAGGGAGCTCAGGGACTAAGAGCCCCGAATAGCTCATCACATGGATATTTAAGGGAGGGATAACATCCAGTAATCTGAGGGTGCAGGGGTAATACAAGGGAGGGTCCAGGGTGCGTAGTTGAATGAGGTTTAGGGAGGGGAGGGGGGGAAGAGAGAATAACGAATGAACAACCGAGTAACAGGAAATGTTCCAGAGCTGGGACACATAACAGACAAATCAAGGAACCAATAGCAGGAACTTGGGGTTCGTGGCTTGGTGGTCTAAACCATTGTCTCTGGCAGCTCCAGGGGGAAATTCTCTGTCTGTGGAACATGCCACCAGAAGTCTTCGTCCTCTGCAAGCCCATGGAGGGACTCTAATCCTTCCTGGTTCAGAACCACCGCTACAGTTTTTAACAGTCCATTATATCTTTCAATCTTCCCAGAGGCCTGTGGGTGATAAGGAATATGATATATCCACTTACTGCCATGCCTCTTTGCCCAGGAGTTAATAAGATTATTTCAAAAATGCGTCCCAACCTGGGAGCTGGCCGGGGACATGGGCATCTACATGGCGTACTTTCACAGTCATGTTTTCTATCCGTGCAGCAATGTCTTGCCATAATGCAGCAGCCCAGATGGGTTTTCCCCTGCGCTGCCAGTTGCTTTTCTTCCACTTCTGCAGCCATCCCCATAGGGCATTAGCCACCATCTAGGAGTCAGTATAGAGATAGAGTATGGGCCACTTTTCTCTCTCAGCAATCTCTAGGGCTAGTTGGATGGCTTTCACCTCTGCAAACTGGCTTGATTCACCTTCCCCTTCAGCAGTCTCAATGACTTGTCGTGTGGGATTCCACATAGCAGCTTTCCTCCTCCGATGGTTTCCTGTCACTCGACAGGATCCATCAGTAAATAAAGCATATTTTCTTTCGTTTTCTGGTAACTCGTTATATGGTGGTGCTTCTTGGGCACGAGTCACCTTCTCAGACAGTGCTCCAAAATCTCTGGCTTCTGGCCAACTCAAAATCTCTTCTAGGATTCCTGGGAAGTTGGGTTTTCCCATTCGGGCTCATTGTGTAATTAAGGCCACCCACTTACTCCATGTAGCACTGGTTGCATGATGCATGGAGGGAATGTTTCCTTTGAACATCCAGTGTAGGATAGGCAATCATGGTGCCAAGAGGAGACATGCTTCTGTCCCAACAACTTCTGAGGCTGCTCGAACCCCCTCATAAGCTGCTAGTATTTCTTTTTCAGTTGGAGTATATTGGGCTTCTGATCCTCGATAACTCCTGCTCCAGAATCCTAATGGCCGACCTCGGGTTTCTCCTGCGGTCCTCTGCCAGAGGCTCCAGGTGAGACCCTGCTCCCCGGCTGCAGTGTAGAGTATATTTTGCACATCTGGTCCTGTCCGAACAGGCCCAAGAGCCACCACACGAGCTGTTTCCTGTTTGATCTGCTCAAAGGCCTGTTTCTGCTCAGGGCCCCACTTGAAGTCATTCTTCTTCCAGGTCACTCGATAGAGGGGGCTCACAAGTTGACTATAGCCTGGAATGTGCATTCTTCAGAATCCTACAAGGCCCAGGAAAGCTTGTGTTTCTTTCTTAGTAACTGGTGGAGACATATTGGCAATTTTGTCAACCACCTCTGTAGGCACATGACGGCGCCAATCCTGCCATTTTATTCCTAGAAACTGGATTTCCTGTGCAGGTCCCTTCACCTTCCTTTGTTTTATGGCAAGACCAGCTTTCAGAAGAATTTTGATTATTTTCTTCCCTTTTTCAAAAACTTCTCCTGCTGTATCACCCCACACAATGATGCCATCAATATATTGCAGGTGTTCCAGAGCTCCACCCTTTTCCAGGGCAGCCTGGATCAGGCCATGGCAGATGGTGGGGCTGTGTCTCCATCCCTGGGGCAGTCGGTTCCAGGTGTACTGGACACCCCTCCAAGTGAAAGCAAATTGTGGCCTGCTCTCTGCCACCAGAGGGACTGAGAAAAATGCATTAGCGATGTCAATCGTGGCATGCCATTTGGCTGCTTTTGACTCTAGCTCATATTGGAGGTCCAACATGTCTGGTACGGCAGCACTTAGAGGTGGTGTGACTTCATTCAGGCCCCGATAGTCCACTGTCAGCCGCCATTCCCCATTTGACTTCCGCACTGGCCATATGGGGCTGTTGAAGGGTGAGCGGGTCCTGCTGATAACTCCTTGGCTCTCCAGTCGATGAATTAGTTCATGGATAGGAGTCCCGGAGTCCCGGTTGGTACGATACTGCCTCCGGTGCACTGTCCTGGTAGCAATTGGTACTTGTTGATCTTCCACCTGCAGCAATCCTACGATGAAGGGATCTTCCGAGAGGCCAGGCAGGGTGGATAACTGTTTGATCTTCTCTGTATTCACCACAGCTATGCCATCGATATCCCTTTGGATCCTTAAAATACCCTCTTCTGAGGTAGTCGATGCCAAGGATACAAGGGGCCTCTGGGCCAGTCACAACTGGGTGCCTTTGCCATCTGTCCCTTGTTAAGCTCACCTCAGCTTTTACTACCGACAACTCCTGGCATCCCCCTGTCACTCCAGAGATCCAGAAGGCTTCTGCACTCTTGTGCCTTGATGGCATCAGTGTACACTGTGCACCGGTGTCCACTAAAGCTTTGTACTTCTGTAGATCTGATGTGCCAGGCCATCGAATCCACACCGTCCAGTATACCCGGTCATCCCTTTCCTCCTCCTGGCCGGAGGCAGGGACCCTCTATTCCTGTTCTTGGTCAGAGTATTCACTGTCTGACCTTTGTGATGCCAAATCAGAAGTTCCCTCCTCAGGATTGTAGGAAACAGTTTTAGTTTACTTATATCTGGGAGATCGCTGATTGTCTTCTGGTCTCTCTGTGGTAACTACACTGACAGTCTTCTTGGGTGGCCCCTTTTTAACAGGTCTCTTCCCCCTCAGTTCTCGGACCCGGGCGCCGGTTCACCATCCCATTTCCTCATGTCCTCTCCATGCTCACGCAGAAAAAAACAGAGCTCATTACGTGGCCTGTTCTTGGGGATTCCTTTCCCTCTGACTGGAGTTGGAGAGGAGCGATCTCTTGGGCTGCCCCTAAAAGTTGGGCTGGTGGCTCGCAGGGATGAGGGAGCACCCAGAGTTTCTTCTACATTTCGGAGCCAGGCAGACGCCAACTCTACAGTTGGTGTATCCATTTGTGGATAATAAAGTGCCACCAAGCTGCTGGAATATGATGCCAGTGTGCCTTGAACCACCTTCCTCCACATGGCATGTGTACAAGGGACATCCTCTGGATCTTTGGTGACACTATCATCCTTTAGATCACTATAGACAATTTCCAGCACTGCTAATCCTCTCAGGTACTGGATACCTTCATCCACATTGGTCCACTCCCCTGGGGACTTTACAAGATCTTCCTTAAAAGGATATCTTGCCTTCACACTTGAAAGAAGCCGTCTCCAGAGGCTACAAGTTGCTCCTTCCTTTGCAAGTCCTCTTTCAATTTCCCGATCCCTAGCAAGGGATCCCAGCTGTTGGGCTTCATGACCTTCTAACTGCTGACAATCGGCCCCGTTATCCCAGCATTGCAGCAGCCATGCAGGAATCCTCTCACCTGACTGGCGGCTGTAACCCTTTCACAAGTCTCGAAGTTCGGATGGGGTCAGGGACCGAGTAACTTCGGTCTCCTGTTTAACTTGCCTCACTCCCTTTGATTCCTTTGCTGAGGGACGTTCCTCTTGATCTAGCCCCATCTCTTCTTCCTCTTCCTCTTCTTCTTCTTCTCTTACTAATCGGCCTGAAACTTGCCTTGTCCATTTTTTTTTTTCTCTACTGGGGCAATTAATGTAGTTGTTGTGGTTTGGGTTCCTATCTCAGACATAGTTGTTATGGTTTGTATCCCTGCCTCAGCCACAGCTGTAGTTTGTTGTCCCTGTCTCAGCTATAGTGTCCTCAGACACAGTTTGAGTTCCTGCCTCAACCACAATCCTCTGAGAATATTGAACAGAGGCCCAGGAGGCCCAGGCCAGCCCCCAGTACAGGGCGAGAAGCTGCTGGCATTCCTGGGAGTAAACGAGGCACCCCTCTGTCAGTGATGGGCCAGTTTGTTAGGGTTATTTACCTCTTCAGGAGTAAACTCCCAGGCAACGGGAGGTGATAACCGCCCTAGGAGCCTGCCCAAATCCCTCCATATACCTTTCCACCCAGGAACTGGGTACCTCAGGGCAGATTTTAACAGCTCTTCACCCAAGGGTTGTTTCCTTCTGTACCAGGGAGATGACAATTTCCATGAATTCCATAAGGTAACAACAGTGTTGGCTAATATTATTAATAATATCAGGAAGCTTATGTAAGGGTTGGCAATAATCACAGGAGCCTGCAGTAAAAGATCATCCATACTCAAATTCTCCCTGGGCAGAGAGAAGGAGTTATATTCATTCACAGTCATTGTTTGTTTCAACATGTTCCCAAACATAGCAAAACAAAGATAAGCAGTGTGGCAGCCGAAGGCCGTATGCCATGCAGGAGTTTACTACTTAAGAGCTGCTATCGGTAATTACTAGAGCATGCAATATATGTGTATATATATATATAAAACTGCCTTTATCTCGCCTCACGTTGGGCGCCAAAAGAGACTGTCGTGGGTTGACCCCGGCCAGGGGCCAGGTGCCCAGTCAGTCACTCTATCACTCCCCCTCCTGCTGGGAGAGGGGAGAGGATAATATTGAAAAAGACTATCAGGGTGAGAAAAGGCAGTTTTATTACAGTGGGGAAAAAATAGAACAAGCAAGTTGAAAGTTGCGCGCGCAAGAGCAAGAAGGGAAAACAATCAATCTCTACTTCCCATCAGCAGCGATGTCCGGACACTTTCTGGGAAGCAGGGCTTCAGCACGCGTGGTGGTTGTTCGAGGAGGCAAACATGGACCAGCCCTGAGTGCCTCCCCCTCCTCCTCTCTTCCTTCCCTTATATATCTGAGCTGATGTCATATGGTATGGAATATTCCTTTGGCTGACTGGGGTCAGCTGGCCTGCTGGTGTCCCCTCCCAGGATCTTGCCCCCCCCATCCCCTTCAGTGGGGGAAGGAATGTCAGAGGGACAGCACTGCTTGGCAGTAGCCAAAACTCTGCTCTGTTATCAACACCAGCTACCAAAGCAAAGTATAGCAGTGTAAGGCCTGTGAGCTTTACCCCAGTCAGACCCAATACAACATCTAAGGAAGCTTAACACAATGAAGATAATAATTAAAATCCAAAGCAAAGTCTTGAAAATCTGCAATAAAACAAACAAACATTGTTAAAGCATTGTCTCTCTACAGGACTGGGGATGATCGGGGTAAAGGAGGTACATGGGGCAGGTTTAGGGAGAGTCTAAGGGGAAGATATCAAGAAGAAGGGTCTCGGTGATTTTTCTTGATGGCTGTCAAAGTTTGGAGTTTTCTTTTTCCTTCTCTTCCACGCTGATCTCTGTGGAGCAGCGTCTGTTGGTGGATGCGTCCGGATCTGCTCTGGTGGACGCTTTGGGTGGAAAGTTGTGACACCTACTAACTTCAGCCATCATGGTTCAAGCAACTGGTCATCTGGGATCACCTCTGATGCTGTTTCCAGTGGCATGGGTGGTGATGGAGAGCAGGACACAGTGGATTCAGCTTTTAATTTCTTTGAGGAACATGGTGCTGGTCCGCGCTCCTTGATGCGTTTCCCAAATGGGATGGAGCATGTGGTGTCCAGGAGCCTGTGGAAGACTTAGGTGGAGGATGATTAGAACTGTTCAGCAGGCTTTGAAGCTGCTGCTTCCATATCTTTTCCCACACCCAATACTGAACCTTAACTAAAATGCCTGTCATGATTGTTTTTATGTCAGATGGGACCAGCACACTTTTAAAGTGAGGAGAATTTCTCCCAAGCTCTCTCTCCACCTTGCAAAGCTCTCGCAAGGCTGCAGGTGACGGTGGTTCCCATCGGGGGTTGTTACCCTGAGGGCTGTGCACACCCGATATCACTGCAGGGCTTGGCTGACTGGCTGCATCGCAGGCTTCAGCCTCTCCACTTTTCGGCCCCCAATCATGAGATGTGAAAGAGAGAGCGTGGGGATCTGGAAGTGGGCGGTGGTTAGGGGCGGGACTGCAGTTGATATGAGCAGTCCAGGCGCGCGGTAGGGCGGGGATCTCCCTCGGGCTGGGGCAGGGACCTCCGGCGCGAGGGGAGGGACCCGACGCGAAGACATCATTGGCCGCGGGGGGGGAACCCGACGCGGGGCCAATCGACGCAAAGGGGATGGGACTGTGGGGGGAGCTGGGAGGATTCGCGGGCTTTTGGCATGAGACTGCGCAGTGGATGCAAGGGTGGAGGCACGGTGCCACGAGGCGGCGGCCATCTTTAAACCCAGAACAATGGGGAAACACAGCCGGCGCGATTTTTGAATTGTCTCGACAATTACGCAAAGTATAACAAATTAAAATCAACAATGGAAAAAATTTCCAAACAGACACATCACCCCCTCTCTCCACTGCCTGTAAACGTTTTTCTACTAACTCCCAAGAACCCAGAATTTTAGCAGAAGAAGCAGAAGCAAAAGGAACATAAGTAAAGATCCACTTAACAAAACATTTCCAAGCCCTCTTATTAGCTTTCCCATTTTCTAACTTTAGGGTCTCTTCAACTTGGACATAAAACTCCTGCTCTATTCGGGACAGCTTAATACCCATTGTCTCCGAATAAAAGCCTCCTTGCTCTTTTTATACGACACAACGAAGCAAAAAACTCCCCCCTGAGCCTGAATCCCGCCACGTCTTGCGGCAACCGAACCTCATCACCTGTGCTCGGATCTCGGTTCCTTTCCTGCCGCTTATCACGGGCACCGAACTTCGCTGCCTATGCGCGGATCTTGGTTCCTTTCCCGCCGCTTCCCGCGGACGCCAAACCTCACCGCTTGCGCGCAGATCTTGGTTCCTCTATCCCGGCTTCAGTTGCCGGCACCGGCTTCGGAGGGAGAAACATCTAAAAGAGCAAGGGTCTCTGGATTCGTCAGTCCGTTCAGCTAGCGTACCCGCTCCAGATCGGTTGCTGATGGCCCCTCCAAGTCCACCACTAGAACGCGGAAGTCCTTGCTAGGGGAGCGGCACCCTGAAGGCGCTATCCGGACCGCTGCTGCGTATCCAGGTCTCTCACAGGGAACTACGAAAAGTCGAAGTCCATGGTCGGTGCTCCACTTTGTTGCGTTCCCTGCTCCGGTCCCACCCTGGTACTGCTGGCGGAGCACTAGCGCTACCCTAGGAAGTCGTTCGCGATCGGGAAGACTTCCTTGGAGTGCCTACTGCGGGCACAGCTAGTCCGCGTTTCGGTCCGAGGAGATGTTGCCCCCGGAGCGTGGTGAGACCGCAAAGAACTTCCAGAGAAGGAGGTCTCTTGGTATGTGATTTCGGTAGGTTTATTGCCTCCAAAGGGAGCACATGGTCCAAGAGCCAAGAACAGCTCATTACATAGGTATTTAAGGGAGGAACAACATCCAATAAACTGAGGGCAAGGGGCAATACATGGGAGGGGCCGGGGTACATGGTCAAATGAGGTTTAGGGAGAGGAGGGGGAAAGAGAGAACAACGAGTGAACAAGGGAGTGACAGGGAATTTCCCTTCCATGCTGCCCGAAGTCCTCGTCCTTCCTGGTTCGGAATCACCGCAACACAGCTAAGAAATGAATCAGTGGAAATCAATGTGGCTGTGGCAATGCCATTTCACAATGGCAGTAGTCACAAAAATATTTTTGTAGTCACAAAAATATATCAGCTCACAGGATACAAGACCGTCATAAAAATATTGTCTATTCCACCTGTTTCAATGTTCCCTAAAAAACACTGGAATTTTGAGATAAACTTTGTGTGTTGCATTGCAAATAGGGCTTTCCTGGGAGAACTGGATGCTCTGCTGTCATAGGCATATGCCTGAGAGTGTGATGGGGACTGGGGCACAAAACTGCAAAAAGATTCCCCAGGAGATGTCTGATATTTCCAAACCATATCCTGGGCTGCATCAGAACCAGCACGGCCAGTAGGTGAAGGTCAGCGATTCTGCCCCTTCACGCCGCTGACTCCTCACCTGCAGTGCTGCATCCGCCTCTGCCGGGCTCCCCAGCACGGATGGCAAGGACATGGACGCGCCGGAGCAGGTGCCCAGGAGGGACACCGAGATGATCCCAGGGCTGGAGCAGCTCTCCCGCAAGGAAAGGCTGAGACAGCTGGCCTTGTTCAGCCTGGAAAAGAGACTTAGGCTTGACCCAGCTGTGACCTTCCAGTACCTGACAGCAACTGTAGGAGACAGGCGTGGGAATCAAGGAGACAACTCAGTATGAGTTAGCAGCTTGTTCTATTTATTATTCTATTTCTCTGCATTTTTATACTTTATTCTTAGTGTTACATAACTGATCACGCATTGTCTGATTGGTTAGTACGCTTTGTCCACGGGCCCTTTTACACTATATGATTGGTTAATAGGCCCTGTTCACACGCACTTTTCTGCTATATGATTGGTCTTATGTAACAACTTAATATATTAAGTCATATTGGCAATTTCTGCATTTAGTCAGCTAAATCCGCAGGTTGGCACTTTTCTTACTAGCTGAAGCAGCAGATTTTGTATCTATTTCTCACGGACCAAGGACAAGCGACTCAAGGGGCTTATTCTATTCAAGGGGCCTATTGTTAGTTTATACTAAGGACCTATTGTCAATATATTAAGGGACCTATTGTTAATTTATGCTGTAAGCTCCATATAGCTGTCTTGGTTGTGCATATTCTCATGGGAAACAAAGAAATCATGTCCATGAGAGGAAAGCCAGTCCTCTACAAGCAACCCCCAAGAAAGCTGGAGAGGGACTTTGTACAAGGGCGGGCAGGGAAAGCACAAGGGAGAAGGGATTCAAACTGAAAGAGGAGGTTTAGATGAGGTATGCAGAAAAAAAGACTCTCCTGGAACAGCCTGCCCAGAGAAAGTGTGCATGGCCCATCACTGACGGTGTTCAAGGCCAGGCTGGATGGAGCTCTAGACAAGCTGGTCTAGTGCAAGGGGTCCCTAGCTACAAGCAGAGGGCTTGCAACGACATGATCTTCCAGGTCCCTTCCAAGCCAAACCATGCCATGACTCCATGATTCTGGGATACTCCCCTCCTCAGTCTCTGGCAAGAAACTTGGGACCAAGTGCAGCATTGCAGACTGTCTTTAGGTAGCCTGCAACTGTCTGAACAGAGGATGAAAAGGGATGATTACTAACACGATTTATCTTTTCTACTTGAAAATTAAAGGCTCCACTCCTGTCCACTGTCACACAACCATCGGGACAGGGAATTCTTTCCAGTGAAATGCTTCATCTCACCCAAGCAAGAAGAAAGCTACAAGCCAACACTTTCATTCCTTTCTGTATCGATTTATTCGGTTCTTTCTTTCATAGGTATTTATTTGTTTCTTTCTTTCGTTCTGCGGGGCGCAGCAGCAGCAGCAGCAGGAGCAGCAGTAGCAGGAACAGCGGTTTTCCGCTCGACTTTCCGCTCGCTCTCCGTCCCCTTCTCCCTCTCACACCCCCTCCTCTACTGTTCCATCGCTCGCCGCCTCTCCTAGCCCGGCTCATGCCGCGTCCCGCAGGGCGCCCCTCGGCGGGGCCGCCCCCTGCCCGGCCCTGCCCGGCCCGCCGCGGTGCCGCCTCCGCCGGGCTCTCTCCATACTGGCAGTGACGCCGATGGAAGACCTTTCCCTCTGGTGCTGGCGGAGCAGCTCCGTCTTTTGGTTCCGCCTGGCGCGGGCCCTGGCTCGGGTCCGGCCTCGGCCCCGAACGGGGCCCCTTTTGCGGCTCCGCCCGCAACCGCCCCGCTGCCAACCCGGCTCCCGCCCCGTCGCCGGCCGCATCGCCGGCAGCTTCTCCGGTCCGAGCTCCGCCGCTCGTCAGCTCGGCCGCCGGCCCTGAGCCGCCGGAGCCCGGGGCGGCTCGGGAAGCAGCAGCGCCTGGGGCGGTCGGGTGGCCCGGGCAGAATGCCGAGAGCGCCGTGCCGCCCGCGCGGGCGGAGAAGCCTCCCCTGGAGCAGCTCTACCGGGAGGGCCCGCTGCGGGGGAGCGGCGGCTGCGGCAGCGTTTACTCCGGGACCCGGCTCGCCGACGGCGCCCCGGTCAGAGACGGGGCCGGGCCGGAGAGGGGCGGAGAGGGGCGGCGGGCGGCGGGCGGCGAGCTCAGCCCGCCGCTCGCCTTGGCTTGCAGGTGGCATCTCGGAGAGGGCGCGGCTGGTGAGTGAGCGGGTCCAGCGGGAGAAGGCGGCGGGGCGTGCCGGGCGGGGCTAAGGCGAGGCCTGGCAGGGTGGGAGCCGGGACGCTGCGAGGGGAGTGAGCGTGGAGTGAGCGGGGGCCGCGGAGCGTCCCGGGCCGGGCGGTGGCGAGCAGCGGTGGGGCTGGGCAGGGGGTGCCGAAGGCGCGGCGCAGCAGCGGCCCCGCTGAGGGCATCGGCGTTCCCCCGCAACGGCGCCCTTGTGCCCCCGGAGCTGGCGCTGCTCTGGATGGTGTCGTGCCCCGGCTTCCGCGGCGTCGTGCGGCTCCTGGACTGGTTCGAGCTGCCCGACGGCTTCGCGCTGGTCATGGAGCGTCCGGAGCGCCGTCAGGACCTCTGGTAGTTCCTGGACGAGTGGAGGTTCCTGACGGAGCCCGTGGCGCGGGGACTGATCCGCCAGGTGCTGGAGTCCGTGCGGCACTGCACCAGCCGCGGCGTTCTGCACCGCGACATCAAGGGCGAGAACGTCCTCGGAGGGAAGGAGGGGAATCCTTCTCCAGCCGGCTGCAGCCAAGTTGCTTTTCGGCAGGGCTGGGGGCTGGCTCTTGTGGACCGGGAGCTGGCTGGGAGGGAGCAGCACGGGCCTGATGAGCGGTGCCCATATCTCATAGGAATGCCGCAGTACAGCCCGCTGGAGTGGATCCTCTTCGGCTGCTACCATGGCCAGTCAGCCACCATCTGGTCCCTGGGCATCCTGCTCTTTGACATGGTCTGCAGGCAGCTTCCTTTCCACACTGATGAGGGTGTGTCAGCTCTTCTTCCTGTCCCGGGTGTCTCAAGGTGGGGATGCGCTTTCACACAAATGGTGATCGTTTTCCATGAGAATCAATACTCAGCCACCCACTGTCTCGAGGTCAGGTCAGAGGTGGTGTCTGGGGCTCCAAGGGCAGTCAGAGTCCTAGTTGCTGGAAGATTTGTTCTGGCAGAAATCCTGTGACATTTGTAATAATTGGAGGCTGCACTTCCTATGTCCATTTATTCACAAAAGCTTTGCCTCCCATATGGAGGAGATCTACTTCCTTGCAGCCGCACGTGCAACAGAGAGCAGGAGGAGCATGGGAAAAATGGCACAGGCTGTGACAATACAAGTACAAATTACCAGGAACTGATGTCAGAAAAAAAAGGTAAGGACTCGAAGCTAAGTCCTGTGTGGTAGATTTTCAGTTCATGTGCTGTAGGCAGAGCTCTGAGACCTTTTGCTGTGGTGTGAGCCCAGGGAAGCAGGTGAGCCAAGGAAGAGCTCAGCTGGACACTGCGCTTCAGGCTGTCTTTGCAATGGGTGTGTAGTGCAGGCCTCACATCCTCAGTGTGTATCACTAGCAGGAGAGGTCTTTGAAGGATTTCTGGGCTCTGTCATGGTTCCTCCTCTGACTTATGGCTGATAAAACACAAACAAGCAGTCAGAGCAGCTAAAGTTGTCCAATCTGGCCAAGCAATATTTCTATATTTATTAGACTACGGGGATCTTTGAACCATCTCTATGTCTTGGTGGTGTTTTCTGTCAGCTGTATCTGGTTTGGATGGAAGAAGGTGTTTGCTGGGAGCAGGCAGTCCTGCAAAGGCAGTTCCAGGTTGTCTGTGCTTTTGAGTTGTACAGCCATGGCCTTCTGCACAGTTGTGTCTGATGCTGTTTCTAGACTTCATCAGCTCCTGGACAGCTTTGTGCTCTGGCATGGCTTTGTCCAGAGGGAAGGGATGGGAGATGGCCATGGGGAGGGCCGCCCAGAGCTCCCCCACACGTTTGCCTTTGCAGCAGGGCCAGGACCTGCAGCTGCTTTGGGTTTGCCCTGGGGTTCAGGAGGAGGCAGATGAACGACTGCTTTGGTAAAGCAAATGTGCAATCAGAGGCTTGAGTAGTTGATTTCAGCCTGGGTGAGAAAGGGCCCAATGCACCCCTGACAGCAGCTGAGTCTTTCACTGAAGTTTGCTCAGGTCCTGATTGGGCTCTTCAGCTGTGCCAGAAATGATGGGATATTAAGGAAGGGTGTTCATCTGCCCCCGCTGCCTCCACCCCCCTTCCTGGACGTGGCAAGGGGGCTGTGGAGCAACTTAGGCAGCAGAGACCTTCCAGAGAGCAGCAGGGCAGGGAGATGTGCTGAACTTCCTCAATGTCAGTGAGCCTGAGATGATGGATGTGTGGGAGCTGGAGAGCACCGAGCAGCCCGAGAGCTCAGCAGCAGCAGCTGGGCTCAAAGACTGCTGGGGAACTGTAGGAGGGAAGGGCAGCAGCAGAAGAAATGAGGGGCTTGAGAACAGCAGGTTTTGACATCCTGCAGAATGGCTTTGTGGGGACTTGGCTGGAGATGAGCACTGGCTGTTAGGTGCCTTAGGGACCGGGAGAGAAACGTGATCTAAAGCCCTTCCCATGCCATCCAAAAGGCCAGAGGAGGCAGTAGCACCCCAGCACATCATGATGGCAAAGATGTGGATTTCTGCTGGGAATGTAGCCACACTTGCAGTGAAGTGAGCATGAGGAGAGTGGGGGCAAATGTGGGACAGGATCTCTCCCTCAGCACGTCCCTTTTCCGAGGCCAAGCTGCTCCATCAGGTTGAGTTTTCTTTTCCTGCCAGGTCCCAGGTAAGGGCATGGCTAAATGTCTTGAGGCACGAATCGGGGCAAGGCTGGATGGTTGATGTGAGCACCGAGTTCTACTCTCTCCAGGCTTCCTTGCTGTATGCCACTGAAGGGGATATGGAGAAGGGGTCATTGGGACTACCTTTGTTCTCCACGATACACGACGAAGTATGTCCCGATATTGGCAGTTCTGTAGAGTCTCTCTCAAGCCCTCCGCAGCTGGATTTCCAAGCGTCCCAGGAGATGAGGTAAGCCAAGATGTCTGCTGCTCCAGGGTGCTGTTCACCTCGCTCTTCATGTCTCCTCAGCTTATCTTCCACAGTCAGCTCTCCCATGTATTTAGGCAAAGCTCTGTGTATTCACCATTTTGCCCATCTGTGATGATCCAGCACAATGTCAAACCCAACAGCACATGCCCCAAGAGCAGAGGTGGTGGTGGGGAAGAGGAGGCAGGACTTTAGGGTGCCTCAAGACAGGTCTTCTGCTGCGGTCGCCGGTGTCCGGGCGTGGACAGGGTCTTTGGCTAGCGACCCGTCGGCGGCTGCAGCAAGCGTCCCTGACCGCCGGAGCGCTGGTTTGCTGCCGCAGGAATCTGTGCGGTCCCAGCCGCTGGTAGCTCTTAGAGAGCAAGCTCTCTCTATAGAGGCCGGAGAGTTCAGGAGGGATCTCATCACTAGAGTAATTGAGACACAGAGGCATGAGGTCCAACTGCACTCAGGACGTCTTGGGCCAGAAGACCCCGAACAGCTCAGTGCACAGACTTTTATTGTGAGGGCACCATCCAACCATCAACCACCAGGAGGGAGGAACCAGGGAGGGACCAGGGGACCAGGACCAACGGGGGATAGAGAGGGGGTAACAGACAACCAAGGGGTACAATCAACTACCGAATGGAACAGAACTTTCTAGAACACAAGAATGATTGGCGGGAGAGTGGCAGGTGCTTAAACTAATGGGGGAAAAGGGAACCACCCCTGAGAAACTCGGCCCACTTGCAGGGTAAACCACCTGTGTCTCCTCCCGGAGGAGACTTTAAACGTGGGCACCATTATTCCACAGCTTCTCAGGGGGGACCGAGGCTTTCGGGGCTTCAAGCACCGCCACGGTCCTCGTCTGCTCTTGGCTATGGATTCTCTCTGTAATGTTTGTGGTGTCCTTTGGGAACGGTATTGCATGGGTCTAGGTAATGCAGGTCTTTGAATAGTGTGATCCTTGATTGACAACTTCTGCAGCCACGAGAATATGTATGGGCAAATATTGGCTACTGGAGAGGTGTCTGCAAATTCAGGTGCTGCCTCTGTAAACATCAGGTGCAATTTCTCCGTGCCTGGGCTTCCACTGTGAAATGAGATCCCAGATAATTGTGGGCTGTAGATGTATAATCCAATCGATCTTTAATATTTCAATCTGGGCTTAAGGTCAAAGAGGGCAACGTGCTAGAGAGGAGTTCTAGGGCTGTACGTGAGGGAAAGATATGAGTTTGGATATGTGTGAGAAAATGTAGCATTCACGTTAATCCTAGTGATAAGAATAAAGAAGGAGTC